>JBBPFJ010000042.1:494319-914319 GCA_037975025.1 Excoecaria agallocha | reverse complement strand
AGATTGATGGGTTATTAGTTGCAATATTGTGGATGACATTTCTCACTTCAACCTTTAAAACATACCTTAATACAATCAAAGAGTTTTTGGATAACTCTACAGTATAGGGCTATCAGAGGTCAGATATTGAGGAAGGGGTAGTCTAGTTTAGGGCTGGGGACACCTATTATAGTATTACCTACTGACATTTTATAGAGGCCATCGAGCTTTTGGTAGCACTAGATGTCTTTAACTCAAAGTGGATAGTAGATTATGCACAATGGGTAGCCATTACACTTCCAAAAGCCGTGTACCAGTTGGACATGACCAAGAGCACTTTGTTGGCTACCCAAGCGTATAGGTATACCCAACAAGTGTTCTCTAATTTGTATATCACATCACACTTTAAGCATATAGATAAATTAAATACAATGTTAAACATAACTATTTCAATACAAATTCATGCTTTGTAATTCTGGAGAGAGAAAATAAAGAGCAACCTAAAATATTACCCTTAAGATATTATGACTTCAAATTTCTTATAGTACATATCTCCACTCCAATTTGTGTACTTTATTTTTAAAAATGAAATGATTACTTGTTGTATTTGTGTGTTCTATTAAAAGATAGTTAGAGAAAAGTTTTTTTGGAGAGAGAGAGAGATAAATTATCTTTCTTATTCTCTAGTTTTGTCTATCAAAAAATGTGATTTTTCCCCTTGAAACCCTAAAAATATTTGCTTTTATACCTAGGTCAGAGTTAGATTTGGATTTCAACTCCACCTTCCAAAATCTAGAGATATCTCCCCAGAAAATATGGATTAGAATCCTCTGAAAACATATTCATTTATTGTTTTGAATTCCAAAAATGTGAGAAATTTGGAAAAAGACCCACAGATGGGCATACCTCATTAAGAGACAATTGATGCTATAAAAAATTCCTAAAATTATAAAAGTACCCTTAACCTGACTTGGATAAGAGAGAGAAGGCCAATGACAATTATCCTTCATGTGATAGATGACCATCTTTCACCTTTGAAAGATACAAAAATAGGGTTTTTTCATGCTTTTTTGCTAAGACACTTGAAAACACTTAAAGAATCATAATATTTTTGAGAGAAATGAGAGAAATTAATAATCGTAGCCTTGAGATTTGAACCTGTTATCAGTAATATGTTTTTTCTCATCATCAGATAACATCGATCTAGGCTGCCTCAGGTTATATGTCTATAGCTACCCTTAATTTTGGGGAGCTAGTACAATAGTGCCAAAGTGAGCTAAAATTCAATGTATCAGTAAAAAGATGTATACCTAAGGCAGTAAATCTCTTGATTGATTAAAACACATACCATCATCATCATTTGAAGTAGTAAGTGTCTTGGTTGTGTAGTTATCTTAAGGTGTTTAATGCGTTAACCATGGTTCAGATAGTTAATATCCATTTATCGATATGCTAACCTTAGATTGACTATCTCATTAGCATTTGGGGCATGCAGAATCAAGATAGGTTGATTAAATCTTATTAGCACATGAGGCATGCATAATTAGGTTGTTTGAGTACGTTTGATTAGCATATCTATCTTGGAGATGTTTCAATCTAATATTATGATTTTACCTAGATCTCGTGTCTTCTTTAAATTTGTATTGTCATCAGGATTTTACCTCTTGTCCAATAGTTCCTTACTGTTAACATCAGTCTGATGACTTCTTATATGTTATACTTGAAATATCCTATTCTTTTGGGAATATGGCTCATTATCCAAATGAACATTGACTACTACGATGGCATTCTAACCATTATATAGTTCTGGCTTTGAAAGCATTCCATTTTATCCTTGTGATGTCCCATTTTTTGCAAGGTAGTCAATGGTTAAGGGTCTAGGAGATAGCCTTCTAGAACTGAGACCTATTAGTAAAGATATATTTAATTCATAGTGAATATACTTCGTCAAGCAAAAAGGAATGTAATATCCTTTCATAATTCAAAAATATCTGAACTTATCTTTGCTACGTATCTCTTTGATTTCAACCTATTCAAATAATTTTTTATGAAAAAATAGGTGTTTTAGCCCATTCTTTAGTTATGGTGGTAGATATATGCCTTTTGACAGGGGTTTCAGGTACCTGTGAAAAGGATTTAATGTTAGTGCTTGTGAAATTTTTATGTTTATTTTTTTCTTTTTTGTTTTTTTTTTGTTATTACTTTTTCTTTCGTGTCTTGTCATTGTAAGTTAATTACAAGGTCTTCTTATTAATTTCATGGTATTTATTTTTCATTTTTCTTTATAGGAATGTGAAGTACAAATAAAGCAAAATATAATATAAGATAATCATTTAAATTAAATATAAGTTCTATTTTCATATACATCAAAAATATTAAAAAAAGTTCTAAACTCTCTATTTAAAAAATAATAAGTCTACTATAAAGGCCCTGGTCCTCTACGATAAGTTAGCTCAGTTGGAGATTTAAATGCTAAAGGTCTTGAAGATCTAGCTGGTGCCATGGCCTATGGTGTTATTAGTGGCTGCTTATCATTTGACTCGAACCTGAAGTGAAATCTTGGTAGTACCATAGTCAAAGGTTGTAGAATTTATGCAATCACCTCTACTAGCTGCTTTGAACCCTAACCAATCTCAATGATGGCCTTGGAGTGCTACTCAAGAAACCTTATTAGTTCATTCCTAAGGTATCTGATGTATCTCCCAATCTATCTCCACTACGGTCTACCTACCTCTGGGGACCTTGTCTCAATGCACTCACCTGCTCTCTGATTTGAGTGAGACTTATTGACTACCTATAGGATTGCCTCAAATCTCTAACCTGTAGCCACCAAATTAGCCTTGTACCTTTATCTGTAGAGATTGCACTATTTCTAGCAATAATTATGAAGGCTGAACTACTATCAGCATAGACTACAATGTCTGATCTTGGCATCTGATAGCCTTCTTTATCACTATCTACCTACTAAAGAGGTTTCTAGATGGATGAACTGAAGATGGATGTGTTGGCAGTACAAACAGAGATGCCTATAGATGTGTTGATGGTGGTGGAGCTATCGATGTAGAGGCTCTTGGATGTCTAAATGGTGAAGAAGCTGAAGATGAGGATGCTCCTGGATTTTCATAAGAGGAAAACCTCCCCATCCTTTTAACTAGCGATTTTTGGTGTCTGATATGCAATCAAAGATGTGTCGATGGTTGTGGTAATCCATCAATGATGTGCTGATGGTTATGGTAATCCATCCAAGAGATCTTGTAGTTCTATCTACATGTCAAACTTATAATCTAAATCAGCCCTACCCCTTGATGCTCCTATTGGTCATACGGCTCAGCTGTCTGATCCATTTATTAAGATGGCTAAATTGGAGGTGCTTATGGGTATGTTATTGCCCCCTTAAGTGGCTGGTCTTAATCATCCCCCTTTGTGGCTACATCTGGCACTATAGGGTCTAAACCATATCTCTGCCTAGTCTTAAGAATAGTTAGTAGTATATACTGCCCCTTTCACCCGTCAATAGACTCCACCATCTTTATAGTGAGAGCAACCTAAAATATGCTCTTTGAAATAGGGTTGCCAAATCTACTTTCATCTACCCCTAATGATTACAGTAGAAAGGTAATGAAGCCTCCCATGTAGATCTGTGTAGTGGACTGAGTTGATAATATAACTAGCGAGGTAATTATCTCATAGGCTATGTCAATACGCCTTTGCTCCTGCATCCTCAAAAGGCTAGTGATGCTGGCAGAGTTCATTAACCTAAACTCCCTATGCATCCCGAATAGGAGGTAGATAACATTCTCTAAATGTATATGTAAGTCTAAGCAACCAACATCATGCTCTTCACTGTATCTAACTGATATCTAGCCTCCGAAAGTGTCAATGCTCCCTACTTAACCTAGTCTATAATCCTCTCTAAAGTTACTATGTTGAGTCTAATTAGGAAGACCTACAGCCTTAGTGAATCAGCAGTGTGTGATGCTATAATGGATGCCTAGTGCCAAAAACTAAACCACCCTCTTCACTATGTTTGATCTCTAAACACCACCATACTACAGTATGCCCAGGACCTCTTTGCTGATGTTAGGGTAGGTTCAAAAATTGTGAGCGAAGAACTCTATCCACCCTGCTCTATCAGGATATAAAGCGGCTGGACGTAAACTAAATTTGCAGTAAGGCTTCATATTTGATGGCTTACTTGGATGCCATGTATGCTAGTACAGGCCAAGACAGAGTAGCACATGTAGTTTGACAAGTCATCTTGTAGAAAAGATTTATAAGTTAATTTTAATGACTAATTTGGGCCATAAGTAAGCTATATGTGAACATTTTCAGAACTTTGGTAGCATGCCTGCTTAAATGGCAATGATCAACCAACATGGAAATGTGCACTAGGTGATACAATATGATATATAATATCCTAAGCCCATTATCAAGTGTTCTAGAAAACATGCACATTAAACAAGGTGTAGTACACATTTTATATTTTATGAGAATTCTAAAAAATTTCAATAGCATTTTGGCTAGAAATGTGATTGCCTCCTGCATAAAAACTAATTTAAACCAACCACAGGCCATCATTAGTAACTAAGCAACATGATTAAAACTATTTAATAAAAAAAATAAGTTAGTATAAAATTATTCTAGTGCAACTTCAGTCCTGAGTATAATATACTTTTAAGGGTACAAAATAAGTAAAGGCTACTCATGCTAGCACTAAAAAGCTTACGAATTATGTGCTTATAAACAAGGCTTCTCTTTTTTCCTAACTACAATGTCATGTAAAAGGCGTTATAACTTAAGTTAGCATTCCTAAAGGGAACATCTAATTACATGGCAATTTGCTTAATGTGAATTACATTACTACTATAGCCTAAAACCATACAAAAGTAATCTATACATAATTAAACTAGTTGAAATAAGTAAAGAAAAGTAAGACAAGTCTAATGAACACTTACTTGTAAAGTAAACAAGAGACAAAAGAAAATGCATAAAAAAGTAAAAAAAAAATTGCTATTTGAAGTGCATAATGCTCCTGGAAGAATTTAGGCATAAATGGCTCGAAAAACGGACTAAAAATGTAGTAGAAATCTTTAAAAAACCAAGAGGGAAAGCTCACAGTTGGAAAAAATGGCAGTTACTGGAAAATGAAGAAGAAAAGCCTTTTAGTTTAAAAATTTTGAGTGAGAGATGAGAGGCCCATCCCCCACTAGTGACAAATGGACATATAGTACATACCGTCCCTCGCTGCTTTTTAACCATTTTCCCCTTTTGTTTTCTTTTAATTTTTATTCCTTATTTTATTATTATAATTTTTTTAATTCTTATTTACAATATTTTCACAAAAATACCTCATTTATTATTATTTGCATACTTACTATCCTATTTTACATTATTTACATACACTGCTTATTTTTAGTTTTACATATTTATCAAAAATTCAAAATACTTCCTAAATTTTGTTGTGTCTTTTGAACTGCATGACAATTTTCAAACCCTTAGAAAATTATTTATTTTGGTTTTAGCTCTTCTAAACTTCCCTTGTATCCGATCTTAGAGTTTCTGCCGGTATTGTACTAGGGGCATATTTAAAAGAATATGCTAAAAGTATGGAAAGAAAGCTAAAAGTGAAGTTAGAAGTGAAAATGGACCTAAATGAAAAGAAATAAAAATTTTTGGGGAAAAATGGTAATTTTTCTAAATAATAGGTAAAATAAGTAAAAGTGATAAGAAAATTACTAATAAGGCTAAAATTGTAATTTTGTCATCCAACAATCTAAAAAGTCGACTTTTGAAAAGTTAAGGGACTAAAATGTAATTTTATATGAAAAAGTCAAAATAAGGTTTAATTGGTAAATTAATAGATTAAAAGGTGAAAATAAGAAAAGAATGGCATTTTGTTAAATAATGAATTAAAAGGGTATTTTTGTAATAATTTGAAAGTTGTTGGACTTAATTGAAAGGTATTCAAAGTGTAAATATTATGAATAAGAACAAAATGGTGCTTTTAATGGTAAAGCAAACTATTTTGTATAATTATATTAAAATAGAAAATTGTTAAATGTTTTCTTGTTTTGTTAATAACCTTAAGCTTTGGGAAATGTTATGATTGTTAGTCACCACTACGCATGTTTAATGCTCGGTGCACAAAAATTTTTGCATGCAGGTACAGAAGATTGGGAACAAGAGTAAACTTTAAGGAGTTTTTATGAATAGGAACAATTTATAATGGCATGTATATATATATATAAACCCATAGATATGTGTACTTGTATATGTGTAAATGAAGAATGGGGTTTGTAATTTTATGGTGAAAAGTAAAATGTGTAAAGAGCTAAAGTCTTGATAGACGTGTAATAGTATGTATGTAATTATGGTTGTGAGTGTGTTTAATGATAAGAAGTGAATGAATGAATAGATTGTATGTTTATTGTTGTGCCTCTAAGAGGCTGTGGTTGTTTGAATTTTCAGGGGGGGGGGCTAGTTGAATATATAGTCATTATATTGCCAAAATTTTATTAAATGAATAAAAAAGATCAGGTAGTTATAGGTTAACGATAAATCTATTAAGGAAGTATATATGTGGATTAAGAAGTTAAGTAATGGAATCAGTTGGTTGGAAAAAAATTTTTCTGGTTTGTGATAGGTACGTACAATAATTGGAATAGTATAGGTGTTACACATTGTCCATTGTGAGCCAAAAGAATCCTTAACATATAATCTTCTTAGCTAAGGCTAAATTGTTCATATGGGTTGCACACATTCCTACATGTAATTTCTCTATGACCTTTATTACCTACTTTTCATCTAGACACCTTAACTGGATTCCATTAGGCTCTCTTTTGTAGAGCACTCCTTTTATAGTATGAATTTGGTTTACAACTTTCTTAAGAAATAGTGACTTCTCCAAATAATTTTGAATATCATAATATTAAGGCTTCCCATTATCCACCTAGATATCCACAATCTGCTCATCTTTAAAGCATAGTTTATTAAAACTCAAAATCAACATGGGCTTCATACTCACCCCTTTCAAATTTTTCCACATTGATACTAAGGTGGCCAAGGGATCTAGCAATTAGTTCTCTTCTCTATGAATATAACCAAAAGTATAAGGCTCAAATTGTTTGCTCAAAGCTTTCAGGCATTTGAGATAGGGCAGTAGTCGCTCTTCCTTAACTGACCATTTGCCTTTCGCTTGGCAAATTAACAAAGATGAGTCTCCAAACACTTAGGTGGATTTTCCCCCACAGCTGATAAGATTTCCAACCCAAAGATGCAAGCTTCGTATTCGACTTTGTTTTTCATGGCCTTGTATCTTAGTTTCTTGGCTAGAGACATTTTCTCTCCTTTTAGGGTGACCAAGATTACTCCTACTCCTACTCCATTGTTATTTACAGCCCCATCAAAGTACATCTGCCAACCTTGCACTATTATAGCTACAATGTGCTCATCAAAAAATTCATAAGTCATCTCTTCACCTTTTAGCAGTTGATCAACTAGGAACTCTGCTATTACTTTCCCTTTGATGGTTTTTCAAGTGATATATTCTATATTGAATTCCTCTAAGAGAATCAACCATCTTAGTATTTTCCCTAAGAGTGAGGGGGCTTCTTGCAAATACCTAAAAGGATTTTGTTTAGCCATGGCTTTTATCCTATAGGAATGAAAGTAGTGTCTCAACTTCTTTGACGCCTATATGACTGATAGACAAATATTTTCAACTTCTATATACTTTGTTTATAAGGGAGAAACTTCTTACTAAAGTAGTACACTACATACTCAATTCCAAAGTCATTCTCTTAAGCCATCATTATTCCTATTAAACTACCTTTTATAGCCAAATACAAGATCAGAGGCTTACCTGCCCACGACAGTCTCAACATTGGTGTATGGAGAAGGTATTCCTCGATGATACCGAATGCTTGTTGGCAATATTCATTCCAAATCACTGGTTGATCCTTCTTAAGCAATTTTAATGTTGGAACGTAAATCAATGTCTATTTGGGTATAAACTTGCTTATGTACTAATTTATCCCTAGGAATCCTCTGACCTCCTTTTCCTTCTAGGGTACTAGCATCTCTCTAATGGCCCTCATTTTGTTAGGATCTATCTCTATACCTTTTTGGCTCACTATATGCCTTAAAAGCTTACTTGAGATGACCCCAAAGATGCACTTCTTTGGTTTAAGGTGAAGATTGTACTTGTTGGACCTCTAAAAGTACTTTTTAAATACCGCAAAGTGACCTTTGTAGGTAACTAATTTGATCATCATGTCATCTATGTATATCTCCACTTCTTTGTGAATCAAGTAATCAAGTATCCTAGTTGCCATCCTTTGATAGGTAGCAATGAATTTTTAAGTTTGAATGGCATAACCTGGTGGGCATATGTACCCCATTCTATTATAAAAGCTATCTTAATTAGATCTACTATCTTGTTTAAAATCTAATTATACCCTACATACTCATCCATAAAACTGTACATGGCATAAGCGACTGCACTATCAACTATAACATCTATGTGAGGAAGAGGGAAATTGCCCTTAGGATAAGCTTTGTTCAAGTTTTATAATCCACACAAACTCTAACTCTTCCATCCTTTTTTTCTATAGGGACTATGTTTGTCAATCATATGGGGTATTGGACTTCCACTAAGAACTTAGCCTCTATTTGTTCCCTAACTTATTTTTAACCTTTTCAGCCCATTCTGATTTAAGTATCCTAAGCTTCTACTTGATCGATTTGTACTCTAGATATGTTGGAATGGCATGTTAAATAATTTTCCTATCTATTCCTTGCATAACTTTATAGGTCGAAGCAAAGACTTTTTTGTATTTTTTCAATATTCTCTCAATTTGTTTGCTCTCCTTAGGAGTTATATCCGATGCCAACAAAAATTCTTTTGGATTTTCTTTTGTATTGAGATTAAATGAATTAGTGTTTGTTGAGTTAATGTCAAATATGAATGATTTATAATCATGATTATACATATTAAAATCAAAAGAAACATTACACAAGTAAGTAAAATTGTTCATCTTATTAGTATAATCAAAAGAGCAATCAATGTTCTCATCAAAGAGTTTAGAAACATAAATAATATCAATAAAAGCATCTTCTTCAATATTGGCAGCATTAGATATCTCTCCAGCCTTGACCTTAGGTGGATCTTCAGCCTTAACCTTCCCTTTGCCTTTTAGTTAAACAACAAGAAGGTTCTCTACAATAACTTCTTCAGGCACTTCTTTGTCCTAATGGTGCAAAATAATCTCTTCATCCTAAAAACCCTCAACTGGCTTGATAATCCCTTGCTCTTTATCGAAGATATCAATAACCAGCTCAAATCCTGGTACTATTTCATCCCCAATCACTTGAGGTTTATTCTCTCCACAATAAAGGCCAATACCTGAAGCTGGCATAAAGCTTTAATAGATTTTAGGAATCCCTTTCACCACTTTCTTTTCCTACCCCTTAATAGTTATAGAAGTCTAAGGCCTTTGGGAGTTCTTGCCTAAACCAACACCTGGTAGAAATTTCATCTTCTTTAGTATGTTGATAACTTGAGAACTATCAGTAAAATTACCCTCACCTTTTTCATCACTAATAACTAATACATGAAACCCACTAAATAGCTATCTAGCTATCTTAAGTGCAGACATCTGGTTTTCTCTAATAGCTTTAATAGTGACCACCTAACCATCATAGGGTTAATTATCTGATGTAGTGAGGAAGGCGCTAGTTTGCCTTTTGGAATTTTCACAGGCAGAGATGGTCATATTAAGTAAATACATGAAGGATAGTGAAGTAGCAGCATGTTTGATGCTGGGTGCTATATCCTCGGAGCTTCAGAAGCAACATGAGATGATGGATGCTAGAACCATCATTTTTGCATTTAGAGGAGCTTTATTCTTTTCAGGCTAGAACTGAGCAATATGAGATTGCTCAAGCTTTATTTAGCTGTAAAATGGTTGAGGGCACTTCGGCTGCTACTCATGCATTGAAGATGTATGGGTATATTGAGCATTTGAGTAGACTTGGCTATGTAATGGATAATGATCTATACATAGATCTAATCTTGTACTCGTTGGCTCCAAGTTATGCACCTTTCGTGCTTAACTTCAACATTAACAAAATCCAAGTAACCATTCCTGAATTAATCAACATGCTCAAGACAGCTGATGGATCCTTTAAGAAGGATCCAAAAAGTGTCATGGTTGTCACTTTTGCTAAAGGAAAGAAGCAGAAGAAGAAGAAGAAGAACAAGAACAAGAACAAGAACAAGAACAAGAACAAGAAGAAGAAGAACAAGAAGAAGAAGAAGATAACCAAGGCACAGCCAAAGAATGGTGGGATCCCCAAAAAAAAGGTTGCCAAGAAAGAGAATCCCAAAGGAACTTGCTTCTATTATGGAAAGGATGGTCATTGGAAGCGTAACTGCAAGGCCAATCTAGATTCTCTCAAGGAGAAGAGCAAGCTGATGCTTCTACTTCAGGTATTCATATGATTGAAATTAATACTTATTCTATTGTTTCAAAGCAATCTTGGGTATTAGATACTAGATGTGGATCTCATTTATGTAATAATCTACAGGGTCTTAGAAGCTTTAGAAGAGTTGGAAAGGCAAAAATATGTTTACAGTCAGCTACTGGACAAAACATCTCTACAACAGTTATGGCGACTTACCATTTGCCTCTTCCAAGTGGATTAATATTGTAATTAAATAATTATTTTTATGTTCCAGCTTTATCCAAAAGTATTATTTCATTTCGTTATTTATTGAACGATTATGATATTTCTTTAAAGGACAAGTGTTGTTATATTTTTAAGAACAATATGTTTTATGCAAAAGCTATCATTGATAATGGTATATTTGTTCTTAATTTAATTAAAGAATTGCATAATGTGGATACCAAGAGAATAAAACATGATAATCTAAATACCTCTTATTTATGGCATTATCGTTTAGGCCATATAAATGAGAACCGCATGACCAAATTACACAAGTTAGGTGATTTGGGATCATTTAATTATGAATCATTTGATACATGTGAATCTTGTTTATTGGGAAAAATGACAAAAGCTCCCTTTATTAGTAAAGGAGAACGAGCTAAAATGGTTTTGGACTTAATACATTCAGATGTATCTGGTCCAATGCCTACACATGCCAGAGGAGGTTACTTCTACTTCCTTACTTTCATAGATGATTATTCCAGGTTTGGATACATCTATATAATGAAATATAAATTAGAAGCATTTGAAAAGTTCAAAGAATTCAGAAATGAAGAAGAGAAACAACTTGGCAAGACTATTAAAACACTTAGATCAGATCGAGGTAGAGAGTACCTAAGCCAAGAATTTCAAGATTATCTTAGAGATAATGGGATTTTATCTCAATGGACTCCACCATATACACCACAACATAATGTTGTATCTAAAAGGAGAAATCGAATACTATTAGATATGGTTCGATTAATGATGAGCCGAGCAGACTTGCCTAAGTCCTTTTGGGAATATGCACTAGAAACTGCTGTTTATGTGTTAAATAGAGTTCCTAGTAAATCGGTTGATGTTACTCCATATGAGATGTGGAATAACAAGAAACCCACACTTTCTCATATGAAAGTATGGGGTTGTCCTGCTTATGTGAAGAGGACAATGTCAGACAAACTATGACAAATGTTTATTTATGGGATATCCAAAAGAAACCTTTGGATATTATTTCTATCATCCCTTAGAACAAAAGGTGTTTGTTTCAAGGCATGCTGTCTGATTGGAAAGAGAATTTCTCCTACGAGAAAGGATAGTGGGAGTAAAATTGAACTTAGTGAAGTTCAAGACCCACAAATTGAAGTAGATCAATCGATTGAACCTGAGACTGAATTTCATAATGATGAGATTATAGTTAAACCTAATTATACACAAAATTCTAAAAGATCTATTAGGATGCATTCTATCCTTGTGAGATATGAATTTCACATTGATTCAGATAGAGGCATAACTGTAGTAGATGACAATGAGCCTACAAGCTATTAAGAAGTTTTGAACAGTTCAGAATTTGATTTATGACTTAAGGCTATGCAGTCTAAAATGGACTCTATGTATGAGAACAAAGTATGGACTTTAACTCAACCACCTGAAGGGATAGAACCCATAGGGTGCAAATAGGTCTTCAAAAAGAAGACCAACATAAAAGGTAATATAGTTACCTATAAAGCTCGCTTAGTAGCAAAGGCCTATTATCAAAACGAAGGTATTGACTATGATAAAACCTTTTCTCCTGTAGCGATGCTTAAGTCTATAAGAATACTTTAAGCCATTGCAACTCATTATGATTATGAGATTTGGCAAATGGATGTGAAGCCAGCTTTCCTAAATGGAAATCTTACTGAGGATGTGTATATGACACAACCAGAAATGTTCACATCAGGAAATGGCAAAAAGGTATGCAAGCTTTAAAGATCCATTTATAGATTGAAGTAAGCCTCTAGGAGCTAGAACATACGATTCAATGAGACAATCAAAGAGTTTAGTTTCTCATAGAATGAAGATGAACCTTGTGTTTATAAAATGATCAGTGGGAGTACAATTGTCTTCCTAGTTCTATATGTAGATGACATATTGATCATGGGAAATGACATTTCTCTTCTCCAATATGTTAAAATATGGTTATCCAAGCAATTCTCCATGAAAGACCTTGAAGAAGCATCCTATATTCTGGTAATAAGAATTTATAGAGATAGATCCAATAGGTTGCTAGGTTTTCTCAAAGTACATATATAGATAAAGTATTAAAGAGGTTCAATATGGATCTCTCTAAGAAAGGATTTATACCCATGGTGCATGGGAAACACCTTTCCAAGTCTATGTGTTCGCGGACACTAGATGATAGAGAGAGCATGAATAGAATACCATATGCATCTGCAATTGGTTCTATCATGTATGCTATGTTATATACACGTCCAGATGTAGCATTTGCTTTGAGTATTAGAAGCAGATTACAATCCAATTTTGGAGAGGAACACTAGGCAGCTGTTAAGAATATACTTAAGTACTTGACAAGGACTAAGGATATATTATTGGTATATGGAGAGGGCATTTTGGAAGCAAAAGGGTAGACAAATGCCAGCTTCCAATCTGACAAAGATGATTGTAAATTACAGTCTGGTTGTGTGTTCATAATGGGAGGAGGAGCAGTTAGTTGGAAGTGTTCCAAATAAGAAACAATTGTTGATTTCATGATAGAAGCATAATACATTGTTTCTTCGAAACAGCCAAAGAACTAGTTTGGATCAAAAAGTTCATATCTGAACTAGGAGTGGTGCCTAGCATTGTTGATCTGATTCCTTTATATTGTGACAACAATTGAGCCATTGCACCAGCAAAGGAACCACGGTCTCATTAGCAATCCAAACATGTTCTCAGATGCTACCATCTCATAAGGGAGATAGTATTTAACAAAAAAATGTGAAAGTAGAAAGGGTTCCCACATATGATAATGTGGCAGATCCCCTCACTAATGCACTTTCCCATGTTAAGCATGATCACCATATAAATAGCATGGGTCTAAGACATATGAGTGATTGCCTCTAGTGCAAGTGCGAGATGTTAGAGAGTATACCTTAGAGCCCATGTAATAGGGATGTATTTCGTATGTATGAATTCATATTTTTAATAAAAGGCATCATTCATTTATTAATGCTATGTTTAAATGCATGAGTTTGTAATTCTTAAATTAATAAATGAAGTCCTAGATATTATAAACACAGTGCAAAGGCAATCATGATATGAGATGTCTATTGCATGCAAATGTGTAAATATCTAAATATCCCTAGTCATAGAATTAATAAGATAGGACATTGTTAATTCGGACAGACTAGCACATGTTATGCTTCTTGAATGGTTCAAGCAGTGGTTCTCATAACTGTGATTATGGAAGAAAATCAAAGCTAACAAGTGGATGCTTGTTAGATGAACAAGTTTATTGAAGATCTGCAAAGAGAATCCTCACATGGATATTAAATCTATGTCAGTGAGGAATCTCTTCAAAGTGGTTGTGCAAGTATCCTTAGACTTGAGATCACTAAAGTTATCTTAAGTAACAAGTGGTATATTTTGACTCCATAACTGATTACTTCAAACTGGGAGTGAACATAGTTAGGAGATTGGGTATATCATGACCTACTTAAAGATAGTTGAGTGATTGACAAAGGATTCACCATCCCAGATTTATTAAGGGAAGTTATCTCGCATGATTCTATAATTGCCTTGTTTAGAGAATCTCTAGCAAGAGTAATATGCCAAGATGGATAGAGATCCATGAAGTGAATTTTAGGAAAAATGGTTAAATTAATAGAACATACATAATTAGATTTATATGAGTTGATAGAAATCCATACTCAGAATCTAATTGAGATAAGAGTGCTGAAATGAGTAATTGTATGGTAATTGTTTCTATGGAAGGGCATAGTCAAACCACGTGACTTTCTTGACCTTTAGGTAGTCATGATGCCTAGCTAGAGGACAATCATGACTTTTATATTAGTGTATAAAGAATATCAATAGCGATTGATAAAATAATTTAAAGAATTTTAAATCATGTGAGTTTTGAATAGAACTCACAACTATATATTATACTACCAATATGGACAGGAACTCAATATGTCACACACATATAGAGAAAATAATAAAATGGTAAAATGACAAGGATAATAATATTTGATATTATTATTGGGATAGAGAAGTGAATAAGAGAATAATTAATTAAAGAGTTTAATTAATTATGATCAAGTAAAATTGTTCGCATAACTTTTTAGAAATGTTCTCTAAAATGGACCTAATTGAAATAATGTATTTCATAATTAATTATTATTGGACTATAAGTGTTATAGGGCTGATATAATTAATAATAAATCCATTGGAGGAATTAAAGAGGCTCAAAGAAGTGAAGTTGGCATAGAAACCCTCCAGAGGAAACGTTACATGCCAACTACAAACAAAAGACCTTAGACCAAAATAAATTAATTATATTTCATAAGTGTTATGGAGCCTACATATTTAATTTGGTTGGATTTGGAATTCATTTAGGTAATTAAATCCAAGTATATGTACAAAGGGCCAAGTTTGTGGGTTTTGTGCATAGTCTTTTGTGAAAGGGCTTAAATTTGATTTAATTGAGCCCAAATAATTATAAATAATTCCAAAACCCCAATTTATAATTCTCTAGCAATTTTAAAGAGCCCGATCCCATTATGAAGTTGGATTTTTAACCTAACTATAAAAATCCAAGTAATGGTGTATTAGGGTTAAGTGTGAACAATTAAGAGAAAAGTTTTTCTCTTACTCAAAAAGCCCTAGCCACCACCTTCCCTAGCTAGCATCTAGGGTTTTTCGGCCAGCCCTTGTTTCTCCCAATTGTTGGTTCATTCTATCCTTCTCTTGTGTGGATTACTCATTGGAGGTGTTCGATTTTGGAAATTGTGGTTTGCGACAACCCGATGAGAAGAAAAATCAACTGTTCAACAAAAATCAAAGGTAATTTTTCTTATTCTCATTAATATGTATATTTTAAATCCATGGCAAGATCAAATTTATTGGTTAAAAATTTTAAATTCCGCTTATGTATGAGATGTATGTAACCGATAATTCCCAACATGGATTGCATTTAAACTTTAATTATATAAACATATCATTATGTATTCAATTATTCATTGTCAAACTTATGAAATTTTATTCTTTTCACAAATGACTTCACATATACATAATATATAACACATAATTATAAATCAAACTAAACATTCACCATATGAATTTCATTCGGCCATTACCATACCATCATCATACCATGCTTTGTCTTTCTTCGTTTTATATCATTTACCTTACTAACATTAATTTATATATGTATATGTTCATCAATTTACATTTTTGCTTATTGTCTTTTCATTTCCTAATTGTTCACCATTTTGTACCATATCCAATTTTACATGTGTATATTATTTTAATGTCTAATTCATCAAAAGTTATCAATTTATTGTTCTAAGGCTAGAATTACATTTAATCCTTTATTAACTAACAACATTCCATAGTAATATACTTAGGTAACCATTCAGCCACTTCCATTTCTCTCCCTAATTAATTAATTCTCATGAAATTTCAAGTTTATTTCATCTTATCTCATCATGCTACACATTCCTCTTATTCTAAATTAAATTATTTCATTAAATCTTATAGTTACATAATGTGTAATTTATAGAGAAATTAATGCATAAATGAAATTTAGTGTAGGTTTAGTATCCACTAACCTTTTTCAAGCTTGAGTACACTTAAGCTTCTTTTTCTTTGCTTCTTTCTTTTTCTTTCTCCTTTCCTTTTCCTCCACCTATGGCTGAATAATGAAGGGGTTATTCCATGAGTTTTCTTTCACATTTCTAGATTCTAATTAATATATACTAATCTTACTTAGTATGCCTAATCAAACTATATAAAAATTTCTAACCAAAATTCACAAAACGCCATACTTTACCTAAGGTGTGCAATCTTTTTCTTCACAAATTTCTTATTTTTAAGATTTCTTATTGCTCTAACTTAAATTCAGGAGTGAAGAGGATGTCTTAATGTGCCTTGGGGTGAAATTTGAGCTGAAGTGGTGAAGAGAGGAGAGAGAAATGGGGAAAACCTAATTTTAAAGAGCTGGCCGATTTTTAAAATAGAAAAAAGGGGATATTTACAAAATTTTAGGGAGAGAAGTAGAGGATTCTAGACTTCTTACAGCTACTTAAAAATTCTCCAATCCAATGGCCGAAATTCTTTCTCTAACTATTTGATCCAATGGCTTAGTTTTAAGCAACTTGTCACACTCTCTAGGATCTCTACACATCTCCAACATATGCTAGATTAACAGCAGATTCTTGGATATTTTACATGGAGAAAAAATGCCTTTGGCTGAATTTATTAATCCTATTATACCCCCTAATTGATTTTATTTTGATTTTTCACCATTTTTGATTGTTTTCTTAAAATAATGTTTTAGATGTCAGAATGCCATAAAATTTTATCCAGAGTGCACTTACATATATAGATAGTAGCTCATGGTTAAAATTTCAAGTCATTCCAATATTTTTTTGATATATTTATAGCTTTGGTGGAAAATTAGCCAGTAAAAAATCAAAAAATTTCGGGACCATTGGAAAAATTATTCCTAACAAGTCTATGTCATCAAAATAATTTTTCAATTCCTTAGGTGTCCTTATGATATTCCTAACATGTCTATGTCATTGAAAAAATTTTTGAAGGTCGTTAGACCCTTCTAAGTCCCGATCAAAGTTGTTGTCAAACTTTTTTGTAGTATCGGATAAAACTTCTCTGTCTAATTTAAAGGCATATTTAACCTCAATTTTGCATCAAATTGTATCGTTAGACTCTATTTGACACTTATTTTGATATTATGGTTCTGGTTAAGCTGCCCATCGGGTCACCCATCCTAGGATTATCCCAACCCGAGAATGTTTAACCTTTATGCACCCTTTTATATTTTACCGTGTTATCCTATCCCGATTTCTCCGAAAATTACTCTAACATTATTTTTCATGTCCTAAAATCTACCATGCATAACACATGCAATTTTCTGGGGTGTTACGTTGTTTCTGCATATGTTATTGCATGTAGAGAAAAATTTCATGGCATTCTAACAAGCAAAACATTTATTTCAGGAAAATGGTGAAAAACCATAATCAAATTAATTAGAGGGCTTAAAGGTCATAATTAAATCATCTAAAAGCATAATGGTCATTATGAAATAAGACTTGATTTCTTACATGCATTAGCATGTTGAAAAGGGGTGTAGGAATCCATAGAATCTTGACAAGTGGCTCAAAAATAAGCAACTGGATGAAATGATAAATAGAGGAATTTGGACCATTGATTTGGTGGAATTTTAAGCAACATAGAGGGTTCTTGAATCCTTTACATTTCTACCAAAAATTCTATAATTTTCTTCCTTTCTTCATCAAAAATCCAAATAGCCCTTTTGAAAATGGTTCCACCATTTTACTTTCAATTTCTTCCATCTCCTTGAATATTTCATACCTTAATTTCACCTAGTTACACTAAAAAACATCCTCTTTATCCAAGAAATTTCATTGAAGCAAGAAGGAGCTTGGAAGTGGTGAAATTCTAGTGAGATAAAAATATACTAATTAGGTAAGACATGTAGTTTTTGTTATTTTTAGCTAAAATTTTTTACAAAGGATTGTAGAGCATTTTACGCATACTTTATAAGTAGCATTTAGATGTCAAAATTCAGAACATAAACACACAAATTTCTCACACACAAATTCATCCAAAAGATGGAAATTGAAAGGAAGAGAAGAATAAGGAAAAAAGGGTAAAGAAATAGAAGATTAGGTGATTTAAAGATGAATTAAGGTTAGTGTACACATTCCTTCCCTTAATTTCATTTGATTTTAGAATTTCTCATGAAAATTATATTAGGTAACTAAAAAACTTAAGAAATAATGGGAAATAAATTCAGAGGACATTATAAAATGATAAATTAATATGAAATAAGCATGAAATTATAAAGGAATTAATCATTAAGTGGGAGGACAAGTCATGGATGAGTTATACCTTAGGTTACATAATGTAATATTTTGATGATAATTAACATATTATTCATAATTAAGTAATGTATTGATGAATAAATACATTATGCTTGATTTGTGCTAAAAATAATGTGAGAACATAATAGTTAGTATATGAACATAATGGTATACTTATAATTAATAAAGAGGAATTAAGGTAAAATGAGTATAAATTAGTATAAACATACATAATTTGATGTTAGAAACATGTTTGACATAAAATGGAATAAGAAAACATATAATAGGTTTGATGAGATAATGAGGTTGAATTGGTTACATAGCGATAATGCCATATTTTTACTATATTTAGACATTATTTATTATGTACATTATGGTTATGTATGAATTATGGATGAATGCATGAAAAATAATGATGTATGATATGATACATAATATGAATACTATAATAAATACAATAGAAATGTAGCATAATGTATAATATTTAGTTGCCCTTACGTTACAATGGGTGATCCAGAACCCTCGGATATAAATGGATAGCCATAGGCACTCATATACCACAGCAAAACCATATAGTAAATCATATAGTAAATTATTGTCGAGGAATTACAACATTTAGGTAGTCACCTTGCTCATACAGTCACACAGTATACTCATATGGTTATAAAGTCCTCATCTCGCATATCCATTTAGGATTTCAACTGGTTACTACTAGGGGACAAAATGATAATTATGTAAGAAAATATAGACTAAAGGGTAAATTTTACATAAAAGATATAAAAAATGTAAATAAATAGAAAATAATGTGAACTGTAAGATTAATATGTTCCAAAAGGGTAAAAATGTAATTACACGATAACTTAGGGGTACGATGATAATTTGACATCAAAAAGGTAGTCAGAAGGATTAAAATAGTCAAATAAGACATAAAAGGCAAAATTATAAATAATAAAATTTTTAGGGACCAAAATGTAATTTTTCAATTTATAAGCAAACATAAAGACCAAAAAGGAAATTTTTTACCTAGGTTAAATTTAAAATAAAAAATTAAAAAGAGTCCAATTTAAAGTAAAATAAGATTAAAAAGGTAAATAAAAAGTATAAGGACCTAACAGGCTAGAAACTATTGGGTTAGACATATGCAATCAAAGCTAGAGAAAAGCAGGATGCTCTAGATGTCATAGTAGGTAAATTTTACTTATTTGATGCTCCGGTATATGTATTGATTGATCTCGGATGCACACACTCCTTTCTCAGCATAAACATTGCACATGGGAAAGGGTTAGCTAGTACATAATTATATCAAGACATCAAAGTCAGCAATCCTTTAGGACACATTATGGTAGTTAACAAAGTATTTAAAGACTGTCGCATTTAGATCCAGCAAATCACTTTTCTTACGAATTTGATCAAACTTCCTTTCCACAAAATTTGATGTCATTTTAGGGATGGACTAGCTCTACAAACATCAAGTAATGGTGGATTGTCAATCAAAGATAATCATATTAAAGATCCTTAATGGATAGGAGATCATTATTATAGGGGAAAGATCCAATCCCTTGTCAATTATCATATTAGCTACTGTAGCACACAAATGTAATTATAAAGGACGGTCAACTTATTTAGCTTTTATAACATAAACTAAAGAAGAAAAGCCTAAAGTTAGCGATGTGCCTATAATCCATGACTTCCTTGATGTTTTCCCTGATGACCTACAAAGGTTGTTGCCAGAAAGGCAAGTAGAATTTACAATTGATGTGGAACCTAATACTGCTCCTATTTCAATTGCACCTTATCGTATGGTACCCACAGAGTTGAAAGAACTAAAAATTCAACTATAAGAATTGTTGGAGAAGGGATTCATCCGCCTTAATGTATCACCATAAGGAGTACAAGTTTTTTTCATGAAAAATAAAGAAGGATCACTGTGGCTCTACATTGATTATAGACAGCTGAATAAAGTCACAATAAAGAATAAATATCAATTACCAAGGATTGACGATTTGTTTAAGCAGTTGAAAGGTGCAGGTGTATTTTCTAAAATCGACTTGAGATTAAGATATCAACAACTTTGGTTTAGAGAAGCAGATGTGCCTAAGATAGCTTTTCGTACCCGATATGGTCGCTATGAATTTTTTGTCATGCCATTTGTTGTCACCAATGCATCGACAACATTCATGAACTTGATGAACTGCATCTTTCATCTATACTTGGATCAATTCATGGTGGTTTTCATTAATGATATTTTGGTGTATTCAAAAAATCTAGATGAACATGATAAGCACTTATAGATCTTGCTACAAACATTAAGAGAGAAGCAGCTATTTACTAAATTTAGCAAGGGTGAATTTTAGCTTAATGACTTCCTTGGGCTCTCGGTGTTAGCAGAAGGGATCAAAGTTGACCTGAAGAAGGTTAACACCATCTTAGAGTGGAAACCACCTAAGAATGTTACTGTAGTAAGAAGCTTTCTTGGATTGGCTTGCTATTATAAGCAACTTGTCAAAGGATTTTCCATGATAGCTTCTCCACTCCTTAAGATATTATAGAAGAATGTTAGGTTTGAGTGGATTGATAAATGCTAGGAGAGCTTTGAAAAGTTGAAAAGCATGTTGACTGAAGGTATTGTTCATACTAAACCTACATTGTGTAAGCTTTATGTCATCTACAGTAATGCTTATAGCAATGGGCTAGGATGTGTACTCATGCACAAAGGCAAAGTGGTGAGAAATGCTATATCTATATGGATCACAAGATTTTAAAATATCTTAACACCTAGAAGGACCTCAATTTAAGACAAAGATGATGGTTGGAGCTCATTAAAGATTATGACTATTTGATTGACTACCATCCTGGTAAAGCAAATGTCATAGCAGATGCTCTTAGCAAGAAGCACCTAATGACTTTAAAGGCTATGAATGTCAAATTATCCATGGCATAAGATGGAGCACTAGTAGCAAAAATGTGGCTTAGACCAAATTAATTGCAATAGGTGAACGACACACAGAGGTAGGATGAATGGTTAGCCTCTATCATTTCTCAAATATAATAAAAAAAGGACATCGAGTTCTCCTTTGGTAGAGATGACTATTTATACTATAAAGGGAGAATATGTGTACTAGATAATGCAGAGTTAAAAAATAACATTCCGACGGAAGCAATTACGCCATGCATCCAGGTAGCAATAAAATGTATCAAGACTTAAAACTACTTATTGGTGGCCTAGAATGAAGAAAGAGATAAATGACTTTATGGAAAGATGTTTGATATAACAACAAGCAAAAGTAGAGCACCAGGTTCCTTCGGTTTGCTACAACAAATCACCATACCCTATTGGAAGTGGGATCGTATCATTATAGACATTGTTTTAGGATTACCACTCACCAAGTGACAACATAATTCCATTTGGCTAATAATAGATAGATTGACTAAATCTGCACATTTCATATGGGTGAGATCAAATTGTTTACTAACCAAACTAGTGAAAATCTACATCAATGATATTGTAAGATTGCATGCTATTCCTTCCTCCATTATCTTAGATAGAGATCCTCAGTTCACATATAGAATTTTGAAGAAACTCTAGGAAGCACTGGGAAATCACTTAGACTACAATATAACTTTCCATCCATAAATAGATGGGCAGTCTAAATGAGTGATACAAATATTAAAAGATATGCTCCAGTGTTGCATTCTAGAGTTCGATAGCAATAGGGAGAAATATCTTCCATTAGCAAAGTTTGCAGATAATAACAGCTACTATTCCAATAACGAAATGGTGCCATTTCAAGTGTTATACAAAAACAATTGTAAAACTCCCCTGTGTTGGATCGAGCTTAGCGAAATAAAGCTAGTGGGACTAGATTTGATCAAAGAGACTAAAGGAAAAGTTAAGTTGATCAAAGATAATTTGAATTCGTAGCAAACATACAAAAATCTTATGCAAAATTGAAAAGAAAAGACATAGAATTCAATATAGGTGATAAAGTATTTTTGAAAGTCTCACCATGGAGGAAGATCCTACGACTTGGTAAAAAGGGTAAACTCAATTCGTGCTTTATCGGACCGTATGAAATATTGCAACAAGTTGGACTAGTTGCCTACAGGTTGAAGCTACAACCAAAATTAGAGAAAATTCATGATGTTTTCCATGTATCTAAGCTGAGGAGATATTGATTGGATCCTTCTCATATTATCACACCAAAGGAAGTTCAGCTTTTACCAGACCTATCATATGATGAAGAACCAGTGTGGACTCTAGCTAGAAAAGTTAGATAGCTTAGGAATAAGTAGATACCACTGGTGAAAGTTCTTTAAAAAATAAGCCATTAGATTAAATAGTAAATGAAGGAATTTGGGCCATTAATTTATTTGACCTTTGGGTAGCATAGAAGGGTCTAGAGTCCTCTCTATTTCTACCTAAAATTAGGTAATTTAATTCATTTCTCCATTAAAAATTTGAATAGCCCTTTAAAATAGGGTTCCATAATTTTTTTTTTAATTTCTTCCATCTCCCTTCATATTTCAAGCCTTAATTTCACCTAATTACACTACAAAACATTCTTTTTATCCTAGAAATTTAATTGAAGCAAGAAGAAACTTAGAAGTGGTGAAATTTTTTTTAAAGAAAAATATACTAATTAGGTAAGGCATGTAGTTTATATTAGTATTAATTGGAAAATTTTCTACAGGATTGTATATCATTTCAAGCATGATATATAAGTAGCATTTATATTTCAAAATTCAAAACATAAACTCACCAATTTCTCTCTCTTAAAATCATCCAAAAAAAAGAAAAACTAAGAGGAAGAGAAGAACAAGGAAGAAAAGGGCAAAGAAAGATAAGCTTAGGTGATTTCAAGCTCCAGTAAGGTTAGTGTTGTTAGTGTAAGCTCTAGCCCCAATACATTGTAATAAAACATTTAGGATAATAAATAAGGCATTTATTTTATCTATTGTATTCCTACGCATATCAAATGATAGAACTATCCAAGAATGTTGTTTTAGTTTAAGTTATCGTGTATGAGGCATATGGTTGTAAGACCTTGAAACAATTGAGACTTCATTCTAAGTATCCCTAGTTAGTCATTGTTATGGGAATAACATATGAATTAAGACTAGTATGCTCTCTCTGATAAGTTGAGTTCTATCTTACAGATCATAAGAACTAAAGTGTCAATCAGAGATCATAGATAAATGTTTAGAACATGGTATATGGATTCAATCCAATCATGAGAACACTACATGGTACAAGTTATAAGTGTTTCTTATGTGCAAGTTTTTCATTAGAGTTCTTAGACCTAAAATCTCTATGAAACACTTTATGAATTACTGTGTACTTTGACATACACCTAACGTACTCGTAATAAGGTGATAAGTATAGGTATGATTGGGCATGCACTAATTCATGTTAGAGACCATGAGAGAAGTAAAGGGATTACCCTATCGATAAGAGATAAAATATCATCGACCATTTGATTTGTGAACTGAGAAGTGTATGGCCATATCGAGATGAAATAATGAGTAATCATTATTTATCTGAAAGTTCATTGTCACTAGAATATCAAGAAAGGAATTAGTATATAAGGATGACTAGTTTCATGCCTTATATTAATTATGATATTTATGGGTAAGGGACTATGCAAAATTGCATTAGGTCAGTAAATGCCATTTGCATTTTCATTTAATTTGGAATGCTATAATATCTAGCTAGAGAATATATATAGCCTTTGGATTATTTATTAATTAATTGCCAATATTAAATGGACCTATAGTATCGCACACAAAGCATTGGGCTTAAAATATTTAAGATAAAGTATTGGGCATTAATTTGGGATTTTATTTAAAGTCAAATTAATGTGGATAATGGGTATTAAAATTGCTAAATGGACCTTGATCCATGAGAGAGGAAAAATCGGTATGTCTAGGATAAAATCAATTAATTAATTATCTTTGAATAATTAAGGTAATTGAGTTCAAATCCTAAATATTATTTGAATCAATTAGCAATAATTAAAAGGGAGATATTGTGGCCGAAATTCAAGCTAGGATTCCTAGATGAATTCGGCAAGTAATAAACCCTAAATTCAAGCTAGGATTCCTAGTTGAATTTAAAATACTAAAGGAGTTTGAATTAATTTAAATCACTTAATTATGAAGTGATGGAGGCTGAAAATAATACCTAAAACCTAGGGGATTTCGGCAACCACAAGATTTCCTAAACAAGTGATATAAATTGATTAATTTTATTTGACCTAGTAAGGTTTTTCTCTCCAACTACCACCATTATCAAGGGAAAAGGATTATTCCTTCTTCTCTTGGATATTGGCAACCATTTGTGAACCCTAGAAAGAACAAGATCAGATCTTGTGTATTTGATTGAATACCCATTGCCAAATACAAAAAGATTAGAGCTAGCACTCTAGTTTTAAGCCATCTTTGCAAGTGTGTGTGTGAGCATAGAGAGGTGTGGCGTAAGGGCAGCATCATTGGCATTGGGGATCAAAATCAGAGATATATAAGTCCATCTTATATATTGGTCATTGCAAAATCAAGTTTTGAAGTGCATTCAAGCATGTAAGTTTGTTTTAAAACCTAATAATTGCATGTTTTGTTCTATATTGTATATTGTGTGGCATGTATGATCAAAATTTATATTTTTCTGCTACTTGATCATTTTATTTATGCCATGTGATATCCATTTAGTGGTATCAAAGCCTAATCATGCTTATTTTTGTGCTTTGAATGTGTTATAACTTGATTCAAAATCGTTCATTACATAAAACATAATGCTAAAATTTTCCGTTTTGAGTTTTTTGCATTGGTTGAGTGTAAAAACAATTTTAAATGATTAATTAGGTATTATAATTATTATGAAATGTTACTATACTATCCTAAGATGTTCTTAGAGTTGTTCATGGTTGATTTTAATTATATATACCTAATTGTAATGTTAATCTTGAAACTAGGTGCTAGTTTGCATGATATGTGTTTGTAAACAACTAGTTTCTCAAAATTAAATGTAAAAATGTGTTTGGAATGTTTGTAAGTGATTTTTAAATATTAATAAGAGGTCTGGACATGTTTTAAAAATTGTTTTAATTCTGGTCCATGACAATTTAATTGATTAATTTACAAATCACTTAAAACAATGACTAGTTTGTGTTTGCTGCATGTTTAATCAACATTGTTTGTTTTGTTTTGATTAAAATGGCAAAAATATATTTGGATCAGATCTGATCAGAACCTTAACTCAATTTTTATGACATTATTTAAGTTATTAAATGTCTCATAAAATTGTTTTAAGTGTTTGTGCATCATTTGTGGCATTATGTGAGCATTAAACAACTAGTTTCATGTTGTTTGTTTATTTTGTTATCAATGCCATGTGTAGCATATGTTCTTCATGAATTTTTATGTTTCAATTCATGTTGGTTTATATTATTTGTATTTTTAAAGTTTATGGGCTGTATGACATAATATTAAAAATGGCAAAATTGGAATTTATACTAGAGTTGATTTATAGCACAAATCTAACTAGTATGTGTTTTGGGCTTCTAAGAGAACCTATTCAATAAGAGGATTTAGTCCATTGGGCTTCGACCTAAGCCCATCTCGGGGTCATCTCTTAAAGGTTCATGTACACAATTTCCATTAATGGGCTTGGCTTAATTAATTAAAATTGGACTTTCTTTTATCCATGAATGTTATGTATATATGTTTGCTTGTTTTGTGGGATGAATGTATATGTATGGTGCATTCATGGGCCCTAGGTTATGTAATTAAATATGGTCTGTGTGCCATTATGGATTATTATAAAATTTTCATTTATTTCTTAGTATAGAATTTATTTGAAGACTTTGTAAATCAAGACGAAACCCACCGGAGTGGAGAAGCCTAACTTGAAGACTCATATGTAATAGTATAATATCTTAGTTATAGGTTTTTGGGCCTATGTTTATTACGCTTTACTTTACGTAATTATATATATGCATGCTATGAATGGATGACAAAGTGTATGCCATGTAAGCCATAATAAAATGAATCCCTAAAATAGTAAGCCAAAATGTTGCCTCCCTAATTTGAACATTTCAAGGCATCGATCATTGGTCACGTAAACTAGGAGTCCTAGATTCACCCGATTATCTTTGTGAGGCATAGGTTGTGAATTTATGTTGGACTTAGCATGGAAAGGGATGCCCAAACCTAGGCAACTAATAAATGGATTTGTGCTATAACATCTTATGATGTTAGCCCATTTGATCCAATAGTCATATACGAGACATGATTAGAGTTTTCCTACCTAAGTAACTTAACTATTTAGGTGTACAAGCTCAGCTTGACTAATGAGTTATTGTGAAAAGTGGATCTTAGCCCATATTAAATCACTAACGTGAATTATTTAAAGGGATATTAATTCGGTTTATGGGATTTTATTAAGACCTCATTTAATCTTGCTAAATTTATATTATTGTAGATTAAAAATGGCTTCTTCAAACAACAACTTTTCATTGCGATTGGTCCTAGAAAGGGAAAAACTAAATGGCACCAATTTTATAGACTGGTCTCGAAACTTGAGAATTTTTCTTAAGCAAGAGAAGAAGTCGTATGTTTTGGATACACCCTTGCCTGAAGAACCTCCTAGGAATGCCTCTGCAGTTCAAAAGGAAACTTTTGAGACTAAGAAGAGTGACTCCAATGATGTGACCTGTCTGATGCTAGTCACTATGATGCTTGATTTGCAAAAGCAATTCATAGACCAAGAGGCCTATGCAATCATGGTGCAACTCAAGGAGATGTTCCAAGAACAAGCTCATCATGAGAGTTTCGTGACAACAAAGGCCTTGATTTCTTGTGAGATAGCTGTGGGTACTCCTATTAGTACCCATGTACTCAAGATGAAAGGGTATCTTAATAATCTTGAGAAGCTTGAGGTACAAGTCACATAGGAATTGGCCATTGACTTTATCTTAGGTTCATTGATTAATGATTATGATCCATTTGTTATGAATTATAACATGCATGCAATGAACAAGATGGTCACCAAGCTTCATGGGATGCTTAAGAATAATGAAGAGAACATTCAAAAAATCAATCCCGTACTTATGGTTTAGAGGGGCATTAAGAAGGGACCCGCTAAAGGAAAGGGGAAAGGAAAGGCAAAATCCAAGAATGACCAGGCACAACCTACGTCTAGTAGGAGTGCACCTCAGGCCTAACCCATGCCCAAGGCATAAAAGCTCAAAGAGTGTGAGGGCACGTGCTTCCATTGCAATAAGTTAGGGCATTAGAGGAAGAATTGCGCTCTCTTTAAGGAAGAACAAAAGAAGAATGGAGCCAAGGCGTCTAGTTCTAGTATTTTTGTTGTTGAAATTAACCTTTCTATTTCTACAACTTTGGTATTGGATACCGATTATGGTTCTCACATTTGTTTAAATGTATAGGGGCTAAGAAACAAGCGGTTACTTGGTAAGAATTAAGTAGACCTGTATATGGGAATGGAGCACGAGTTGCGACCATAGAGATAGGCAACTATTGACTCTCTTTACCTTCTGGACTTTTTTTAGATTTAAAAATTGTTATTATGTGCCTGGTATGAGCAGAAACATTATTTCAGTTTCATGTTTGGATATGGATAGATTTGACTTTGTTATTAATAATGGCAATATTCATATTTGTTGCCAAGGCATTTTATATGGCAATGCTATGTTACAAAATGGCCTTTATATCCTTGATCTACAAAATAAATAGTCCATATACAACATTAATACAAAGAGGGTTAAATTAAACAAATTGAACCCTACTTACTTCTGGCATTGTTGTTTAGGACATGCAAATGAAAAATATATTTCAAGACTCTACAAATCTGTAGTGCTTGGGTCATTTGATTCGAAATCTTATGACACATGCGAGCCATGGTTGTATGGAAAGATGACGAAGAATCCTTTTAATAAGAAAGCTTAGAGGACTAGTGACTTATTAGGACTAGTACACACTAATTTATATGGACCATTAAGTACACAGGCTAGAGGTGGTTTTAATTACTTCATAACATTAACAGATGACTTTAGTAGATATGGCTACATCTATCTAATGAAGTATAAGTCTGAGAATTTTGGAAAATTCAAGGAGTTTAAGAACGAAGTAGAAAAACAACTTGGAAAAAGTATAAAAGCTATTTGATCAGATCAATGTAGCGAATACTTAAGCCAAGAGTTTGATAGTCATCTGAAAAAGTGTGGAATTATTTCACAACTTACTCCTCCTGGAACACCACAATGGAATGGTGTGACTGAAAGGAGAAATTAAACTCTGTTAGACATGGTTCGATCAATGATGAGTCAACCTAATCTTCCTGTCTTTTTTAGGGTTATGCATTAGAAACTACTGCATTTCTACTAAACTGTACTCCAACTAAAGTAGTTGAGAAGACACCATATGAGGTATGGACTAGGAAAGAGCCTAATATGTCCTTTCTCAGAATTTGGGGCTGTGAAGCACATGTTAAGAAATTAACATGTAACAAACTAGAGTCCAAATCCATTGTCTGCTTGTTTTTAGGTTATCCCAAAGAAACAATGGGATACTACTTTTACTCACAAGCCGAGAACAAAGTGTTTGTTACTCGCAAGGCTGTTTTATGCTTCTCAAGAAAGACAATGGGAGTAAAGTATAACTTGGAGAAATTTAAATGCCACAAACTCTTGTAGAGGATGAATTAGGAATGGGATCAAGTTCACAACCAGTTATGGAACAATAACCCATTGCACAATAATCTAGAAGGTCCAGTAGGGAATGTCGAGAGATTTAGAGCTATGGATTTCTAATCATCGATAGTGACATTATTGAGTTAGTGGATTGTGAGGATCCAACTACCTACCGAAAAGCTATTGAGAGCCATGACTTAGAAATTTGGCTTGAAGCCATGAAATCTGAGATACAATTAATGTATGATAACTAGGTTTGGACCTTGGCTGATCCACCGAAAGGTGCTAAGGTAATGAATGCAAGTGGCTATTTAAACTCAAAGCTGACAAGACCTATAAAGGTAGACTAGTAGCAAATGGTTTTAGAAAAACTCATGGTGTAAATTATGATGAAACTTTTTTGCTTGTAGTCATGCTCAAGTCCATTAGGATCTTGCTTGCCATAGCTGCATATCATGACTATGAGATATGGCAAATAGAAGTTAAAACTTCTTTCCTCAACAAAAATCTACTTGAGAATGTATATATGACACAACCTAAGGGTTTTGTTAATCCCAAACATCCTAAGAAGGTTAACAAGCTTTAAAAATCCATTTATGGATTAAAGCCAGCATCTCGGAGTTAGAATCTCCATTTTAATGAAGCAGTCAAAGAATTTGCCTTCATCAAAAATGGAGATGAGCCTTATGTGTACAAGAAGGTTAGTGGAAGCAAAATAGTGTTTTTGGTCCTATATGTGGACGACATCCTTCTCATTGGGAATGACACTCCAACATTGCAAAAGGTTAAGCAATGGTTGGGGAAGTGTTTCTCAATGAATGACTTAGGTAAAGCCGAGACAATACTTGGTATTCGGATCTATAGAGATAGATCACATTGGCTTTTGGGACTAAGTCAAGAAAAGTACATAGACAAAGTACTAAAGCATTTTAGTATGGGACACTCAAAGAATGGGTACATACCTTTAGCTTTGGAAGTTGCTTTAACTAAAGAACAGTGTCCTAAAACCAAAGAGGAGAGGGGCAACATGAGTAGAATCCCATATGCATCTGCCATTAGATCTATCATGTAAGCTATGTTATGTACTAGATTAGATGTTGCTCATGCACCGAGTATAACCAGTAGGTTTCAGCAAAACCTTGGTGAAAAGCACTGGTCTGTTGTAAAGGGGATTACAAAGTACCTGCGAAGGACTAAGGATCACTTCTTTGTGTATGGTGGTCTAGAAGAGCTCATCATACAAGATTATGCCGATACTGCTTTTCAAACCAGCACTCAGGACTCAATATTGCAATTTGTTTTTGTTTTTGTTTTGAATGATGGTGCTATCAACTGGAGAAGCCCAAAGCAAGAGACCGTTGCCAACTCAACTATAGAATCTGAGTATATTGCAGCGAGTGAGGCTGCAAAGGAGGTTGTCTGGATTAGAAATTTCATTTTTGATTAGGAGTGGTCCCAAGCATTCTAGATCTATTAGAAATTTTTTGTAACAATAACAGGGCCATCGTACAGGCTAAGGAGCCCTGGCTATACCAGAAATCGAAACACATACTCAAAAGGTACCACCTAATCAAAGAAATCATTAATTGTGGGGACGTCAAGATTAGAAAGATAGCAAGTGAAAATAATGTAATAGATCATTTAACGAAACAATTATGTCCAAATATGCACGAAGCTCATTTGAGACCGTTTAATCTTAGGGCTATGCCCAATTGGGACTAGTGCTAGTGGGATATTGTTAGTGTAAACCCTAGCCCCAATACCTTGTAATAAATATTTAGGTTAATAAATGAGGCATTTGTTTTATCTATTGTATACCTACGCATGTCAAATGATAGAACTATCCAAGAATGTTGTTTCAGTTTAAGTTATCATGTGAGAGGCGTATAGTTGTAAGACCTTGAAACAATTAAGACTTCATTCTAAATATCCCTAGTCAATCAATGTTATAGGAATAACAAATGAATTAAGACTAGTATGCTCTCTCTGATAAGTTAAGTTATGTCTTATGGATCATAAGGACTAAAGTGTCAATCAGAGATCATAGATATATGTTTAGAACATGGTATCTGGATTTGATCCGCTCATGAGAACACTACATAGTATAAGTCATAAGTGTTTCTTATGTGCAAGTTTTGCATCGAAGTTCTTAGACCTAAAATCTCTATGAAACTCTTTATGAATTACTGTGTACTTTGACATACACCTAACGTACTCATAATAGGGTGACAAGTATGGGTATGATTATGCATGCACTAATTCATGTTAGAGACCAAGAAAGAAGTAAAGGGATTACCCCTCTTGATAAGAGAGAAAATATCATCGGCAACTTGATAAGTTAACTAAGAAGTGTATGGCCATACCGAGATGAAATAATGAGAAATTATTATTTATCTGAGAGTTCGGTGTAACTGGAATATCAAGACAGGAATTAATATATAAGGATGACTAGTTCATTGCCTTATATTAATTATGATATTTATAGGTAAGGGACTATGCAAAATTGCATTAGGTCACTAAATGTCATTTGCATTTTTATTTAATTTGGAATGCTATAATATCTTGCTAGAAAATATATATAGCCTTTGGATTATTTCTTAATTCATTGCAAATATTAAATGGACCAATAGGATCGCACACAAAGTATTGAGCTTAAAATATTTAAGATAAAGTATTGGGCATTAATTTGGGCTTTTACTTAAAGTCAAATTAATGTGGATAATGGGTATTAAAATTACTAAATGGACCTTGATCCATGAGAGAGGGAAAATCGGCATATCTAAGATAAAAATCAATTAATTAATTATCTTTTAATAATTAAGGTAATTGAGTTCAAATCCTAAATAGTATTTGAATCAATTAGCAACACATAAAAGGGAGATATTGTGGCCGAAATTCAAGCAATGATTCCTAGTTAAATTTGGCAAGTAATAAACTCTAAATAAGTGATGCATTTTGATTAAATGTCTTATACCTTTTTAAATTATTTTAATTTAAAATACTAAAGGGATTTGAATTAATTTAAATCACTTAATTAGGAAGTGATGGAGGCTAAAAATAATACCTAAAACCTAGGGGATTTCGGCCACCATAAAATTTCTTAAACAAGTGACATAAATTGATTAATTTTATTTGACCTAGTAAGGTTTTTCTCTCTCATTGCCACCACTCTCAATGGGAAAGGATTCTTCCTTCTTCTCTTGGATTTTGGCAGCCATTTGTGAACCCTAAAAAGAACAAGATCATATCTTGTGTCTTTGTTTGAATACCCATTGCCAAATACAAAAAGATTAGAGCTAGCAATTTAGTTTTAAGCCATCTTTGCAAGTGTATGTGTGAGCATAGAGAGGTGTGGCGTAAAAGCAACATCTTTGGCATTGGGGATCAAAATCAGAGATATATAAATCCATCTTATATATTGGTCATTGCAAAATCAAGTTTTGAAGTGCATTAAAGCATGTTTCGATTTTATATTGTATATTTCGTGGCATGTATGATCAAAATTTTTATTTTTTGGCTACATGATCATTTTTATTTATGCCATGTGATATCCCTTAAAGTGTGTACATTGCCTACACTTAATTTTATTTAATTTTGGAATTTCTTATGAAAATTATATTATGTAACTAAAGAAACTTAACAAATAATGGAAAATAAATTGAGAGGACTTTGTAAAATGATGAATTAGTATCGAATAAGCATGATTATAAAGGAATTAATCATTAAGTGAGAGGACAAGTCATGGCCAAATTATACCTTAGGTTACATAATGTAATATTTTAATGATAATTGGCATATTAATCACAATTATGTAATGTATTGATGAATAAATACATTAATCTTGATTTGTGCTAAAACTAATGTGAGAACATAATAGTTAGTATAAGAACATAATGGTATACTTTTAAACAATAAAGAGACATTAAGGTAAAATAAATATAAATTAGTATAAATATACATAATTTGATGTTCAAAACATGTTTGACATAAAAATGGAATAAGAAAACACATGGTAAGTTTGATGAAACGATGTGGTCGTATTGGTTACATTGTGATAATGCCATATTTTTATTATATTTAAACATTATTTCTTATGTACATTATGATTATGTATGAATTATGGATGAATGCACGAAAGATAATGATGCATGATATGACACATAATAGGAATACTATAATAAATATAGTAGAAATATAACATGATGTATAATATTTAGTTGCAATTAGAATACAATGGGTGTCCCAGGGCCCTTGGATATCATGGCTAGCCATATGAACCATATACCAAGGTAAAACCATACAGTAACTCATTATCGAGGAATGACTACATTTAGGTAGTCACTTCACTCATACAGCCACACAGTATACTCATACAGCCTTCATCCTGCATATCCGATTTGAGGATTTTTGGTAGTTACCACTAAGGGCTAAATAATAATTATGTAAGAAAATAAGGACTAGAGAGTAAATTTTACTTAAAAGATATAAAAAAATGTACATAAATAGGAAATAATGTGAAAAATAAGATTAATGTGTTTAAAAAGGGTAAAAATATAATTACACAATAAATTAGGGGTAAAATGGTAGTTTGACATCAAAAAGGCAGTTAGAAGGATTAAAATTAAGAAATTATGAATAATGAAAAGTAGGGGACCAAAATCTAATTTTCCACTTCATAAGTGTTTAACATAAGGACCAAAAAGGAAAATTTCCACCTTGGTTAAATTAAAAGTCAAAGAAACCAAAAAGAGTCAAATTAGAAGTCAAACAAGTTTAAATAAGGTATATACAAAGTATAAGGATCTAACAGTATTTTTGCATTTAAGTAAGAATACTATACCAATTAATAAGAAAAATACGTATAATAAGGCATAAATATTAATTTAGGTAATAAAATAAGTTAATTAAGTAAAATTAATAAAAGGTAACATTAATGGGCAAAAAAGTAATTGAATACAAATAAATTAACATTAAATGAAATATTGTGTAGTTGTATCTACCACCAGGCAACAATGTTGCTTAATGCGTCAATTTATTGACTGCATGCAGGGATAAGCACATTTGGATGTGAAAAAGATATCACTAGTTAGCATGTACATGTGTAGTTTTTTTTATGGAATTTGACAACTTTTGTATTAAAACTATTTTGGTACGATGGCATGTAATATAAATATTACAATGTATGTAAAATGCTAATTAATAGGGAACAATTATCATTTGAGAATATATGTATGATAAATTTTTGTGTTGTGCTGTGATGTAGATGATGGATGAATATAGAAGTGTTATGTATGTAAATGAAGTATTAGTGGTGGAGGTTGACCATTGGGAATGTAAATTTCCTATTTTATAGGTTTGGGCAGCATGATTTTTAAGTCGTTATGCTGTCAAAATTTTGACCAAATTAATAATATTTTGCGACACTAAACATATGTTAGAACCTAAGGAATAAATCTAAGATGCTAAACATCAATTTGAACGATCCATTATAATAAAAGCATGCAATATCACCTATATATATTTATATAGAAATCATGTATGCTAGTAGGGTGTTAAACTGCTTGTAAGGAGTTGCCATCCAATAAAATATTGGGAAAAAGGGTGTGTCGACCTTTTGAGGCCAAAAATCCAAAGATGGTTTGAAACTCTGCTCTTATTTTTACTTTTGATAAATGTGATATAACAACTTTTAAATTAATTGTGTTATCCCTTTTCTTCCATGTAAGATTAGAGTCGATATAGAAATTAAAGGTACACTCAATCACGTAAGAAAGCAGTAAATCATGGCATAGTATAAAGTGATAAAGGCATCGATAAGTCGGTCAGTTCATTGTAACCTTTTTTGAAAAGGACTTAGGTCCTCATATATAGATTATGAAGAAGCATTTCATTGTGAGAGTTTGAAAATAGAGACTTGCTAGTCTAACTTTTATTTAGAAAACATTCCATGTTATTTAATTATATAGAAGAATCATTTACGTTATTAAAGAATAATTTTTACATATGAGTTTCCTATGCAAAAATATGGATATTAGTCCGATTTTATTAATGAAATATCCAAATTCTTTACTATAATTATTGTTTGCAACATTTTGCATTTGCAATCGAATAAAAAAACTTTTTATAGAGAAAGGGGATTGTGGACTCACCTGTAGCGCTCACCCAGGTTCGGTGTACTTATAAGAGGGTTATCCATAATAATAATAATAATAATAATAATAATAATAATAATAATAATAATAATAATAATAATAATAATAATAACAATAACCATGAAAATGAAAAGGAGAACATGTAAAATGAAACAACTTGAAAAAGAAAACGAAAATCTAGCACATATGTCGAAAATGAGCTAACGCATACTAGATGACATACGATCGACTCTTTTATTAAACAAATGAGAAAATATATTTTGGATCATACATCACGTGATGCATGGGTATACACTAGGTGATGTACGATCGTGAAATCTTGGAGTAGGATAGTTTTCTTCACTTTTTATAAATAAAGTCCCATCCAATAGCAGATCCAAAAGGGAGCAAAAAGAGAATATTAAATACAAGGAAAAAGTCTTTCAAAATAGATTTCTTCGAGAAAACACAGACAAAATAATAATAAGGATATTTTACAAGGATAACCTAATCATTTCTATCACATAACAATATACCTTTTAAAATGGTTTCATAACCTAAATCCAAGCAAGAGCGAATGTATAACCAAAGATACAACTAGTAAATCAAAGAATAAAAAATTATAATATTTGAAATGATAAATGCATAAATTTGGATTTAAAAAAATTAAATCGAGCAGAAAAAACTTTTTATATTACCTTCAGTATACTTAATCAAATAAATCATCAAATGTCAGATTCGCGAATCATTTTCGTTTTGAAATAATAAAAAATAGTTTGAAAAGTGTAAAGAGAAAAGTACCAAAATTAATCTTCTTAAACTTGAAGGCTTTTGAAAGCTTTTATGATAACAACACTACTTCCAAAATAAAATTTTCCAAGCCCCCTTTCAAAGTGATTAGCCAATTCCTTATATAAGGAAGGTTGCATGATCATCCATTCCCATATGCATAAGTGTACAAGCCTAAAAGTCAACCCACTTGCCGACTTGCCTCTAAAAATTTCACCTACTTTTAAGCTGAATGATCATACACTCAGCATTACATTGACATGCAACTTAAGTGCCTTAAGCCACTGACCTAAAGAAGCAAGATTCTTATGTGCAAGGTCGTACGATACCCATGCAAGGCCTTGTAAACCTAAAAATGAAGAAAAGATAACAATTTTGCCAAACAATGATGATTTTCTCAATGTGAAAGGGCGTACAAACCCATATGTACAGGTTTATAAGGCTTGGAACTTGCCTAATTTGCCTTTTATGTCCTCAATTAAGGATATTTCTCAATGTTCAACCCTTTTCTCCTTTCGATCCCCAAAATAGACGTGAAAATGCTTTAAAATATTTTTGAAAAAAGGTTTTAACACAAGAGGACCTCACTGTCCTTAATCTGCTATCTTTTATGGAGTAGTTTTCCAAATTAGGTAACCATAATAAAAGCCTTCATAGGACACAGTTCTACAATTGCCCCTATCTTTGGGAAGGCTAATACACATAGGAGTCTAGGTGAGCCAAAGTTCAGAGCAGGAGAGAGAGATGCTTACCTGAGGAGGCAATCTCTCTATTGCTACTTAAAAAGGCTTGACTGGTGATTGATGCTAGCCTATGGTACATCTTTCGGTTTAAAGGAAATTTTGCTTCTACAGCTATACCATAACTTGAAGATGATTCTGCTATGTGTTTATACCTTAATTTGAAGGTGATCCGATTATATGGCTATACCTTGGAGGTGATCCCACTCTATGGCTATACCTTGATTTGTAGATGATATCACTCTATGGCTATACCTTTGAGGTGATCCCACTTTATGGCTATACCTTAAAAGAGATCCCACTCTATGGCTATACCTTGGCTTGAAGGGAACCCCACTTTATGGCTATACCTTGATTTGAAGATCATCCCACTCTATGGCTATATCTTGGTTTGAAGAAGATCACACTCTATGGCTATTCCTTAGAGGCTATTCCACTTTGTGGCTATACCTTGATTTTTGCAAAATTTTTTATTTGTGTTGGGGTTATTTAGATCTTGAGTTGATCACATAACCACTTGCCCTCTATAGCAAAAAGAGTGTCATAATAGGCAATGGCCGTGAGACTATATTCGGTGATGTTGTATACTTAGTCACATCTTGTTTGTCCTGCGTTTGCAGTGTTGAAAAGATTAAGTGGGAATATGTTACTCCATGCATGGATTCCTTAGTACTATGTGATATGTAGATTTTTTCAAGTCCACTACATGTCATAATTATAATATATAGTTTATTATTAGTCAGTTATTTTTTTCATGCAATGAAGCATTTCAAAATTGTGATTAACCTATTAAAAAAATAAACAACACTACAATGCAACACAATGCAATACATACATATACTAGTAAAATAAGTCGTACCAAACATGGCAAGTAAATAATAATCTAGCAATGTACACAAAAGAAAATCCCAAACAATTTTAAAATAAATCCAACAAAAAAAAATAACTTCATTCTCGAAGTAAAAAATCCCAAATGTACAAATATGTATAGTAATTGTATGTGATATAAAAGCAAGTGGAGTGTCATCATCTCCTTGAAGTCACAGGGCCTCAATGCAGGCCATAGTCAATCAAGCCATCAGGTAAAGAATGGGAGTAGTGTTTGTAGAATGTTGGGCTTAATGTCTAAATAGCAGAATGGGCCTAGCTATGTAGGCCCTGAGGGGTCAACAATGATGGGATGGAGGATCATCTATATATCATGCTGCCTAGCCTTTTCCTGGCAGATCATCTATATATCTACAGCCATAATAGTTTAAGTCAAAGTCATATCCTAAATACACCATAATATGGCATCCTATGGGCTGTAGGTGCCTTTGGCTGTGGTTGAGGTGACACTAAAAATGATGTCACACTAGGATGGTTGTAATCCCTAGGTGGCAACTCTTATTGAAAGGTGGGAAAGGTTGACATGGTGGGTGGCATGACTAGATCCTAGTGTTTCTCACTTGTAAAATAATTATTGAAAGGCACCCTCTTCTATTTAAATCCTGGTCTAATGACATAAACTATCTACTGATCAACATTGAGCTCCTGCTCGGGATATAGTGGTTATGGTTCATAATCTAGTATCTCCCTGGCTGGGTTGAAGGTTGCATCCATCTCCTTTAAGGTTATCAGCCTAATCATATTAGGAGTAGCATCATCCTCTTTGGCCATACACATATCACAAGCTATCTCTCTGTCTAAATAGATTCCCTTTCTAGCTGATGGGCCCATTATAGCCTCTAACAAGGCCTCGGCTAAAAGCAATATATTAACCAATCCCCTATGACCGTCACCTCACCCGAGTTGCACTATGTCTTTTGTATGTACTCCAGGATGGTATGACTTAGATCTATCTATCTCCCACTCATCATGCCCTATAAGCTATAGATTTCACCATAATAATAACATTGAGACTACCTATCCTCTCCAAATATGAGCAAGAAAAAACTCTGTGCTAGTAGTGGATTAGTTGTGACCTCAGTATGAACTAAAGAAGATCTCTCTAGTCTGACCACATTCTCCCCTATAGGTAATCCCAACATCTTAGTAAAGTGCCTGCATGTCATGGACACGAGGTGACATTTGATGTAGTAGGTGATGACACCTTCTTCATTATCTAGTTGTTGGTTTCCTAAGTAGCAGAATGTGGCCAAGTACTACTTAGTCATCTCAAGAAATGTCTTATAATCCCCTGTACAAAAATGCAACCATCCTGCTTACATTATAAGGGTGCCAACCTCCTCCAGTAACCCAAGCTGATCCAATAATCTTTTGGATAAAAATTGGCTAGGCAACATGTAAACTTCTACCATAGTCTGGTAGTGTGTAACCTACTCTGGTGTTATCCATATGGAAAAATGAGGGTCCATTTCCTGTTAAAGACAAAATTTCACAATTAATTATGGTTCATTGCCTAAGGGTGTTATTTAGACATTATCACTTTTTGTGCCTAAATTTCGTTAGCATAATGGATAAAAAATCTAGGCCCAAACTTGCATGAAATTTGTTCACAATAAGCTATAGTAACTAAGCAACACTTGGTTTATCCTAACCCATCACTACGCATCTAGCAATCATGCTAAACTTTTGCACGAGTAGTGTATGAAATGCTAAGTTAAGACATTAGGAATCATCATGTTGTCATAATTACTATCATCATCATTATTTTTATTTATATGCGAGCAATCATTATCAATACATGCACTTTTTTAAAGAATAGGCAAATTTTACTCTAAAGAAAGTAGATTTCATTACCTACTATTATTTCTTCCCCTTTTTTATCATCATTTTTCGTTCATTTTTTTCTATTATCATGGCTATTAATGTTCTTATCCATTTACCTACTATCGCAAAAATAAAAAACCTATATATACTTCCTACTATTTCACCTTTTCTATATATTTTACATCATTATATTATGTCTGACAATCACAACTAATATACACCTACCATTATTGTGATGCATGTTGGACTGACACTCATTTTTAATTGACTTTTCGAAGGCCCACTTTTAGGGTCTGAGATAGGAGCATGCTTGCTTAACTCATAAATTTGCCACTTTACCATAAAGAAGGGTCAAGTACAATCTATAGTAGTTAGCCCATAAAGGCTCTAATGATAGGCCCAAGAGTGGTAGGTGTCATTGGAGTTGTCACCCAATAGAACATTGGGAAATGAATCTCGACCGTTTTATGCCCAAATAGATATTGGTGTTTAGGACATCACTGTTATTAGGAAACTTGGTTAGGTGTTGTTTTATGACTAAGTTTTAAAATTAATCCCCTCTCCTCTCTCTCACACAATGCATTGGCAATAAAATTAAGTAAACACCCCAATCAAACAAAAAAGCGATGAATAAATACTTAAAATAAAATCCTACTTAAAATTATTATAAACGTAAATCGTCCAAATAAAGAATAATATACAAAAAGGGAAGGTAAATGTCATATATAAAACAGGTTATTGAGTAATCCGGGAATGTTGGTTTCCTCATGCATGTTTACGAAAAGGCTTTTATTATAAATCATGTGAATTTGGGCAAAAAATTGGACAGTGGCCATTGTTTTGAGAAAGAACCCAATTAAGTTGATAGAAAATATTTGGAATGCCTTTTATTTTTAGCGTACTTGAAAAATCCCTTTTTACTAACTATTATATCCCCAAATAATTACATCCAAAATAAAGGAAACCAAATAAATAAATAATGAGGGAATAAAGAATGAAATCTAAGGATAAAATAACTATATGAAATGGTTAACCCAAAATAACTTGAACAGTAGGTGAAGGCCTAGGATGCACCACTTCCTATGTAGAAAATCACATGAAAGACCCTACAAAGCAACGTCATTAAATACTCACGAAAAAGCATAGGAATTAGTATGATCAAATAGCATAGCAAAATCGTTATGAATTCTAACAAACATAATGGATTAGAATATAGAAACATATCATACAACAACAAAATTGGATAAAAAAATGTACAAATATATATGAAATAAATAAATGATGAAAAAAATGCATAAAAGCCCAAAATATACAAGAAAAATACCCTAAAATATGCTCACAAATGCCTAAAATAGGCGAGGGACGAGTGTAAGGAGATGAGGGACATGATGGGAAGATGAACTGGTGATATCCCATCTATCAAGTGATGGATAACCATCATCCAGCTCATTCTCCCATTCATCACCTATAGATAGCACAAAAATGTAGGATTTTATTGCAAAAAATGAAGAAAAATATAAAAAAATACATTTCTACCCCTATTCATGTGATATTTAAACACTATGTCATATCGAAACATGTTAGAAATATATAGTCATACATTAGCTACATCAAAATCATGAAAATACAAAATTTAAAGAATAGAGAACAAGCTTTACATATTCAACAATAGAGGAATCCTAATAGACCTATCATGCCTCTAGCAAATTAAGCAATCCAAAAACAAATCACACTTCAATAAACATGCATATTATTCAACTATAGCAATAAAAATGTATTAAAACAATGCTATATAATCATGTGAATATATGAATAAAATTGTAGAGAGAAAAAGTAAGGATGGGCCTAGAATATTACCCTCAGGAGATATTCTAACCCTATAACTTTTGTAGTCTAAATCTTCACTCCAATTTGTGCCCTTTAATGCTAAAAAATAATGTAAAATCAATTTGTATAATTTTTTGTATTCAGCAAAAATTTCTAAAGCAAAAGACCTTAGAAAGAGAAAGAAATTGAATTTTCTTCTCCTTTAAAGGTGGCTCTCCAAAAAGTGATTTGCTCCCCTTTTTGAAAACCCTAGGTTTTTTTAATTTTATACCTCAGGAAGATTTTGAGTTCAATTCCCACTCAAAGCCCTCCAAATCTGGAGACAAAATCTTCCTAAATCCTGAAGAAATCTTGCTCAATCAAAACTACCATTTTTAAAATACAGAAAATGTGGGAAATTTTATATTTCAAACCAAGGAAGGCCATTCTTTAATGAGGGGTAGCCATCCCTCATCACTAAAATAGAATTACCCAAAATACCCTTCTATTTGAATCATACAAGAGTAAAGGTGTAACACCTTTATCGTATACTTAGCTATAATCAGTTTATCATGCATCATTAAACATGCTTTACTGCGCTATTATACCCGTAACTTATAAAAAACATAAAACCAATATATACACTATGCGATTAAATCTTTACTACATACTTAAGAGTCTCTTTAAACAATTCGAGATTTACATCTATTAAACATTTATGCATTACATCATTTATTAGTGTAAATAAAACCCTTGTTCCCAAATTAACTCAACATTATAATCTATACTTTCAACTTCTCTCTTTTGTTGGCCAACCTACTGCAGATATAATCCCTGAGAAGATCTTCCATCTTGGCAACCTACATGGATAAAACACCCTTGCTAAGCTATAAAGTTTATTGGGGAAACATAAAACATGAGGATGACCTCTTTAAAAGGTCATCAAAATGCAAGCATATATAAACATATATTTAAGTATATAATGTACATATCCCTTTTTATATTTTGTTTTTATGACAAGAAATGTTTTAAAGATATTAAAAAAGGTTTAGATGAACTTTACTATCCATGTGGGACCTTTCGTTCAATTTTATTTGAAATAGGGAAGGGTCACAATCAGTCCTAAAAGAGTGCTAACTATGAAATAGGTGAACTTGCAATTTTGGATTGACCTCACAGTCACTACCAATTTTCTACTGATGGTGACATACATTCTGCACAAAGGCAGATTTCAAGTTTTATTTTGTTTGCAATTTTTGTCCTATCAAACATCATTTTTAGGCCAAGTGGCCTTCTACAAACTTATTCGCATATCTTTCTAGTTTTTAGAACATTAAAAATAAATTTAATATCGTCTCTAAAATGGAAGATAATAATAAATTACTAATGACTATCCCTAGTGACAGGGCAACAGATGATTTCGATTTTCAAACTAAGTTTAGACTTTTATTTCTTCATATAAAAGGTATATATGGGTGTCTAGTTTATAACCCAATTATCATTTTTGTAACTCCAGATATTCTTAAAACAAGCTCACTAGGTCAGATGACTCAAATACATATTTTTGATACCAAAGGATTTTTCAAGCATTTTGATACCCTTAAGTTCAATTGAAAATTTATCTAATGAGAGAATTATTTTAACACATTTCCCTTTCAAAATTTGTCTTTACATTCTACCTTTAGAAATTTTAATCTAGGGTTTAACTTTTCTTATCCATTCAACCCTTTCACATGAACATATTAAGAAATCCTTATCTTATTATTACTAAGTCTTAATTCCATCAAAATCAACATCTAAATTTACATGCATGACACTCATACACTAAGTCCTATACCTTGGCTGAAAATCACACTTCACTCTTTAATCTTTTGCAACTACTATGCCCTTAATCTTCTTGCCACTTCCTCTTTCTTCTACTACATATAACCATGAATTTATTTTATTAAAATCCAAATTTTCGTCTTCTTCATTAAATCATTTTCCTACAAGACAGAAGATGAAAATATGTTACGAAGAATTTTGTTACCTTTATAACCCACTTCAAAAATCCGCTTTAAACTATCACATGTAATGGAGTTTATTGAGAGTAAAAGAGAGATAAAAATGGGGATTTCTTAAAGAGAAAAAAAGAATGAGTTCTCTCTCTTAATGGTGCCATCCAAAACAACTAAAATCCCAACAATTCCCACTTTTTCTCCTTTCCATGCATGGCTTTAGGCTTTATAAAGTGAGGAGAAAATTTCTTTTAGATCCTCTATTTAATTAAATGTCAAACATTAACCCTTTTCTTTATTCCTCCTATAAAATTAATCCCACCTTCCCATCTTTTATAAATGTCCCATAACATATTTTCTTTAAATTAATTTCACCCTTAATTAATTTATTTTACATAATAACTCATATACATATCATAATTAAAATTACCACTTTACCCTTTTGACCACAAATATTATCATCCTCTTCACATTCCACCCCTCAATTAACTTTTCCCTTTTTATTTGTACCCATAACATGTAGTTTTATTCTAATTGTACCCATGGTAAAAATATTTATTTTATCCTATTACACAATAAACAATTTATTCTCAATGTCTTAACTTATAGAGTATAATATAATTATGCTTAAATAAATCTCCATACTTCAAATTACCCAAGAATCCTTTTAGGGTCAATGTTGGGTCCTTACAGAGGGTCCCAAATATTGGCAACCCTCAGGTGATAGTTGACCATCTATCCTCACTGGAAGTCCAAACCAAGGTTTTTATGCACATTTTGCTAAAACACTTAAAAAATTTGTGAATACTTGGAAATTCATGAAAATCTTTGAGAAAATGTTCGTAACTCATGATCAAAGCCTCAAGATTCAAACCTACTATCAGTAATACATTATATCTTTATCATTAGGTAACCCTAATCTAGGTTACCTCCGATCATAGTGTCTGCAGCTACCCTCAATTTTGGAAAATTAGTGCACTAGTGCCAAAGTGAGCAAAAATTCAAAGTACATGGAAAAAAATGTGTACTAGAGGCAGTGACTCTCTTGGTTGGTTACTTGAAATTCCTAATAAATGTTAGTGTAAGCCCTAGCCCCAATACATTGTAATAAAACACTTAGTTAATAAAATGAGGCATTTGTTTTATCTTTTGTATTCCTGTGCATGTCAATTGATAAAACTATCCAAGAATGTTGTTTCGGTTTAAGTTATCATGTGTGAGGCACATGGATTGTAAGACCTTGAAACAAATGGGACTTCATTCTAAATATCCCTAGTCAGTCATTGTTATGGGAATAACAAATGAATTAAGACTAGTATGCTCTCTCTGATATTATGAGTTCTGTCTTACGGATCATTAGGACAAGAGTGTCAATCAGAGATCATAGATACATGTTAAAGAACATGGTATCTGGATTCGATCCGCTCATGAGAACACTACATGGTACAAGTCATAAGTGTTTCTCATATGCAAGTTTTGTATCGGAGTTCTTAGACCTGAAATCTCTATGGAACTCTTTATGAATTACTGTGTACTTTGACATACACCTAACGTGCTCGTAACAGAGTAACAAGTACGGGTATGATTGGGTATGCATTGATTCATGTTAGAGAGCATGAGAGAAGTGAAGGGATTACCCCTCTCGATAAGAGAGAAAATATCACCGGCCACTTGATCAGTGAACTGAGAAGTGTATGGCCATACCGAGATGAAATAATGAGTAATCATTATTTATCTGAGAGTTCATTGTCACTGGAATATCAAGAAAGGAATTAATATATATAAGGATGACTAGTTCCATGCCTTATATTAATTCTGATATTTAAGGGTAAGGGACTATGCAAAATTGCATTAGGTCACCAAATGCCATATGCATTTTCATTTAATTTAGAATGCTATAATATCTTGCTAGAGAATATATATAGCCTTTGAATTAATTTATTAATTCATTGCCAACATTAAATGGACCTATAGGATCGCACACAAAGCATTGGGCTTAAAATATTTAAATTAAGTATTGGACATTAATTTGGGCTTTTAATTAAAGTCAAATTAGTGTATGTAATGGGTTATAAAATTGCTATTGGGCTTTGGTCCATGAGAGAGAAAAATTCAGCCCACAAGGTTTAATTTCAATTAATTAATTATGTTACATTAATTAAGTTAATTGAGTATTAAAGCCTAAAGGAATTTAAATTAAATTAAATCACTTATTTATTTAATGAAGTAGCCGAAATTCCAAGAGATAATTCATGGAATTTTGGCACATGGCATTTATTTAAATTAAGTGATTTCATTTATTTAAATGTCTTATGATTTATTTCAAATTTGAATTTAAATTCAAAGGAGTTTAATTCAAGATATATTACTTATCTTTAGGAAGTGAAAGAGTTTGAATTAATTATCTTAGGATAGTTGAATTCAAATCAAAGACTTGCCAAAGGATAAGCATATATATTAAATGAAATAAAACCCTAAAAAAAGGGATGTAGTTGGCGTGAAAACAAATGCTACACACCTTGTTTTTGCGTGAAGATCATCTCACTCTCTCTTAATTCTTTTGTTCAATTTTTCACAAGGAGAAAGGATTGTTCCTCATTCTCTTGTGTTATTGAGCAGTAATAGCAATCTAAAGAAGTACAAAATCAAGTTTTGTAGCTTCAAACTATAACCATTACACAATACCAAAAAGAGAGCTAGCAATCTCGATTTTAAGCCGACGGTGCAATTGTGTGTGTGAAAATAGAGGGATTGGCGAAAAAGGCTATTCCTTGGCATTGGTGATTGAGATCTAAGGTGGATAAAGGCATCTTGGTTGCTGGACATCACAAAATCAAAGAATAAAAAGGCATCATCTATTGTAAGTTTCAAAACCCTAAAATTGCATGTTTTCGTTCCTAGTTTTGGATATGTATGGTATGTATGATAAAAATTTTTATTTTTCCGCTGTGCTATCATGATTATCATACCATGTCATATTCCATCAGTGGTATCAGAGCCTAGACATGTTTATTTTAGTGCTTTATATGCATGAAAAAATTAATTAAAAATCGTTATTTTGAAAACATGCAAATCTGAAATTTTCTGTTTTGAGTTTTTTGCATTGTTTTGGTGTAAAACGATTTTAATTGATTAGATAGGTATTATAATTAATATGACATGTTAATATACTGTCCTAAGATGTTATTAGGGCTGGTAATGGTCGGATTTAATTATTTATACCTGATGGTACATGTTAATTATGAAACTAGGTGCTAGTTGGCATGTAAATTGCTAGTTTAACAACTAGTTTTCAAAATTAAATGTAAAAACGTTTTTGGCATATTTGTAAGTGATATTTAAAGATTAATTATCAGGTCTGGACATTTTTTAAATTTGGTTTTAATTCTGGTCCATGACAATTTAATTGATTAATTTTAAAATCACTTAAAACTATGACTAGTTTGTGTTTGTTACATGTTTAATCAAGATTGTTTGTTTTGTTTTGATTAAAATGGTAAAAACACATTTAGATCAGATTTGTACAGAATATTAAATCAATATTTATGGACTTATTTAGAATATTAAATGACTCATAAAATTGATTTAAATGTTTGTGCATTTCATGGCATTACATAAGCATTAAACAACTAGTTTTGTTGTTTGTTTGTTTTTGCATGAATGCCGTGTGTTATTATATGTGTTCTTCATGATTTTATTTTTAATTCATGTTAGCACATATTATATGTATTTTTAATGTTTATGGGCTGTATGACATAAAATTAAAAATGGCAAAATTGGAAATTATACTAGAGTTGATTTATGGCACAAATCTAACTAATTTGTGTTTTGGGCTTTTAAGAGAACTTATTCAATAAGAGGATTTAGTCCATTGGGCTTCGGCCCAGGCCCATCACGGGGTCATCTCTTAAAGGTTCAAGTACATAATTTCCATTAATGGGCTTGGCTAAATTAATTAAAATTGGACTTTGTTTGATCCATGAATGCTATATATATTTATTTGCTTGTTTGGTGTGATGAATGGATATGCATGGTGCATTCATGGGCCCTGGGTTTTTGTAATTAAATATGGCCTGCGTGCCATTATATTTTATTGTAAAAGTTTCATTTATTTCTTAGAATAGAGTTTATTTGAAGACTTTGTAAATCAAGACGAAGCCCACTGGAGAAGCCCAACTCGAAGATTCTTATGTAATAGTATAGAATCTTAGTTGTAGGTTTGTGGGCCCATGTTTGTCACGCTTTACTTTATGCAATTATATATATATGCATGCTATGTATGGATGACAAAGCGTATGCCATGTAAGCCGTAATAAAATGAATCCCTAAAAATAGTAAGTCACAAAGTTGCCTTCCTAATTCGAAACATATCAAGGCATCGATCATCGGTCACGTAGACTAGGAGTCCTAGATGCGCCCGATTATCTTTGTGAGGCATGGGTTGTGAATGTAGGTTGGACTTAACATGGAAAGGGATGCCCGGACCTAGGCAACTAATAAATGGGTTGTGCTATAACATCTTAAAGATGTTAGCCCATTTAATCCAAGAGTCATGTACGAGACATGATTGGAGTTTTTCCTACCTAAGTAACTTAACTTATTAGGTGTACAGGCTCAGCTTGACTAATAAGTTGTTGTGAAAAGTGGATCTTGGCCCACATTAAATCACTAACGCGAATTATTTAAGGGGATATTAATTCGGTTTGTGGGATCATTAAGACCTCATTTAATCTTGCTAAATTTTATTGTAGATTGAAAATGGCATCTTCAAACAACAATTTCTCATTGCGATCGGTCCTTGAAAAGGACAAATTGAATGGCACCAATTTCATAGATTGGTCTCGAAACTTAAGAATAGTTCTTAAGCAAGAGAAAAAGTCGTATGTTTTGGATGCACCCTTGCCTGAAGAACCAGGAAGGAACGCCTCTGCGGTTCAAAAGGAAACTTTTGAGACCAAGAAGAGCGACTCCAACGATGTGACCTGTCTGATGCTGGCCACTATGGTGCCTGACTTGCAAAAGCAATTTATGGACCAAGAGGCTTATGCGATCATGGTGCACCTCAAGGAGATGTTCCAAGAGCAAGCTCGTCACGAGAGGTTCGTGACAACAAAGGCCTTAATTTCTTGCAAGATGGCTGAGGGTACTCCTGTTAGTACCTATGTACTCAAGATGAAAGGGTATCTTGATACTCTTGAGAAGCTTGAGGTACTAGTACCAAAGGAATTGGCCACTGACTTGATCTTAGGATCATTGCCTGCTGCTTATGATCCATTTGTGATGAATTATAACATGCATGCAATGAACAAGTCAGTCACTGAGCTTCATGGGATGCTTAAGAATGCTGAAGAGAACATTCGAAAGACCAATCCCGTTCTAATGGTTCAAAAGGGAATTAAGAAGGGACCCGCTAAGGGAAAGGGAAAGGAAAGGCAAAACCCAAGTCAAGTGGGAGTGCACCTCAGGCCCAATCCAAGCCCAAGGCGCCAAAACTCAAAGAGAGTGAGAGCACTTGCTTCCATTGCAACAAGATAGGGCATTGGAGGAAGAATTGCGCTCTCTTCAAGGAAGAACAAAAGAAGAATGGAACCAAGGCGTCCAGTTCTGGTATTTTTGTTGTTGAAATTAACCTTTCTATTTCTACCACTTGGGTATTGGATACCGGTTGTGGTTCTCACATTTGTTCAAATGTGCAGGGGCTAAGAAATAGGCGATTACTTGGGAAGAATGAAGTGGACCTCCGTGTGGGGAATGGAGCACGAGTTGCTGCCATGGAGATAGGCGACTATCACCTCACTTTACCTTCCGGACTTTGTATTGTTTTGAATAATTGTTATTATGTGCCTGCTATGAGCAGAAACATTATTTCAGTTTCATGTTTGGATAATGATGAATTTGATTTTGTTATTAAAAATGGCAATGCTCATATTCGTCGCCAAGGCATTTCTTATGGCAATGCCATGTTGCAAAATGGCCTTTATATCCTTGATTTACAAAACAAAGAGTCGATATACAACATTAATACAAAGAGGGTTAAATCAAACGAATTGAACCCTACTTACTTTTGGCATTGTCGTTTAGGACATGCAAATGAAAAACGCATTTCAAGACTCCACAAAACTGGAGTGCTTGGGTCATTCGACTTAGAGTCTTATGACACATGCGAGCCATGTTTGCATGGAAAAATGACAAAGAGTCCTTTTAATAAAAAAGGTGAAAGGACTAATGGCTTATTGGAACTAATACATACCGATGTATGTGGACCTTTAAGTACACATGCTAGAGGTGGTTTTAGCTACTTCGTGACATTCACAGATGACTTCAGTAGATATGGCTATGTCTATCTAATGAAGTACAAGTCTGAAACTTTTGAGAAATTCAAAGAGTTTAAGAACGAAGTAGAAAACCAACTTGGCAAAAGTATAAAAGCCATTCGATCAGATCGAGGTGGCGAATAATTAAGCCAAGAGTTTGACAGTCATCTAAAGGAGTGTGGTATTATTTCACAGCTCACTCCTCCTGGAACACCTCAATGGAATGGTGTGTCCGAAAGGAGAAATCAAACTCTGTTGGACATGGTTCGATCTATGATGAGTCAAGCTAATCTTCCTATCTCTTTTTGGGGTTATGCATTAGAAACTGCTGCGTTTCTATTGAACCGTACTCCAACTAAAGCAGTTGAGAAGACACCATACGAGGTATGGACTGGGAAAGAACCCAATATGTCTTTTCTCAAGATTTGAGGCTGTGAAGCACATGTTAAGAAATTAACATCTGACAAACTAGAGTCCAAATCGACTGTCTGCTTGTTTGTGGGTTATCCCAAAGAAACAAAGGGATACTACTTTTACTCACAAGCCGAGAACAAAGTATTTGTTGCTCGCAAGGCTGTTTTCTTGGAAAAGGAGTTCCTTCTCAAGAAAGACAGTGGGAGTAAAGTAGAACTTGGAGAAATTCAAGTGCCACAAGCTCCTATAGAGGATGAGTTGGAAATGGGATCAAGTTCACAACAAGTTGTGGAACAAGAACTCATTACACAAGTACCTAGAAGGTCTGGTAGGGTACGTCAGGAGATTGAGAGATATGGATTTCTAATCACTGACAGTGACACTATTGAGTTAGTAGATCGTGAGGATCCTACTACCTACCGAGAAGCTATTGAAAGCCCAGACTCGAAAAATTGGCTTGAAGCCATGAAATCCGAGATGCAATCAATGTACGATAACCAGGTTTGGACCTTGGTTGATCCACCGGAAGGTGCTAAGGTAATTGAATGCAAGTGGTTATTCAAACTAAAAGCTGATAAGACCTACAAAGGTAGACTAGTAGCAAAAGGTTTTCGACAAACTCATGGTGTAGACTATGACGAGACCTTTTCGCCTGTAGTCATGCTCAAGTCCATTAGGATCTTGCTTGCCATAGCTGCATATCATGATTATGAGATATGGCAAATGGATGTCAAAACTGCTTTCCTCAACGGAAATTTACTTGAGGATGTGTATATGACACAGCCTGAAGGTTTTGTCAATCCCAAGCATCCTAAGAAGGTATGCAAGCTTCAAAAATCCATTTATGGATTAAAGCAAGCATCCCGAAGTTGGAATCTTCGTTTTGATGAGGTAGTAAAAGAATTTGACTTCATCAATAACGAAGATGAGCCTTGTGTGTACAAGAAGGTTAGTGGGAGCATAGTAGTATTTCTGGTCCTATATGTGGACGACATCCTTCTCATTAGGAATGACATTCCAACATTGCAAAAGGTTAAGCAATGGTTGGGAAAATGTTTCTCAATGAAAGACTTAGGTGAAGCCGAGACAATACTTGGTATTCGAATCTATAGAGATAGATCGAATCGGCTTTTGGGACTAAGTCAAGAAAAGTACATAGACAAAGTACTAAAGCGTTTTAGTATGGGAAACTCAAAGAAAGGGTACATACCTTTGGCTTTGGGAGTTCCTTTGACTAAAGAACAGTGCCCTAAAACCAAGGAGGAAAGGGACAACATGAGTAGAATCCCATATGCATCTGCTATTGGATCTATCATGTACGCTATGTTATGTACTAGGTTGGATGTTGCTCATGCACTGAGTATAACCAGTAGGTTTCAGCAAGACCCTGGTGAGAAGCACTAGTCTGCTGTAAAAGGGATCCTTAAGTACCTGCGAAGGACTAAGGATCACTTCTTAGTGTATGGTGGTCAAGAAGAGCTCGTCATACAAGGTTATGCCGACGCTGCTTTTCAGACCAGCACTCAGGATTCTAGATCGCAATCTGGGTTTGTTTTTGTTTTAAACGGTGGTGCTGTCAGCTGGAGAAGCTCAAAGCAAGAGACCGTTGCCGACTCAACTACAGAATCTGAGTATATTGCAGCAAGTGAGGCTGCAAAAGAGGCTATTTGGATTAAAAATTTTATTTCTGGATTAGGAGTGGTCCCAAGCATCCTAGATCCATTAGAAATTTTCTGTGACAACAACGGGGCCATCGCACAGGCAAAGGAGCCCCGGTCACACCAGAAATCCAAACACATACTCAGAAGGTACCACCTGATCAGAGAAATCATTGATCGTGGGGACGTCAAGGTTAGCAAGATAGCAAGTAAAGACAATGTAGCAGATCCTTTGACGAAACAGTTACGTCCAAATCTGCACGAAGCTCATTTGAGAGCGTTCGGTCTTAGGGCTATGCCCAATTAGGACTAGTGCTAGTGGGAGATTGTTAGTGTAAGCCCTAGCCCCAATACATTGTAATAAAACACTTAGTTAATAAAATGAGGCATTTGTTTTATCTTTTGTATTCCTGTGCATGTCAATTGATAAAACTATCCAAGAATGTTGTTTCGGTTTAAGTTATCATGTGTGAGGCACATGGATTGTAAGACCTTGAAAAAAATGGGACTTCATTCTAAATATCCCTAGTCAGTCATTGTTATGGGAATAGAATTAAGACTAGTATGCTCTCTCTGATATTATGAGTTCTGTCTTACGGATCATTAGGACAAGAGTGTCAATCAGAGATCATAGCTACATGTTAAAGAACATGGTATCTGGATTCGATCCGCTCATGAGAACACTACATGGTACAAGTCATAAGTGTTTCTCATATGCAAGTTTTGTATCGGAGTTCTTAGACCTGAAATCTCTATGAAACTCTTTATGAATTACTGTGTACTTTGACATACACCTAACGTGCTCGTAACAGAGTGACAAGTACGGGTATGATTGGGTATGCATTGATTCATGTTAGAGAGCATGAGAGAAGTGAAGGGATTACCCCTCTCGATAAGAGAGAAAATATCACCGGCCACTTGATCAGTGAACTGAGAAGTGTATGGCCATACCGAGATGAAATAATGAGTAATCATTATTTATCTGAGAGTTCATTGTCACTGGAATATCAAGAAAGGAATTAATATATATAAGGATGACTAGTTCCATGCCTTATATTAATTCTGATATTTAAGGGTAAGGGACTATGCAAAATTGCATTAGGTCACCAAATGCCATATGCATTTTCATTTAATTTAGAATGCTATAATATCTTGCTAGAGAATATATATAGCCTTTGAATTAATTTATTAATTCATTGCCAACATTAAATGGACCTATAGGATCGCACACAAAGCATTGGGCTTAAAATATTTAAATTAAGTATTGGACATTAATTTGGGCTTTTAATTAAAGTCAAATTAGTGTATGTAATGGGTTATAAAATTGCTATTGGGCTTTGGTCAATGAGAGAGAAAAATTCAGCCCACAAGGTTTAATTTCAATTAATTAATTATGTTACATTAATTAAGTTAATTGAGTATTAAAGCCTAAAGGAATTTAAATTAAATTAAATCACTTATTTATTTAATGAAGTAGCCGAAATTCCAAGAGATAATTCATGGAATTTTGGCACATGGCATTTATTTAAATTAAGTGATTTCATTTATTTAAATGTCTTATGATTTATTTCAAATTTGAATTTAAATTCAAAGGAGTTTAATTCAAGATATATTACTTATCTTTAGGAAGTGAAAGAGTTTGAATTAATTATCTTAGGATAGTTGAATTCAAATCAAAGACTTGCCAAAGGATAAGCATATATATTAAATGAAATAAAACCCTAAAAAAAGGGATGTAGTTGGCGTGAAAACAAATGCTACACACCTTGTTTTTGCGTGAAGATCATCTCACTCTCTCTTAATTCTTTTGTTCAATTTTTCACAAGGAGAAAGGATTGTTCCTCATTCTCTTGTGTTATTGAGCAGTAATAGCAATCTAAAGAAGTACAAAATCAAGTTTTGTAGCTTCAAACTATAACCATTACACAATACCAAAAAGAGAGCTAGCAATCTCGATTTTAAGCCGACGGTCCAATTGTGTGTGTGAAAATAGAGGGATTGGCGAAAAAGGCTATTCCTTGGCATTGGTGATTGAGATCTAAGGTGGATAAAGGCATCTTGGTTGCTGGACATCACAAAATCAAAGAATAAAAAGGCATCATCTATTGTAAGTTTCAAAACCCTAAAATTGCATGTTTTCGTTCCTAGTTTTGGATATGTATGGTATGTATGATAAAAATTTTTATTTTTCCGCTGTGCTATCATGATTATCATACCATGTCATATTCCATCAGTGGTATCAGAGCCTAGACATGTTTATTTTAGTGCTTTATATGCATGAAAAAATTAATTAAAAATCGTTATTTTGAAAACATGCAAATCTGAAATTTTCTGTTTTGAGTTTTTTGCATTGTTTTGGTGTAAAACGATTTTAATTGATTAGATAGGTATTATAATTAATATGACATGTTAATATACTGTCCTAAGATGTTATTAGGGCTGGTAATGGTCGGATTTAATTATTTATACCTGATGGTACATGTTAATTATGAAACTAGGTGCTAGTTGGCATGTAAATTGCTAGTTTAACAACTAGTTTTCAAAATTAAATGTAAAAACGTTTTTGGCATATTTGTAAGTGATATTTAAAGATTAATTATCAGGTCTGGACATTTTTTAAATTTGGTTTTAATTCTGGTCCATGACAATTTAATTGATTAATTTTAAAATCACTTAAAACTATGACTAGTTTGTGTTTGTTACATGTTTAATCAAGATTGTTTGTTTTGTTTTGATTAAAATGGTAAAAACACATTTAGATCAGATTTGTACAGAATATTAAATCAATATTTATGGACTTATTTAGAATATTAAATGACTCATAAAATTGATTTAAATGTTTGTGCATTTCATGGCATTACATAAGCATTAAACAACTAGTTTTGTTGTTTGTTTGTTTTTGCATGAATGCCGTGTGTTATTATATGTGTTCTTCATGATTTTATTTTTAATTCATGTTAGCACATATTATATGTATTTTTAATGTTTATGGGCTGTATGACATAAAATTAAAAATGGCAAAATTGGAAATTATACTAGAGTTGATTTATGGCACAAATCTAACTAATTTGTGTTTTGGGCTTTTAAGAGAACTTATTCAATAAGAGGATTTAGTCCATTGGGCTTCGGCCCAGGCCCATCACGGGGTCATCTCTTAAAGGTTCAAGTACATAATTTCCATTAAATGGTAAGGGCTTGGCTAAATTAATTAAAATTGGACTTTGTTTGATCCATGAATGCTATATATATTTATTTGCTTGTTTGGTGTGATGAATGGATATGCATGGTGCATTTATGGGCCCTGGGTTTTTGTAATTAAATATGGCCTGCGTGCCATTATATTTTATTGTAAAAGTTTCATTTATTTCTTAGAATAGAGTTTATTTGAAGACTTTGTAAATCAAGACGAAGCCCACTGGAGAAGCCCAACTCGAAGATTCTTATGTAATAGTATAAAATCTTAGTTGTAGGTTTGTGGGCCCATGTTTGTCACGCTTTACTTTATGCAATTATATATATATGCATGCTATGTATGGATGACAAAGCGTATGCCATGTAAGCCGTAATAAAATGAATCCCTAAAAATAGTAAGTCACAAAGTTGCCTTCCTAATTCGAAACATATCAAGGCATCGATCATCGGTCACGTAGACTAGGAGTCCTAGATGCGCCCGATTATCTTTGTGAGGCATGGGTTGTGAATGTAGGTTGGACTTAACATGGAAAGGGATGCCCGGACCTAGGCAACTAATAAATGGGTTGTGCTATAACATCTTAAAGATGTTAGCCCATTTAATCCAAGAGTCATGTACGAGACATGATTGGAGTTTTTCCTACCTAAGTAACTTAACTTATTAGGTGTACAGGCTCAGCTTGACTAATAAGTTGTTGTGAAAAGTGGATCTTGGCCCACATTAAATCACTAACGCGAATTATTTAAGGGGATATTAATTCGGTTTGTGGGATCATTAAGACCTCATTTAATCTTGCTAAATTTTATTGTAGATTGAAAATGGCATCTTCAAACAACAATTTCTCATTGCGATCGGTCCTTGAAAAGGACAAATTGAATGGCACCAATTTCATAGATTGGTCTCGAAACTTAAGAATAGTTCTTAAGCAAGAGAAAAAGTCGTATGTTTTGGATGCACCCTTGCCTGAAGAACCAGGAAGGAACGCCTCTGCGGTTCAAAAGGAAACTTTTGAGACCAAGAAGAGCGACTCCAACGATGTGACCTGCTGATGCTGGCCACTATGGTGCCTGACTTGCAAAAGCAATTTATGGACCAAGAGGCTTATGCGATCATGGTGCACCTCAAGGAGATGTTCCAAGAGCAAGCTCGTCACGAGAGGTTCGTGACAACAAAGGCTTTAATTTCTTGCAAGATGGCTGAGGGTACTCCTGTTAGTACCTATGTACTCAAGATGAAAGGGTATCTTGATACTCTTGAGAAGCTTGAGGTACTAGTGCCAAAGGAATTGGCCACTGACTTGATCTTAGGATCATTGCCTGCTGCTTATGATCCATTTGTGATGAATTATAACATGCATGCAATGAACAAGTCAGTCACTGAGCTTCATGGGATGCTTAAGAATGCTGAAGAGAACATTCGAAAGACCAATCCCGTTCTAATGGTTCAAAAGGGAATTAAGAAGGGACCCGCTAAGGGAAAGGGAAAGGAAAGGCAAAACCCAAGTCAAGTGGGAGTGCACCTCAGGCCCAATCCAAGCCCAAGGCGCCAAAACTCAAAGAGAGTGAGAGCACTTGCTTCCATTGCAACAAGATAGGGCATTGGAGGAAGAATTGCGCTCTCTTCAAGGAAGAACAAAAGAAGAATGGAACCAAGGCGTCCAGTTCTGGTATTTTTGTTGTTGAAATTAACCTTTCTATTTCTACCACTTGGGTATTGGATACCGGTTGTGGTTCTCACATTTGTTCAAATGTGCAGGGGCTAAGAAATAGGCGATTACTTGGGAAGAATGAAGTGGACCTCCGTGTGGGGAATGGAGCACGAGTTGCTGCCATGGAGATAGGCGACTATCACCTCACTTTACCTTCCGGACTTTGTATTGTTTTGAATAATTGTTATTATGTGCCTGCTATGAGCAGAAACATTATTTCAGTTTCATGTTTGGATAATGATGAATTTGATTTTGTTATTAAAAATGGCAATGCTCATATTCGTCGCCAAGGCATTTCTTATGGCAATGCCATGTTGCAAAATGGCCTTTATATCCTTGATTTACAAAACAAAGAGTCGATATACAACATTAATACAAAGAGGGTTAAATCAAACGAATTGAACCCTACTTACTTTTGGCATTGTCGTTTAGGACATGCAAACGAAAAACGCATTTCAAGACTCCACAAAACTGGAGTGCTTGGGTCATTCGACTTAGAGTCTTATGACACATGCGAGCCATGTTTGCATGGAAAAATGACAAAGAGTCCTTTTAATAAAAAAGGTGAAAGGACTAATGGCTTATTGGAACTAATACATACCGATGTATGTGGACCTTTAAGTACACATGCTAGAGGTGGTTTTAGCTACTTCGTGACATTCACAGATGACTTCAGTAGATATGGCTATGTCTATCTAATGAAGTACAAGTCTGAAACTTTTGAGAAATTCAAAGAGTTTAAGAACGAAGTAGAAAACCAACTTGGCAAAAGTATAAAAGCCATTCGATCAGATCGAGGTGGCGAATACTTAAGCCAAGAGTTTGACAGTCATCTAAAGGAGTGTGGTATTATTTCACAGCTCACTCCTCCTGGAACACCTCAATGGAATGGTGTGTCCGAAAGGAGAAATCAAACTCTGTTGGACATGGTTCGATCTATGATGAGTCAAGCTAATCTTCCTATCTCTTTTTGGGGTTATGCATTAGAAACTGCTGCGTTTCTATTGAACCGTACTCCAACTAAAGCAGTTGAGAAGACACCATACGAGGTATGGACTGGGAAAGAACCCAATATGTCTTTTCTCAAGATTTGAGGCTGTGAAGCACATGTTAAGAAATTAACATCTGACAAACTAGAGTCCAAATCGACTGTCTGCTTGTTTGTGGGTTATCCCAAAGAAACAAAGGGATACTACTTTTACTCAGAAGCCGAGAACAAAGTATTTGTTGCTCGCAAGGCTGTTTTCTTGGAAAAGGAGTTCCTTCTCAAGAAAGACAGTGGGAGTAAAGTAGAACTTGGAGAAATTCAAGTGCCACAAGCTCCTATAGAGGATGAGTTGGAAATGGGATCAAGTTCACAACAAGTTGTGGAACAAGAACTCATTACACAAGTACCTAGAAGGTCTGGTAGGGTACGTCAGGAGATTGAGAGATATGGATTTCTAATCACTGACAGTGACACTATTGAGTTAGTAGATCGTGAGGATCCTACTACCTACCGAGAAGCTATTGAAAGCCCAGACTCGAAAAATTGGCTTGAAGCCATGAAATCCGAGATGCAATCAATGTACGATAACCAGGTTTGGACCTTGGTTGATCCACCGGAAGGTGCTAAGGTAATTGAATGCAAGTGGTTATTCAAACTAAAAGCTGATAAGACCTACAAAGGTAGACTAGTAGCAAAAGGTTTTCGACAAACTCATGGTGTAGACTATGACGAGACCTTTTCGCCTGTAGTCATGCTCAAGTCCATTAGGATCTTGCTTGCCATAGCTGCATATCATGATTATGAGATATGGCAAATGGATGTCCAAACTGCTTTCCTCAACGGAAATTTACTTGAGGATGTGTATATGACACAGCCTGAAGGTTTTGTCAATCCCAAGCATCCTAAGAAGGTATGCAAGCTTCAAAAACCCATTTATGGATTAAAGCAAGCATCCCGAAGTTGGAATCTTCGTTTTGATGAGGTAGTAAAAGAATTTGACTTCATCAATAACGAAGATGAGCCTTGTGTGTACAAGAAGGTTAGTGGGAGCATAGTAGTATTTCTGGTCCTATATGTGGACGACATCCTTCTCATTAGGAATGACATTCCAACATTGCAAAAGGTTAAGCAATGGTTGGGAAAATGTTTCTCAATGAAAGACTTAGGTGAAGCCGAGACAATACTTGGTATTCGAATCTATAGAGATAGATCGAATCGGCTTTTGGGACTAAGTCAAGAAAAGTACATAGACAAAGTACTAAAGCGTTTTAGTATGGGAAACTCAAAGAAAGGGTACATACCTTTGGCTTTGGGAGTTCCTTTGACTAAAGAACAGTGCCCTAAAACCAAGGAGGAAAGGGACAACATGAGTAGAATCCCATATGCATCTGCTATTGGATCTATCATGTACGCTATGTTATGTACTAGGTTGGATGTTGCTCATGCACTGAGTATAACCAGTAGGTTTCAGCAAGACCCTGGTGAGAAGCACTAGTCTGCTGTAAAAGGGATCCTTAAGTACCTGCGAAGGACTAAGGATCACTTCTTGGTGTATGGTGGTCAAGAAGAGCTCGTCATACAAGGTTATGCCGACGCTGCTTTTCAGACCAGCACTCAGGATTCTAGATCGCAATCTGGGTTTATTTTTGTTTTAAACGGTGGTGCTGTCAGCTGGAGAAGCTCAAAGCAAGAGACCGTTGCCGACTCAACTACAGAATCTGAGTATATTGCAGCAAGTGAGGCTGCAAAAGAGGCTATTTGGATTAAAAATTTTATTTCTGGATTAGGAGTGGTCCCAAGCATCCTAGATCCATTAGAAATTTTCTGTGACAACAACGGGGCCATCGCACAGGCAAAGGAGCCCCGGTCACACCAGAAATCCAAACACATACTCAGAAGGTACCACCTGATCAGAGAAATCATTGATCGTGGGGACGTCAAGGTTAGCAAGATAGCAAGTAAAGACAATGTAGCAGATCCTTTGACGAAACAGTTACGTCCAAATCTGCACGAAGCTCATTTGAGAGCGTTCGGTCTTAGGGCTATGCCCAATTAGGACTAGTGCTAGTGGGAGATTGTTAGTGTAAGCCCTAGCCCCAATACATTGTAATAAAACACTTAGTTAATAAAATGAGGCATTTGTTTTATCTTTTGTATTCCTGTGCATGTCAATTGATAAAACTATCCAAGAATGTTGTTTCGGTTTAAGTTATCATGTGTGAGGCACATGGATTGTAAGACCTTGAAAAAAATGGGACTTCATTCTAAATATCCCTAGTCAGTCATTGTTATGGGAATAACAAATGAATTAAGACTAGTATGCTCTCTCTGATATTATGAGTTCTGTCTTACGGATCATTAGGACAAGAGTGTCAATCAGAGATCATAGCTACATGTTAAAGAACATGGTATCTGGATTCGATCCGCTCATGAGAACACTACATGGTACAAGTCATAAGTGTTTCTCATATGCAAGTTTTGTATCGGAGTTCTTAGACCTGAAATCTCTATGAAACTCTTTATGAATTACTGTGTACTTTGACATACACCTAACGTGCTCGTAACAGAGTGACAAGTACGGGTATGATTGGGTATGCATTGATTCATGTTAGAGAGCATGAGAGAAGTGAAGGGATTACCCCTCTCGATAAGAGAGAAAATATCACCGGCCACTTGATCAGTGAACTGAGAAGTGTATGGCCATACCGAGATGAAATAATGAGTAATCATTATTTATCTGAGAGTTCATTGTCACTGGAATATCAAGAAAGGAATTAATATATATAAGGATGACTAGTTCCATGCCTTATATTAATTCTGATATTTAAGGGTAAGGGACTATGCAAAATTGCATTAGGTCACCAAATGCCATATGCATTTTCATTTAATTTAGAATGCTATAATATCTTGCTAGAGAATATATATAGCCTTTGAATTAATTTATTAATTCATTGCCAACATTAAATGGACCTATAGGATCGCACACAAAGCATTGGGCTTAAAATATTTAAATTAAGTATTGGACATTAATTTGGGCTTTTAATTAAAGTCAAATTAGTGTATGTAATGGGTTATAAAATTGCTATTGGGCTTTGGTCCATGAGAGAGAAAAATTCAGCCCACAAGGTTTAATTTCAATTAATTAATTATGTTACATTAATTAAGTTAATTGAGTATTAAAGCCTAAAGGAATTTAAATTAAATTAAATCACTTATTTATTTAATGAAGTAGCCGAAATTCCAAGAGATAATTCATGGAATTTTGGCACATGGCATTTATTTAAATTAAGTGATTTCATTTATTTAAATGTCTTATGATTTATTTCAAATTTGAATTTAAATTCAAAGGAGTTTAATTCAAGATATATTACTTATCTTTAGGAAGTGAAAGAGTTTGAATTAATTATCTTAGGATAGTTGAATTCAAATCAAAGACTTGCCAAAGGATAAGCATATATATTAAATGAAATAAAACCCTAAAAAAAGGGATGTAGTTGGCGTGAAAACAAATGCTACACACCTTGTTTTTGCGTGAAGATCATCTCACTCTCTCTTAATTCTTTTGTTCAATTTTTCACAAGGAGAAAGGATTGTTCCTCATTCTCTTGTGTTATTGAGCAGTAATAGCAATCTAAAGAAGTACAAAATCAAGTTTTGTAGCTTCAAACTATAACCATTACACAATACCAAAAAGAGAGCTAGCAATCTCGATTTTAAGCCGACGGTGCAATTGTGTGTGTGAAAATAGAGGGATTGGCGAAAAAGGCTATTCCTTGGCATTGGTGATTGAGATCTAAGGTGGATAAAGGCATCTTGGTTGCTGGACATCACAAAATCAAAGAATAAAAAGGCATCATCTATTGTAAGTTTCAAAACCCTAAAATTGCATGTTTTCGTTCCTAGTTTTGGATATGTATGGTATGTATGATAAAAATTTTTATTTTTCCGCTGTGCTATCATGATTATCATACCATGTCATATTCCATCAATAAACACCTAGCCTATGAAGAATCAGGATGTAAGACTAAGTCCATGAAAGGCAACAAGTCTTCTATTTAGCTCCTAAGGTATGCAAAATTGATATAAGAAAAGGTTTTACTTGTTTAGCACCTAGGGCATGCGGAATCAAGACTTGAGACTAACTTGTTTGAAGGAAGTAAGTCTTTAGTTGTCTAACTAGTACCTAGGCCATGTAAAATTGAGATAAAAAAAGGTTGTGCTTGATTAGCACTTGGACCATGCAAAATCAAGGCTTGAATGCATATGATTAGCATATGAGGCATGCTGGATCATGATGAGTTTGATAAAGACTGATTAGCGCCTGGAGCATGTAAAATCATTATTATTTAAATATGTATTGTTAGCACCTCGAGCATGCAGAATCAAATTGCTATTGATTGTTTTTTTTCTTTGAGAAGTATGTTTGCTCTTCTTTTGATGTTCCACTAAGTAATTTTTTTGCAAATATGCATCATCATCAGGCTTTTGCCTTTCATTGAATTATCCCTTATTATCAATATGGATGCATGTATTTTCTTCTTGTTGGGAGAACATGTGTATACCCTTTAATGAGAGTTTCCAGTACCTGTTGCGAAAAATACTAAATGTTAGTGGACTGCTTATTAGACTTGGCCTTTTTGGGCCTCTTTTTTGTTATCTTTTTATTATTTGTTGTGATATCTTGCCATTTTTATCTTATTTATAAATTTCGTAGTTAGTTCCATTTCTTTTATTCATCCAATTATGAGTGATAGATAAAAAGAAAAGAATTATAAATATATAATATAGATAAATTGAATAAATACATTTTTTGAATTTTATATACATCAAAATATCATAGCAAAAGATAAACTCCTTGAATATAAAATGGTCTAGGTTCTTTATAATAAGCTAGCCCTTTAGGTGGTATAGGAGCTGGCAGCCTTGCTAATGCCATAGCCCGAGATGCTACTGGCGGCTACTCTTATGCCTGCTAAAATACAAATCTAAATCCTGGCAACGTTGATGTCAAAGATTGCAGGATTTATGCTATCACACTTGCTAGCCTCTCTATCCCCTACCTTACCACAAGTATTTCTCTAGAGTATCTCTTTAAATATCTCATCAGATCTCCCTTCAGGTACTCGATGTACCTCTTTAACTCCTTATTAGTCTTGATCATGGCTCGTCTAGCTCTAGGAACCTCGATATCAATGCGAGTGCCCTGATCTTTGAGCTAAGTAAGAGACTCATCCACTATTAATAAGGACTCATCAAACCTACAAATTGTAGTCTTCATATCTACTTTTTAGACCTCACACTTCCTACTACAAGGTCTATACAATAGTTGCCAAACCTTGCAAAGATTGAACAATTGTAAGAACTACCAAAAGTGTTTGCTCCTATCATCTACTAGCCTCCTCTAAGGCTACCAACCTCCTAAAAATTTCATCAAATAGAGGAGCTGAAGGTGAATGAGCTTACGATTATAGAATAGGTGGTGGAGGTGCAGTCGACCTAGATGCTCTCAAATGCCCATAAAGTAGAGGAGCTGAGGAAGATGATGCTCCGGGATGCCTATATGGAGAAAATCTCCTCATAGTTGGTGACCTATGTTGCCTAATGGGAGATTTGAGCTATATCGGTGTCTTTAGCAATCCACCCAAGAGATTGTACAGTTTGATATGCATGTCGAACTTGTAGTCTGAGTCTAATCCTACCCTCTATGGCTCTTATGACTCCAAAGGCTCATCTGTCTGGCCATCCTACTCAGGTGGTTGCTCTAGGGATGCCTGAGGCTCTGTTAGTGCCACTAATGCCTGACCCTGGTCATTCCCCTCTATTGTTTCATCTAGAATTATAGGATCAAAGCCATATCTCTATCAAGTCTTCGACATAGTGAGCAATTTGTACTCTCTCTTATGCCCCTCTATGGGCTCCATTATACTTATCATGATCAGTGCCTATAAGTTTATGTGAATACTCTTTGGAATAGATTGCCAAAATCCTCCTCTCATGTTTCCAAAAATAGTAATAATCTCGTAATAACTTCTCTCACACATACCTAGGTCCCTAGCATGGTACTTGCCCTAGTCAAGGTCGTAATGATCTCATCTGTGATATCTATATAGTCATACTTTTGTATCCCTCTTAGACTGGTGACATCTGTTAAATTAATGTTACCTAAACTCTCCATGCATCCTAGGTATAAGGTTGATAAAACTCTCTAGAGGTACCTATATATCTAAAGAACCAACATCTTGCTCTTCACCTTGTCTGAGTTGTAGACAACCTCTGTTAGCTTCACAACCCTCCATCTATCCCTATCCATAAATCTAGGTGGTGTGATAATGCCTAACCCACTGGGAAGCCTTGGAGACTCTGTAAATCTATGCCTTATGATACTATAGTGAATGCATAAGGCCCATAACTGGATGAACCCCTTTTTCTTATCTGAACACTAGAATCCTTTATATCTCAGGGTAGTAAGGACCTCTTTGGTCAGATTTGGATAAGTCCTAAAAGTCAGAAAAAAGAAATCTATCTAACCTGCTGTAGCTAAGAGTCTTTCAGCCTCTTATAGTAATCTAAAGTCCTCAAAGAACTATTTGGACATAAATTGACTCAACCTATACTGGACCTACCATAGAACTTGATATCTCACAACCTACTTGGGCATCATGTAGGCTAGTACTGGCTGGAATGATCAGACATATGTTGTCTTACTAGGGATCCCACAAAAAATTTATATATTAGTACGAGTCTTAACTTAAGTCGCAAGCAAGTCAAAATTATATTGAACTCAATGTTTATAGCTAATATATATTAGGATTTTTTGACACATAAACAAAAACGAGACAAACGATGTATCACATGCTTTACAAGAATTTTAAGTAAAAATTTTGGCATCATTTTGGCTAGTAATGTGACTGCCCCCCACACAAGAAAGGATTTAATAAACAACATACAGGCCACTAATACAATTATTAATATCTCAACGTCTTTCATTTTTCAAGAAAGATAAAATTTCTTTAGCACTCTGGCTAGGAATGGACTTCCCCCTGTATAAGAAACTTATTTCATTTACTATACATCAACAAGCCACAGGCCATATAACAACACATTTTATGAGAAATTTAATAAAATTTGGGCAGCATTACAACTAGGAATGAGATGCCTCTTGCATAAAAAGATAAATTTAAAACCAAACAACAAGCCACAGGCCATCATGGTAGCCAAACAACACAAATGCATGTTATTAACTATATGGTTCAATTATAATACAAAAGTGTCTTCAAAAACACAAAAGCCGCACACACATTATTGCAAAAAAGGAAGAAAATTACATTTTTACGTGCTTATATGTAAGCCTTTTAATTATCTACAATGTCATGCAAAGCAAGTTTGGAAATTAAACTATATAACTTAAACTACAAGGTATTATTGATAAAATGAACAAAAATACAGACAAGGTAATGAGTGCTCGGATCCATCATGCCTAAAACTAGATTTTATAGCCTAGTCTATATTTTAACTAAAAAAATAAAGTAACAAAATAAAGAGGAAATGAATAGAATTAAATGTTACTTACTTGTGGAAAATGAAAATAAAAAAATGAGAAATAACAAAAAAAGGATGCTCCTTGAAGTCACCTCGCTCTTAGGAGTCTACCGGTATGAATGGCTCGAAAAATGAAAGATTGATAAGAGATAGACACTTAAAAAACTGCAAGAGAACTTTTGAAATCAAAAGTTATAGAGGTTCTACCGAAAAAATGAAGAAGAATGCTATTTACAGCTAGAATCAAGTGATGAATGGGAAACATGTCTATTGCTAGCAATAAATGGAATGGAGGAATGTCTTATCGCTCAGTCTAAAATGACCAAAATGCCCCTCAATATTAAGTTAAGTCTAATTTCCTCATTTTAACTCCTTTCCTTCCATTTTTTAACCATTTTCATCTATTTTTTAACCTCTATCCATCTAAAATTAGTTTACACTATTGTCTACACTCTTTTATGAGCAACAACATTATTTCACAATACTTATAGGTTTTTGCACATGGGTGTCCAAAAGTTTCAAATACTCGTTGAAATATCATTCAGTTCTCTTTACAAGTTCATAATCATGTATTCCCTTAGGGCTATCTTAGCATGGCCAACAAAATATTATACGACATCATTTTGCCTCATGCATTACACTTTGGTTTATGTCAGAGTTATACATATGCACATATATGTGTAAATGTTCATATACTTACTAATGAATTTACGACCAATTTAAAGAACAGGTATGACACATCTTGATTAACCGATAACGTCTCCATAACACATGCAAACATTTCATAACTTTCACATACATGAAGATTATTATGTATGTCATAGTTCTCAAAACTTTAACATATTTTACAATCATGTCATACTGAACATCATATTTCATTTCATAAAGATAGTTTATAGTAAAAAAGATCTTAAGATAAAACAATACAATACTCCATTCATCATGCGTACAATACATAAGTGAAGTAATCGATGCACATATTACTTTATTTCATGTACATTTTTATTATCTTTACTAGCCTGCCTAAGTACTAGTTCAAAGGGTGGATAAAGGGAGCAATGGATACCCAAAGGTATCAAATAATGGATATCTGAAGATATCAAACAATACACCCGAATGGGGCTAAGCACTAGTTCCAGTAAGGAACAAACAATAGAACCAAATGGAGCCGAACAATGGTTCCAACAAGGAATAAGACCCAACACAGGTCAATTATGGCAGCTGCAACTATATCTCTTTAGGCATGCCTATCTAATTTACAACTGAACTAAAACCCACAGGTTTAACCACTTTAAGAACATCTTTGATTTAACATACTATTCTTTACTTAGTACATCATTTCACAACAAAAAAATTGCAGAATAGCGATAAAATTTAGCAAGTACAAGAAAAATCATTACCAAATAACTGATATAGGGACAAAATTGCGATGACAAATGAATTTTATCACGAATGTTGGTGGGGATGCAAATGATCATACATTTTACAATAATTTAGTGAGAACATCAATAATTTGTCACTAATTTAGGTGCATAAATTTTTACGCAAAATTTAGCGAGAATTTTGTGAGCATAACAGTCAAGCAAACTAATTATTTTAGCTTGGAACAACAAGTCCATGCTAATTAGCAAGAAATTTTATCCTCACTAATTTAGCAAGAAAAATTGTCCTTGCTAATGCTTAATTCATGTGGCATGTAAGGTAATTAAAGAGGAAAATATTCCTCACTAATGCTTAGTTTGGTTTGCATGTTAAATGTGAATAGATTAGTGAGAACTTTTGTCTCGCTAATTTAGCGAGGACATTAATCCTCACCAATTCATGTATCGTATGGCATGTGAAGTAATTAGCGAGGATACAAGTTCTTGCCAATTTAGCTACGAGTAAAGTTATCACTAATTAGCGAGAAAAATGTCATCACTAATGCTTGGTTCGGTTGGCTTTTTAGATGTGAATAAATTAGCAAGAACTCTTTTTCTTGCTAATTTAATGAGGACATTAATCCTTGCTAATTCTTGAATCATATGGCATGTGAGGTAATTAGAGAGGATACAAGTTCTCACCAATTTAGCTACAACTAAAGTTCTTGCTAATTAGCAAGAAAAATGTCCTCACTAATGCTTGGTTCGGTTGGCTTGTTACATGTGAATAGATTAACGAGAATTTTTTTTCTCACTAATTTCATGAGAACTCATTTCTTTGCTAATTTAGCGAGGACTTTTTTCATTGCTAATACATAATTCAAGAGGCATGTGAAGATTTTCGTGAGGACATAAGTTCTTGCCAATTTAGCTACAATTATTGTTCTCGTTAATTCATCTAGGAAATGTTTCCTCGCTAATGCCTAGTGAGTCAAGTCATCCTAGCTAATTAATGAATAATGGGACTAGCATTTAAATTTAATTAGACCATTTAATTTAATAAATTTATCTAGTATATTTTTTTAGTAAAACTTAGATGGACTAAATTATTGTTACTTAAATTAATTAAATTGAACTAAATTATCATGTTTAAATTTAATAATATCATTTATTATTAATTATATAATGAGGGAACTAAATTTCAAGGATATGGTTCTCACAAAATTAGTTTGGAAAAAGGTTATTACCAATTTTGTGAGAGCCATAGCCTAGCCAATTTTCCAAAAATTTAAGCGAGATATAAAAAAATGTTAATGGGATCTTTTTTTATTGAATCCCTAAAACTTTATCCCTCTTGTGTTGCTTTCATTATTTCCTTTCCAGCTCGAAAGAGTGTCTAAAAAATCTATCTGCCCTTTGTTTTCTCATTATCTTATAAATTTACACCAAAATTCAACCTCTAAATTTCCATGTCCATAGTTTCCCAATTTATTAGTTCCTTTATTTCACTTATGATTTAGCTAGCCAGACATTTGATTATGGCATTTTTCGTGGCACTAGACTAGGTGCCATTGCTGGTGTAGTGCTTTCTATTGAAGTTTTGGAGGCTTCCCAGGCTTGGGTTACATACATAGACAACAAATTGCTTTGTTTTAGGTCAAGGAAGATTTTATAGAAGAGATTCTCCATGGAAGGTTTGCTGATGAATACTTTGCTCCAGTAGTCCTAAATTTATTATATGAAGTATCTCTTATATGATTGAATCTAATTGAGGTTCTCACTTGGGTTATTTCTTATGCTAACTTGTCTTAAAATTTAACCAGTCTTATGGGTGAGCTATTAATTGAATTGGATGGTACAAGATTTTTTTTTACTTGTTGAAAGTGGCAATATCTTCTTGATGCTTGGTTCCTTCGGAAAGGTATTAAAGGCTTGTTTTACTTTTACATAGAGATTGAGTTAAAATCTCTCAGCTATTATTTTCTTTTGACAGTGAATATACATGGTTCAATTTAGCTCAATATGTGAAAGTTGGACTAGCAGAGCTAGAGCTATAGTGCTGTCAAGCAAAAGAAGAGGTAATTTATGTGCTTTATCCTGTCAGTTTCATCTTGGTTACTCATTTGTTTTGCTAATTCTGTAAAGGCATATTATAGTTTTTTAATGTCTTTAATTTTCATGCTTTTCCTTCTTTTGAATGCAGTGCGCTGGTTCATCTTAGGATGAACTAAAACACATCAAATAGGCTGTTGGATTTCTGGTATGTCAATTATATATGATACTTTCTTCAGATCCTGAGTGTGCAGCAGCTATACAAAATTTGTACATTATACTGGGATGACAATTATAATACTCAAAGTGTGTCACCTGCTGTTGGTATACAGATTATGTGCGGTAGTGCTTTAAGAATTTGTTTTAATATTCGAGTGCTTTAGTAATTGTGCCTTTAACTCTTTCAGGTCATTTCTAGCATGTGGATACTTATGACAGAAGACCCTAATGATGCCTATAGCATTTACTTTTTGCTGGATGAAAATTATGGGTTAGGGATTCATCACCTTCATATTCCAAATGAAAGATATAACTACTTTATCATTTTTGTAATCAACATTGTGATGCAAAATAATTATATTTGGTTAATACAATCCATTCATATCTCAACACTTGATTCTCAATGAAAATAGGACATATGATTGGAACAATATACTAATTTATAGTTATCAATGCAGCATCTCGTTCTCAGTTAAAGACCTTGCAAATTCACTGTAAAAGAGAGATTTTGCTAATGTTCAACCAGCAAAGGAAATTGCTAGAAATCTTGCCTTCCAATTTTTAAATGAGTGAGGCCAAGGGAAAGCTCATCAGAAGTAGGCAGCAATTGATCCCTCTAGCTAGTCATATTTTGGTTGTAAAGTCGAATCATTTTTTCCCATATTCTTTTCTCCATCCTTGCCCATATGTAAAAAGTCTTTTATTTATTTATATTTTTTAAATTCAAATATTTTATCCATCCAATTTAGGGGCAAAAAGAAACGATGGTGGTGTTGGGTTGAGTGTGCATTCTTTAGTTCACCTTAGATTTTTGGTATTTGCCTTATTCTTTTGCCATAATTGACAACAAATTTTTTAGGAAGCATAAAAAACATGTATAGCATTATCATATTGTTATTTTGTTGTGTGGTTGAGGCATTTCTCTCTCCACCCATTTTTCATTGTAAAAAGACACAATGCATATTATATTAACGTGATTACATGGTAATGAGAAAATGATGTTTTTTATGAGAATGAATTGTGTTGTCTCCTTTTTGTATTTATTTATTCAGTGTGTTATTTTAGGATTGGTTTGATTTATAAATTTATTTATGAATGTAGTGTATCACAATTTCTTGGTTTGTTTCTAATATTTTTAATTTAGTGAGTCATGTTTTGTCCAGTTTCAATTTTCTAGAGCAAATTGAGGATCATACTTGAGTCCATGTGGTCGTGGCTGCTTCGTAGATTTTATGTGCAATTCAACTTCAACTTTTGAGCCTATACAAACTGGTTTTATGCGCAGTTCCTCACCTCTGCTGCAATATAATGTTAAAGAACTTGTAAAATGCATTTAACTAAAAATTTTTGTAGATCTTCATAGCTATGTTGAATTAGTAGAATGACCATTATGATGATAGTTCACTTCAAATTTTTGGAATTTGTGGCTTATAAGACCCTTTAAGTTGCTACTGTTATATTCAATATGTGTGTGTTCATTTGTGAGTTTCACTACTATTTACAAGGAACATTATACTTATGATTTTTAAATATTCTCATATTAAATTCACTTCTTTATGTTCAGTATACAAAGTTTAGTGTCTCAAGTAGTCATACTTTGTGCTGACTAATCTATCTTGATTGTCTATTTGTCTGAGGAGAAATGTATGGACACTTTCTTCATAGAATTTTAATGTATAGTTGCTTGTTGCTTTTTTCTATATAGAACAATGTTGTTAAAATGATATATATTAACATAATGCTTGTGCTGTAGATCACAAATCCTGTGTTCAGGCGATGGATGCCATAAATGATGATCCCAATAGTGCATCCTTCTGTGGGCAGAAATGTAAAGAGGTATAAAATGTTGGTATTAAAATATTTAAGTGAGGACATTGACTTAGATATGTTATGGAGGTTTAATTATTACTAGATAAGTACATTTACAACATGCTGCGATGTTGTAAAATTTAAATAAGACATTAAGTTTTAGTGGTTTTTATTTTTTTTCTTGTTTGGGATTGGCTTATGCAAAATTTATCATGTTCGTACATCTACAAAGAAGCAACATGCTAGAAAGCCTCTGGAAAGTGAACTACAATTCAAAGGTGGCTGTTGCATTGCATGTAATGGATGAGTGTTTTTGCTCCATGGTTGACCATAAAAGTGGGGTCAATCTAATTTGTAATATTGTCTAGAACTTTGGGTAAGGTAAACTATGTATTTATAGCTATTATTGTTCTCTTTGGTATTGGTCAACATATTTTGCTTCTATGAATGTTGACCGGTGTCTAGCAAGTGTACTAGATCGGCTAGTAATATAGGAAAATATAGATTAAAACCCCAAAATATCGTACCCAAGGGAACATGGATTGCTAAGGATAATATCTATGTATGAATTAAATTAGCCCGAGATTGTTTCCCAAATGTTTTTGATTTAAAGATAAAAATTAAACAAAATAAACAATTAAACAAAACAAAAGCTAAAACATGAATTAAAAACAAAGCAATAACTGAAATTCTCTTGCTAAAGAAACTATCTACCTTAACTTTCATTTTAATGACTTAAATTCAATATAAACACCAGTGATTATGGAAAAACTAGTAATAAACCAAGATATATTTATTCAAGTATATCATTCTTAGTATTAAACTCATAGACAAATCTAATACTTAGCATGCAAATCTAGTTTTAACTTCCTAAACTTTCATTGAAGCCTTTCTCAAGTGATTCAACTCCAATTCATTCTTGGTTCTTCCTCTCTTAGTATTAACCAATAAAATTCATACATAATCATCTCATATTTCGGATAATAATCATGCATAAACATTAAAGAGTTAATCCAAGAACATGCAAATCATTAACTATGTCAAAACCAATTTTTAGTTATTTATTCAATAAACCAACAATCAATCTCAACTTAATCAAGGATAAGAATATGCTTAAAACCAAGAAATAATCAACCGATATTGAAATTAAGCTCAAAATAAAGTCATAACAATGAAAATATAAGTTTTCAAGAATCCATTAGCAAAAGAAGAAAAATTACTTCCTAAACATAATTAAAAACTAAAGACAAAGTTGAAGAAAAACAATGAAAGCATAAAAATTGGAAAAACAAAGTAAAACTAAAACTAAAGAACTCTATTATTTCTTCTAATTGATTCTCCTCATTCATTCTGATTCTCCCCTTCTTTGGTGTTTAGAGTTGTCTATTTATAGACAAAAGATGTTATAGAAGCCTTCCAAACTTCCCAAATTAGAGTAGGAGAAGAATCCTTCTTGAATTGGAAAAATCAGAATCCTTTGCTTCATGGGAGTCTTCATCACGTGGCCATGTGTTCCCTAGTATATTTTCACACGTGGCCATGTGTTATTTTTGTTCTTCCTCACACGTGGCCACGTGATTTCCTCCTTTGCTTCACACATGGTCACGTGTAACTTGTTTGCTCTTCTTTTCTCCTTCTCACGTGGCCATGCATACTTCTTCAATGCTTTTCACGTGGCCATACATCTATCTTCTGGACCTCATGATCATCTTCTCGCATAAATTTTCCATATTTGCAGTTTTGGCCCAAATCTTTGCCCTTTTTACAATTAAGTCCTTTTTCTTGCAAAATAACCCAGAAAAACACCAAAATTCACAATTAACTCCAAAAACATAAAACTAACAAATTAAACTCAAATCTAACCTAATTACGACAAAACTAACCTAATTAAACAGCTAAAAATATACTAAAAACATTATATAAATGACCATTATCAAATGTCATTGATTTTTTTTGCATGGGCTTCTTAGGATGTTTGTGTTAAGATAGGTGGTTCTGTCTCTAATGGCTTTTATGATTTGGTTTGGGCTCTTCCATTTTTAACCTTTTACTAGCTAGAGTGTTGGAGTGCAAATATATAGAAAGTCCAAGAGCTATTGGATACAATATTTGAAGAATGTCTTAAAAAAAATTGAGAAATGATAATTTGTAATATGTTTGAGGATCCTGTGATTTCAAATGTTATTCAACCAAGTAGAGGCTAAATTTAATTGCATGCAATATTTTTGTTAGCTGGACTTTTTACCCTATAACTGTTAGATTATGCTACTTGTGCTCATGCAAGGTGAAATTTATCAAAGACTATGCATGGAGATGTTGATTTATCTGGTATACAGATTGAAAAAATTAGTGATGTGTAAGTGCGATTTTGTTCTTAAGTGTTTTGATCTGAATAAGCATTATGTGACTATACATTTTTTAACAATAAAAATGATCTTGATATTCTTTTAGCGAATTAAGAAGTTATAGTCAGAATTTTTTTTATCTTTGCAAGACCTCATGAGTATAGGAGACTCATCTATATATGAAGTATATAGGTCATATTTTGCTTCTTTATTGTTACTATTGTATTTATTTATCTATATATAGGTCATATTTTACTTCTTTTTTTTATTTAGTCAAGTTATGCAAACACTGGTCAGATGTTCAAGATCAACAACTGGGAGATCAAGTTCTAATAATGACACTGGATGGAGTTGTTCGTTATCTGCAATCAATCACAACACAACTATAGGAACTAAAAGCAACTGGAATTTTATGAGCTATTTATGTATTATTTTGGATATATTATTAGCAATGCTATACACTTGTAAATAACAATTTATTCATTAATATATATGTTTTTATATTAAATATTGAATGAATATAAATTTATTATTTTTTAGTTTATTATTTAAATAATAAAATTTTCATAGTAAATTAAGAAAACAAAAACTTTCATACCAATATTTAGCAAGGATAAATTCCATGCTAAATTTAGAAAGAACAATATTTGTCACAAAATGCAATCTAAAATTTAGCAAGGAACTTATCCTAGCTAAAATTTAGAGACAATTTAGTCCTCATAAAAGTTAATGAGAACTAAATCCCTCAAAAAATTTAATGAGAATTTTAATCCTCGCTAAATTTAGCGAGGACTAAATCCTCGCAAAACTTAGTGAGGACTAAATCCTTGCAATAGTTAGCGAGGACTAAAATCCTCGCTAAAATCAGTTAGGATGACTTTTGTTACAAAATTTTTGCCCTCGCTAATTCCTCACTAAATTGATTTAGTGACGAAAATTCATCATTTAGAGTCCTCGCTATTTTGCGTTTTTTCTTGTAGTGCTTGGCTGAAAGCCACATTTCATAAAAGAATGCATATCATTCTTATCACACATCCATGTTGAGCTTTAGGCTCCATTACACATGGTTGCTGTCATATGATCATATAGTTACATCAGCTTTCATTCGTGCATGTAATAATAGTTACATGTTTATACAAACAATAACATGTAATCTTTCACAATTAGCATTGTGCATGCCCATATACATATATACATATATATGTAGCTTAAATCATGGCAATACATGCTTTGGCTATTCATACTTATCCACATATTGAATCAGACTACTCATCAAAGCATATATACTTCAACAATAGATATTGCATTTTTCTACTTCATTGATAGTTCTAAATGGTGTACCTTGTTACTGTTTGCTATGAGTAGCTTCCATACCATATCATAGATATTCATGTCAACACACAAACACTTAAGCAATATTAAGCATATATGAGTGTTAGAATAAGATGATTACGTTAATTACATCCAAAGGTTAACACTTGTTCTTAGTTAAGTCTTTAGTTTACTTTTATAGTCTATTAGATCATGGGCAACAGGTTATATACCCTAGTGTGACAATATATGTATCAATTCATCTTACTTGTACTTTCTATCTTATAATATTTTACACTCAGGTACGTTTATATAAGATTATTCCATTTTATATGATAGCACACTGCTGTGGTTATAAGTTTTACATATTAAAACACATGGCATATGCAAATAGACAAGCACGTTTCTTTACGTCAAGGCTATTCACTACCTCCCATTATGATTTAAGGCATAAATTAACTTTTATGGTCTCCTGCCTAACCATACAAAGACAATGTCCCATATCTTTTAACTTAGACTTATAAACTTGCAACTACAGTCTCATTGTCAATAGGCCATATCATGGTATTTTCATACCAGGCGAGGACACATTAATGCTAAACACTAAGGCAAGACAATTTACTTTAGTAGGTTAAATACCCAATACGACCTTATGTGGCACATTAAAGAACATATAATCTTTAGATTATTATTTTGTCTCTACTCTTATTAGTTATGTGTCGTAATCAGTACCCTAAGTACATTATAAAAAAACAATTCCTATTAGCATTGCCCTATGCAAGTCTCACTCTCAACAGCTTTCAGGTAAACCGCACCTTACCATAGTAGGTCTTATTACTTTAAACTCCTAACTCTTAATATAAATATATATATATATATATATATATATATATATATATATATATATATATATATATATATTATAGGATTTCTCCCACTTAAATGAACATGTTGCCAGTCTTGTATTAATGACTTTATGTGATTTACAATCTAGTTAATCTATTCCCTCGCATATATATTGTAACACCTTAATCCCTTAACCATGGATAATCATCAATCATCAATATAAACCTAGTAAAGACAAGGCAGAAATAATAATAAATAATAATATAGGGCATAATTATATGCCACAATAAATTAAATCAAAATTATAAATAAAAGGGCCTAACATAATTAGTTGACAATACATAATGAAATCCTTAACACAACTGCAACCTACCCGATCCTTCTCTTTGATGGTGGTCAAGTTATGTAACTATCAAACCAAAGTGGAGCTTATCCAAAAACCTACACGGATAAACAAACCCGTGCTAAGGTATAAAGCTTAGTGGGGAACAAAACTCTATGGATGAGGTCTTACAAAAATATCATCAATACACTACAACCTTCATAATTACAAAAAATATATGTCTGTAGTATTTATCAATTCATGACGAACATTTCAGATGAGTTTTCAACCTTAACAATACTAATATACTTACAATAATGTAAAGCATGACATGAACTTGGCTAGTTACCAAAGTCTTATCAATTTACTTTAATAACTAACTCTCTTACTTGATAGACTAGCATAATTTATAAACCTCTTAATCCTTTCATTCATGAATTCCGACCTTGTTATTACTGATGGTGCAACCTCCAATCATATATGTTTAATCCCTCTAATAATATAAAAAATGCATTTAATGTTCATTCAAAGCATAAGAAGTTCATGTGTCATGTAACTTCTATAAATGATATCGCTAGGCATGATTACTTTATATATATCATACACTTATAGTTATGGAATACAATTATAACTCATAACTTCTATTCACAATCACGTATTCCTTAATGTTGTCTTATTATGGCAACTAAATGTCAACCAACTTCATTTTATGTCATACACTATCCTTTGGCTTCTATCAGAGTTATTAGAGTGCACATATAGGTGTAAACATTTATAGGTATTGACTAATTAGCTTTGCATGCAATCACAGAGAATAGCCTTACATATCATGATTGCCTGCGAAGGTATAATTATCACATACATATGTTTATAAATCCCAATTCATATGAAGCTCATTGTGTATGTTATAACCCAAATAGTTCTTATTATAATATTATATGCATTCTATCATAGCATGACAATTTAAATCTCATAGATATACATTCCAAAAATGTCATTTCATTGAAACAATTTATAGCCAAAATAAATCATGATAAGCAATATAATAGGCCATTCATCATGCTTACATTTTGTAAGTGAAGCACTGAATACACGTTTTACTTTATCTTGTGTACATTTTATCATATTTAATAGCCTGCCTAAGTACTAGTTCGAAGGGTGGATAACGAGAGCAATGGATACTCGAAGGTATCAAACAATGGATATCTGAAGATATTGAGCAATAGACCCAAACGGGGCCAAACAATGGTTCCAGCAAGGAACAAACTATAGACCCAAATGGGGTCGAGCAATGGTTCCATTAAGGAACAAGACCCAAACAGGGTCAACTATGGCAGCTACGACTGTATCCCTCTCGACATGCCTATCTAATCCACAACTGAACTAAGACCCGCAGGCTTCACCGTTCTTAAATATATTTCGATTCAACATATCCTTCTTTACATAATATAACGTCTTTGCTTAATGCCATCATTTCTATAAGAATGCACATTATTCTTATTAGACTTTCATATTAAGCTTTAGGCTCCAGTACACAAGGATGTTATCATATGATCACATAGTTGCATCAATTTTTATTCATTCATATTATAATATTTGCATGATTATGCAAACATAATAAAATTTAGCCTTTTATTGATTTATCTCATCATAAATAGTATTATGCAAGATTTCCAAAAGGCAATATGAAAGTATGGGTCTTGCTACTAAAAGTCTTCATAACTTTAAATGCATATCTATATACATATAAATGCAACTTAAATCATGGCAATACGTTTTTTTGCTATTTATACTTGTTCACATATTGAGTCAGACCACTTATCATAGCATAGATACATCAATAATAGATATCGTATTTATCCACTTCATCGTTAGTTCTCAATGGCATACCTTGTTGCTGTTCACCAGGAGTAGCTTCTATACCACATCGTAGTCATTCATACCAACACATAATCACTTAAAACATATTTTAGTAGCTATGAGCGATATAATAAGATGAATACATTAATTAAATTCTAAGGTCAACACTTGTTCTTAGTTAAATCCTTAGTTCACTTTTATAGTCTATTAGATCATAGACAACGGGTTATATACCCTAACGTGATCATATATGTATCAAATCATCATACTAGTACATTTTATCTTATAATATATTACCCTCAGGTACGTTTATGCAATATTTTCCCATCTTATATTCCAACACACTACTTGTGGGTATGAGTTTTTATATAATAAGATGCATGGCCTAAGCAAACAGACAAGCATATTTCTTTATATCAAGGATAGCCATTACCTTCCATTATGACTTAAAGCATAACTTAACTTCTATGGTCTTATGACTAAGCCTAAAAGGCAATGTCTTATTTCTTTTAACTTGAACATGTAACCTTGTGACTATACTCTTATTATCACTAGGTTATATCATAGTATTCTCATGTCATTGAAGAGGAATATCAATGTGTAATATTTTCGAGCAAAGCCAAATCACATGTGTATAATCATTATAGTACCATCAAATACAAGTAAACATTTTCATGTAATCTAATGCTTGTGTTCATTTACTAACTTTATTTTCATATATCATTTCATTTAATCCCATGTTTAGTGTCATAACTTACCTTTATTTTATGTTTAAAATGCTTTAAAGTTACTTAAAAAGGTTTAGACCAGCTTTGGTGGCACTATAGGGCTTAAAAATCATATTTGGGTGAAGTAGGTAAGTGTCAAGAGTCATTATGGGTGTCACTACTCATGATAGGGAGCAAATATCATGACTCGTGCAATTGAGCATGAGTAACACATGTCACGAGTCGTGATAAGAGTCACAAGTCGTGAACAGTCATAGGCAGTTTTTTGAGTTCAATTTTAAGCAATTTTTGGCCTACCAAAAGGCATTTTTATAAAAATTGGTCTTCTAAAAACTTGTTCCAATATAATTCTAGTTTTTAAAACATCAAAAATCATCTTAATATCATTTCTATACTTGTAGATATTTACAAAACACTGAGGCCTGCTCCTTGTGACTCGGTAGCAAACTTTTCCATAATTGAAGCTGAAATATGGCTCAGTTAGAAATAGATTTAGAACTTGATTTCTTCATATGAAATATAGGTATGGATGTCTATTTTCAAAACCAACAAGAATCATTTAATTTTCTGTTCTTTAGTTTGACTTATAAGTAAAATAGTCTAGATAGGTCTATTGAGTCTTAAAGTAGATTTTTCTTATTTCATGTAAAACTCTCAAATTCCTACCTTTGTATTCAATATCTCACTAGTCAAGTGGATGAAGTTCATGAGTCACAACCAAACTCATGACTTGGGCAAGAATGAATGACCCATGAAGGAATTCATGAGTCGGTAGCTAAGTTCATGAGTGAAAGAGAAAATAGGTGAGGTTGACGAGTCACGATGAGGATCACAACCCGATCATGAGTCGGTAGCACAGCCAAAACAAGGATCTTAAGTCTTGAATGGATGTGGGAAAAAGGTGCATGACTCATGAAGGAATTCATGACTCGACATCTTAACAAACAATGTTGGTAGAAACAGATCGATCCCTATAGAGAGTAAATAAAAACGATTCCATAAGCCAAACAGTCTTTCAAAACTCATCTTAAGCAAAATAGTACTCCCATACCTGATTTGAAGTTTAATCTTCCTTTCCTCATCTTGATCCATCGGCTTTGCTCATAATTCCTTTCTTTTCATTATACATAGAGACAACAAGCATAACTTATCATCTTTCTACAACCCTAATATCAGAAATCAACACAGGGAAGAAGAAAAGAGATCTATGAGAGGAAAAACATTACTTCATTATGCTAAAACACCAAAACCCTAAGCTTCATCTTCTTCATCCTGCAACCACATTAAGAGAGAGAGATCTCCTTATGCCGATCTCCTCAATCTCCAGGAATCCTAAATAAATAAGAGTGGTAAATAGCTTCCCAAAGAAATTCCCATAATGCCTTTAAGCACAATTAAACCCCCATTATTTCAATTCCTTTCAACTTATTCCCATGACTTTCTAATCAACTTCAATTATATCATTTTCTTTAAATATAATTTAACTTGACTCATATACTTATATGCTGAAATGACCAAAATATCCCTATTGGGACTTAACCTCGATAATTGCAAAATAATCTAAATTTTACCTTAGTTAATGATAATCCTTATTAATTAACAATAATCCAATTAGGGCCGAAATTGAGCCCTTACAAATACATTCTTGTCACTCAAATTCAGATAATAACTCTTCTTGTAGCCACACCTTTCTAAACCATATCTTTATTTTAAATATTAGCATCAAAAAGACTTTTAGAACTATAATAATTCATCAGTAATGAATTAACATACTACCCATCACTTGTATACCCAACCATCATCAACAATTATCATTACTAGCTTAATTCACCCTTATTATATCACTATCTTTATAAATATTGGCTATACAATACTGTGCTCACGACTTATGAATGAGCTATAGTTTGTGGTGGCATGCCTATCTAATCAAACAGAGGTCAACTATGGTAGCTGTAACTATATCCCTTTAGGCATGCCTATCTAATCCATAACTAAACTAAGACTCGTAGGCTTAAACACTTTTAGGACATCTTTGATTTAACATATTATTCTTTACTTAGTAAATCATTTGCCTAAAAGCTACATTTAATAAAAGAGTCCATTACACATGGATGCTATCATATGATCATATAGTTACATCAGCTTTCATTCATTCATGTCATACTAGTTACATGTTTATGCAAATAATAACAACATGTAATCTTTCACAATTAGCATTGTGCGTGCCCATATACACATATAAATATATATGAAGCTTAAATCGTGGCAATACATGCTTTGGCTATTCATGCTTATCCATATATTGAATCAGACTACTCATCAAGCATATATACTTCAACAATAGATATTGCATTTATCTACTTCATTGATAGTTCTAAATTGGGTACCTTTTTATTGTTTGTTGTGATTAGCTTCCATACCATATCATAGATATTCATATCAAAACACATGGTATATACAAATAGACAAGCATGTTTCTTTATGTCAAGGCTATTCACTACTTTCCATTATGACTTAAGGCATAACTTAACTTCTCTGGTCTCCCGCCTAATCATGCAAAAGCAATGCTCCATCTCTTTTAACTTAGACTTATAACCTTGTAACTACATTCTCATTATCACTAGGCCATATCATGGTATTTTCATACCAGGCTAGCACACATCAATGCTAAACACTAGGGCAAGATAATTTACTTTATAAGGTTAAATACATAATACGACCTTATGCGGCACATTAAAGAACATATAATCTTTAGATTATTATTTTGTCTCTAATCTTTTTAGCTATGCGTCTGAATCAGTACCCAAAGTACATTCTAACAAAATGATTCCTATTAGCATTACCTTATGCAAGTCTCGCTCACAACAGCTTTTAGGCAAACTCCACCTTACCACAGTAGGTCTTATTACTCTAAACTCTTCACTTAAATCCTATATATATATATATAGGATTTATCCCACTTAAGTGATCATGCCACCAGTAATGTATTAATGACTTTATGTGATTTACAATCTAGTTAATCTATTCGCTTGCATAAATATATTCTTATCACTCAAATTCAAATAATAACTCTTCTTGTAGCCACACCTTTCTAATCCATATCTTTATTTTAAATATTAGCATTGGAAATTCTTTTAAAACTATAATAATTCATCAATAATCAATTTACATGCTACCCATCACTTGTATACCTAGCCATCATCAACATTTCTCATTACTAGCTTAATTCACCCTTATTATGTCACTATCTTTATAAACACTGGCTATACAATATTGTGCTCATGACTTATGAATGAGTTATAGTTTAGGGTGGAGAAAAACAAATGAAAATAGAGTGTACAAGTGACCGTGCATGAGAAGGACAAGAAACATAAGTGGTCGTGCATTTCATAGGAAGAAAGGCCAAGTGGTCGTGCATTTCATGGGAAGGAAGGCAAGTGGCCATGCATTTCAATTGATGAAAGGCCAAGTGGCCGTGCATTTTATGGGAAAAATGGCCAATTGGCCGTGCAAAGAAAAGAACAAAACCATGAGTGGCCATGCATTCACAAGGGAAAATGGCCAAGTGGCCATGCAAAGCAAAGGTAAAATCCACAAGTGGCCATGCATCCAAGGAGAAAAGGGAATGAGTGGTCGTGCATTCAAGGACAAAAAGCCATAAGTGGCCATGCATGAGAGTGAGGCACACCATGCATGGTCGTGCATGGGAGTGAGGCACACCATGCATGGCTGTGCATAGGTCCTCAATAGGCAGAGTTAAAAAGAAACCCAGAAAACCTGATTATGTAGAACAAGAATTTAAATCCTATATCTCACTTCCCCATTAACTTAAATGGTCAATTAAGTTTCAAATAATACTATACTTATCAAAGCTTACTAGATTTATCCTTTAAACTCATTAAGGAAGACACATACCAGAAAAAGAGGGAAAAATCCCTAAATCATTCATATGAACAGTGTAGTAAATCTAATTCCCATACCTGTTACTAATGCTCTAACTCCACTAGCTCATTTGTTCTCCTTCCTTCTTTTCCTACCCCTGATCTATCTTTTTTCTTTATTCTCCTTACACATAAAGCCAACAATCATAATTCTTTAAACCCTTAAATTTGGAAATGGAACCCAAAAAGAAAAATGCAAGAGAGAAAAGTATTACCTTAAAATGCTGGCTCTCAAAACCATAAGCCATCATCTCTTTAACCCGTAACTGAGAGAATAGTAAGAGAGAGAGAGAGACTTCCTTATTTGACCTGCTCAATCTCCAGGAACCCTAAATAGGTGAGTGGGGTAAAAATCTTCCAAAGAAATTCCCATAATGGCCCTAAGCACAAATAAACCCATATTATTTCAGTTCCTTTCAATTTAACCCTAAAACTTGTATTTTACTTCAGTTGTATCATTTTCTTAAATTATAATTTAACTCAACTCATATACTTACATGTTGAATGTACCAAAATACCCCTCTCGGGACTTAACCTTAATAATTGCAAAATAATCAAATATTACCTGAATTAACGATAATCCTTATTAATTAACAATAATCCGATTAGGGTCATGATTGGGGCCTCACATGAATGTCATTTCTTTTTGATTTTGGTACATATGATCAATATTTGATGTTAACCCAATGATACATATTATTCAATCTCAAAATGGAACTTTACAGGCATCATAACTCCTATCGTCAATTGATTAATTTTCTCTTAGCATCCAATTTTTGTCTAGGATGTTTTTTTTTTCGATTTTCACCCTAGCAAGGCACCTAATTTTAGCAAGGTCGCCTTTTTTCTTAATTTTCAACCCATCGGGCATTTATTCTCTTTTTTTCTAATTTTAGTCTTAGCCATGGAATCGTTTCAGCCTGTCAACATTCATAGGTTCTCTAAACACATTATCGTAACTATCTACGAGAATAACAACACCTTTAGATAACAGGTTGTTAAGAACAAAAGGCCCTTCCAATATAGGTCTAAACATGCCTCGAATGTCTGAAATCCCCAGCCTTATCTTCATGAACACCAAATCTCCTTTTTTTAGTTGGGTTTTCCTAACTTTTTTCCCAAATGAACAAGCCAGCCTTTTCTGATAAACTTATTTATAGTAATAAGCCCTCATTTTGTCCCTATCTAACAGGTTAAGCTATAAAAACCTTTGTCTAGCCCATTCTGTGACACCCTAATTCTCTTATCCTAGAGATATCAATAATTTAACTATTTAATCATACATTACTATTCTGTCAAATAGAAACCCTTACTATAAGGATTGTCTTATACAAAAGCTTAACTCAACACATATATAAAAACTTTAAGGTATAATACTTAATTATATAAGAGTCCTTTAACAACATTACAATTCTACATGTACAAAATAATTGTACTTATACAAAATTTCCAACACCAGATGAAAACCTTGAAATACAAAAAGAAACCAAAAAGAAGACTATATATACCTTTTAATCTTCACTAACTTGTGTTGGCCAATGCATTGCAGATATCAACCCTGAGATGAACTTTTATCTTCGCAACCTACAAGGATGAAACACACCTGCTAAGCTATAAAGCTTAGTGGGTAACTTAAATCATGATAAATGACAACTCACAGTGATCGTCAACAAGCACACATCATGCCTCAATTATAACAATGATTTATTTTAAGAAATAAATAAAACTCAACATTTATAACCACTTATGGAAGTCATAAAGTTCAACTGAAAAAATTTACAGAGATGATTCATTCGATAATATAATACCTTTTACCTTAACACACGTTTCTTCACAAATCATACATTGTAAACAAAGCATTAATACAATGCAAGTTCATCATTTAACAAGCTAGCATGCATTTTTTATACTAATAATATTGCTTACATATTTTTTACTATGTTCTTGTAGATGCACATTCTATTTACAATACAACAAATTCTATGCATGAAATAGTATGATGTCAATTAAGAACTTTTATACTCTATGAAACTTTAAATGCATCAATAAACTTTTCTTAAACTTTGTAATGAAGCCTACACTTTTCTAAAAAAGTGGATAAATGGGGTCAATATGAAGGTCTCGGAAGATAATCAATGAACCCAAAAGGGTATATATAGAGGTCCCAAAGGAAAATTAATGGACTAAAAAAGGTCAAACAAATAACTTGGACCCAAACTGGGTCAAACAGATAACTTGAACCCAAACGGGGTCAAACAGAAAACTTGGACCCAAACAGGATTAAATAGATAACTTGGACCAATCAAGCAGACCCAAACGGGGTCGGCTACAACCCAAATGGGTTGTTCAAATCAACATTAAACTTTTCAACCCAAACAAAGTCATATTAAACTTTTAATTTCAAGTAGACCTAAACATGTCAAAACTATACAGAAGCAGCTACAAGGTACCCTTATAATCATGCATATCTATCCACATCCAAAACTCAATGTAGGCAATTAAATTCCTTTAATTTATCTTTCTAATCACTTACATATATTTATGTACATATGTACAACTATGTGCGGGGTTTCATATACATGTTCATGTATAGACTTTATAGTAACACGATATCACAAACATGTATAAGCATAAATAAGTTATACTCATGATCAATTCAAATGCTTGTAGCTCATTCACATGTATGTGATAACAATACTTATCATCATGCTATCCTAAATTTTAATATTCATTTAATATATATATACATACCAATATTTCCCATTACTTCAAGATATACAGTAAAGTTTAGAAACATATATTGAGTATGCATATCTTTCCACACATTTTTCTATCGTACTCGTATATCACATTCATAGGAATCATAGTTATATGGAGATAAATGTACACCTGTATATTATCATTATATAATTGAGTATTTATACAATTCACTATGAAAACATGCTTTATATCATTACTCTTAAACATAGTTCACATGACAAGCAAAGTTAATCAGCAATAATATAACCAAGTAAAATTAATCATCCATATTTACATTTCAAGGTTGATGTCTAATACTATAGTGTATTAGTAAATCCATGAAATAGATATTAATTAGGTATATTCCTAAGCATATAATTGTTTAGGCATATATATACACTATCTCATTTTAGCATCTTAATTATGTTCATACGTGATGGTATCAACATTTATATTTTCAATGTTTTAAACATGCATATACATGCACATTCAATTTGAGGTAATATAAATCATATGCATCAATATGGACAATTATGTATGTTTATATATACAACTTCCAGCATTCATGTATATGTATTTATATATATTCATGTTTTCTTCTTCAATTATTGAACTCTATATACATTTTATGGCATCAAATTTCATTTATCATGCTATAATATTTCATTATCAATTTCGTAGTTGAATAATTGTATAAAAATATATACTATCATTTGATTAAATATATATATAAGCCTAATTTCACATAACTAGTTATGTACATGTTTTTGAACATACATGTATATACATAACATTTCAATCAAATATTTTGCATGCTATTTGTAAATTAGTGTATTTTCATGTATACATAGATTTAAAGTAACAACATTTAACACTAAATATTAAAAATTATGCCTTTAGAATTCTGCATAGTGGCAGAGTTTCAAATCCAACTTACGTGAAATTTTTAACCTCAAAAACGTCATTTTTAGCAAAAATGTCCTTCTACAAACATGATCCCTATGTTTCCCATTTCTAGAACAACAAATATCATTTCTATAGCACTTCCAGAATGCAAGATATTTACACTTTATTAAATAATGCTCCTATTGATAGTGCTATGTATAAGTCTATAATTAAGCTAAAATTAGACAAGTTTAACGAAAGAATTAGGCTTTACTTTCTTCATGACAAGTATAGGTATAAAAGTCTATTATTCCCAAAATTTAACCTTATAGTATTTCATTCATTATTCAAGGAGATATATCATATTTTCTACAATCTATTCTAGAACTAAATTCAACAGCTCTATTAAATTTCCAGTTAAATATTAGGATGACTTATAAGCATAATTAGCTCCTAATTCCTTCTACAATTTTGTATAAATTATCTTATGTAACTTAAGAAATTATAATAGTCTCAAATAGAGTTTTATAACTCAAATTATGCTAAAATTATAGGTACTAACTCATATGGTTTTCATCTCTCTCTCTTTTCTTTCATTGTATTAAAACTTATTAAAATTGTTTCTCTATTCATTTATACAAGTAGCATACTCTTAAATCATGTCCTTAATCAAATTAATCACAAGAATGTATGAGAAATCCAATCCTATACATTAAAAATAACTTTAATATCACATCTATAACTTAAGATATGCAAGAAAAATCATAAGCTGTTCTTAATACCAAAATAGTTTCTGTTACCAATTAGAAAATTCATAGAAAAATATACATGTAAAGTTAGACAAACATTTCTACATGAAAGTTTTATCATAATTATCTAGTTTAACTTAATTTTACATCATAATAATTTAACTCCTCTACGAAATCTTATGCTTGAAATACTAAAATATGTTCTTTGACTGTAACTAACAATGTCAACTACATTCAAGATCATTGTAAGGATATTTAGAGGATGACTCAGAAGTGTATTCCTTCTATAAACTTGTTTTCCTATATCTCTAGTTTACATAGAATCAAGCCTCACCGAATTATGACTTAAATACAAGGAGTTAGGGTCAAAACATTGGGAACTGGCAAAACTGCCTACACACTCAAATAGTTCACTTGTATGAATTTTTTGAATTCCTTAACAACAAAATCAAGCCATGAATCCTTCTAATGAATTGTATATAAATAAATTTATATTACCTAAAATTTTGAATCACCTCAATCCAAGGTCTGCAACTCTAGATATAGGCAAAACAAGCAGCCTTGTTTACAAGAACCACAACCAGTTTTTCCTCAACATTAAAAAAATGATTTTCCTATTTAATTCTCTTACTAACCCAAAACAAACTAATCAATTACAATTAAAATTAAGTAATCCAATAATAAACAATGATATCCACACACATACATAAGAAGAGTTAGGAAATAGAAATCCCAAACCTTGTTTCTTTTAAAGTCTTTGAATTTCTTCAAAAATTCTTAGGGAGATTAAACATAATTAAGAAATAAAGGTGAAAAAAGAAGAAAAAAATATTTCAATGTTATCCTTTGAATGTTTTCCCTCTCACTATCCACTCCCATTTCTAGCTTCTTATAGTGGAGGAATAATTCCCTTAAAGTCCTTTTAAAATTTGCATGCAACATATTGATCTCTCCCCTTTTCGATTTCTTTTAATTCAACCCTAAATATTCTTTTTCTTATGAAAATAACCCCTATTTAATCATTATTTTGACATTTAACTCTAAATTTATATCCTCTTTTAATTGGATCCCAAATAAATATTATATTATTACATTTGGCCATATATTTTAATTATGTCAAAATTGACCATTCAACCTTTTCAATTACACTTCATTTGATTTTTCTTATGTTACAATTGTACCCTAATTGAATTTTCTTGTATTATAATTGACATTTGAAATAAAATTTTTATTTCAATTGCACTCATAGATAAAAAAAATTATAATTTCATCTCAATTAACCACTTAGCTTTAATTTCTGTTCAATTGTGCACTACTATACAAAATTTTTTAATTAACTCTCTACTCCTCTATCACTTAAAACCATCCATCCATTTGGTCTTAACTTATAATAATTCATCTAATTACGCTTAATTAGACTTTAATAATAGATTAATATCCTTGAATTCTACTATGGCCTATTTTGGGTCCTTACACATTCTACTTCCAGTAACTCAGCTTCTACAACTACCCTCAAAGACTAATGTTCGATCTCTATTGGTAGTATTGCTTCTACCCCACATACTATGGAAAATAGAATGCCTTTTTTTGATGTTCTTACTATGGTCCTATAACCTAATAGTGTGAAGTGTAGTTTATCAACCCTGTCTTTATAAGTTCAAACCATTTTGGCCAAAATTTTCTTTAAATTCTTATTAGCTACTTCGACCATTCCATTTGCATTAGGCCTATAGGGAGAAGACTTATAATGTTAGACCTAATACTTGATGAACATCTTTTCAATTTCACCTAAAAATTGCAATCCATTATTTGATACCACATGGTGAGGTAACCTATATCTACATATCAGACTCTTCTCAATAAACTTTGCAATATCTCGTGCGTCCACCCACTTGATTAAGTAATTCATGGCTAATATTATAAATCTATATCTACTCAAAGTGGGTGGATAGATCATTTCCATAATGTCTATTCCCCATGCAGTGAATGGCTATGATAATGTGAGATTCCACAACTCAAAAATGTGCAAATTCCTAAGGTATTCATATTGGTGGCATAATTGGCATTATTTGACATATTTGGAGCAATCAATGTCCATTGTGAGATAAAATAAAACTTATCTCATAATCTTCTTTGGCAAGGCTATACCATTCATATAAGCCCTGCACACTCCTACATATACTTCTTCTATGACCTTCTTAGCTTCTTTTTATCCGAACATCTCAGCTGGATCCCATCAAGCTATCTCTTGTAAAGTACTCCTCTTATGGTCATGAATTAGGTGGATAGCTTATGAATCAATCTCTGGTCATTCTCAATTATTTTTTTTAGAAACACGAACTTTTCTAGAAAATTTTGGATGTCAAAGTACCAAGGCTTTTTGTCACCCACCTCAATATCCATGGTCTATTCTTTGTAAAAGCATGGCTTATTAGAACTCAAAATCAACATAGGCTTTATAATTACTCTCTCTGAATTACCCCATATGGACACTAAGGTAGCCAAAACATCTACCATTAAGTTTTTTTTCTCTAGGCATATAACAGAATGTAGAAATCTCAAACTGACTGCTCAAAACCTTTAGGCATCTAAAATAAGGCATCAAACATTCGTCTTTTACTGACCATTCACCTCTTACTTGATAAACCACCAGAGATGAGTCCCTAAATACTTTCGTAGATTTTTCTCCTATAGCCAATAAGGCTTCTAACCTAAAAATACAAGCTTCATACTCTACTTCGTTGTTTGTGGCTTTGTATCTTAGCTTCGTAGTTTATGGCTTTGTATCTTAGTTGTTACTCCTGCTTTACCTCTTATAAATTTGGCTACTTATCTTAAGTAAAACCTCCTTAATTCAATATGAATGCATAGATAGAAGGCTAGATTAAAGAGGCTTACAAGAGTATAAGAGAACTCAAAGATTGGAAGATAAAGGAAAAGGAAGAAATATGAGGATTTTGAAGAAGATTTGAGTTGCATGTCCAGGTTTGGGAACTATTATTTCTTGCATGTATTAATACTTGTGTTGAGTATGGATTTTATAAGTATATTGAATTGATTTAAGATATTAGGCATTAATGTGAAAGTGCTGTCAAGAAATTTAGATTGACCTCCAATGACTAATTTAATCATAATTTGAGTTTTAGAACTCCAAACTTGATGATTCTAATTAGGATATAACCGAGACATCTGTGCCTACAAATAATATAGAAATAACAATAATGAAATTTTGCCTCTAAGGTCCTCAAAAATGCCCAAGACCATAGCCTTTTTGCATTCGGTGGGTCATTGGAGCTTGTTGTGGAATTCGGCCAAAGTGAGGAATTAAAGTGTAAAATCAGTTTTGCATGTGTTGTATTTGGCATGAAAATGATGATATTGATTATTTTACTATATTATTTGGTTTATGGAAGAGATGAATCGAAAGGATGCAAATCAAAGTTGAAAGAAGAAAAGTTAATGAAATTGAAATTTTGGGTTAAGTTTCTATGAACTAGTTTCGGAAGTTTATGGATATCTCGAGTATTATAGCTCCAATTTGGGAAATTCCAATTTCTAATTAAACTTAAGAAATGGATTCATAGTTTTGTAGAAGAAATCTAAATGTGATTCTGTCCCTAAGTATTTTTTATTTTTACTTGAAATTTGTAGTGAGATGCTGTCTAGTTGTAGATTGCAAGTTCCAGTATTTTTGAAATAATGTTTGATAGAGAAGTCTAAATCCTATGAGGAAAAATCCTGGATAAAATAGACTTATGGGAGAAAACTTTTTGTGGAGAAAGGTTGGCTTAAATTTCTACAAATTTTCTTCTATGAATTTTCTAATTAGTAACTAAAACTAATTTTGTTATTATGAACTGCTGTCTAGTGTTAACGAACAGCTTGTAGTATTTTTCTTATAACGCATGGTAGAAAACTCAAAATGCTATGGGACAAAATTCCAGTTAAAATAGACTTATAGGAGTACAACTCTTATGAATAAATGTTAGTTCAATTCTGTACTTATTTTGTTCCACAAATTTTTCAATATGGTCACACAAACTCTTTTAAAAAAAATGTACTCTTGGACAGTCTGTAATGTTTGTGTTATAACTCCTAATTTATTGGTCCTATTTGACTGGTATTTGAAGCATGAGAAACTAGTGATATAAAAGATCATTATTTGAAAGTCCAATTTGGTTAATTCAGCCATTTAGCATGGTAAAATTAAAATGTTAAACAGAACTGAATTCTATCTATCTTAATCACTATACATAATTCTTTGATGTATAAATGTACTACATGTAATAATAATAATATGATATTTTTACAGTAATTTGATCATAAAATGATGACATTGCTGGTTGTATAATTATAGGTAATAGTAGTGGTATTGTAAATTTATACATGACGATGGTGTTAGATGATATATGTATAGGACAAAAAGGTACGATAATATTATAAACTAAAGCTATAAGTGTATAAAAGTTTAGGAAATATAGTATGCAACACGACCATAAACAAGCATATGGATAATTACTTATTTTAATGAATATGATTATGCCTATACGCTTATGTCTACTGAATAACATATTAAGGTAAATAATTATAGTATTATATAATTACAGTTGTTGATTTGATACTTGAGTGTGATTGTGTGTGTGTGTGTGTATATATATTCATACATATATGTATGCATATAGTTTAACCTGTTGTGAACATAATCATACACATCATTGATTAAAGGAACCCAATAGAGCATGATGTTATGTATCATCATATTACATGTGTAAAATAGCTACTTGATTTGAAGGGATTACAAGTACAAAATAGTAATATTTAATTGTTCTCAAGATAACATGTTTATAGAAAATTTATACGTTTATACCTATGACACCATGCTCATATATATACATGAATATATGTATGAGCATCAATATGTATATGATGAGAAAAGAGCAAAGTACAAAATAGCAATACGGAGTAGTGCATATGATCACATGTTTATAGAAAGTTATATGTGAGCATGTATATGATTAACTTGTACATAGTTATATAAGAGTATACATGTATGTGTATGAATAAAGAAAAGATAACGTAAAAAGATTTTACTACCTGCGTTGAGTGTAGGAAGTGGATAGATAGGCATGCCTATAAGGGTACCTTGCAGCTGCGATAGTTTCAACCCCGTTTTGGTTGTAGTCAACCCCGTTTGGGTGACTAAACAGACATGGTCCCATTTGGATCATATTCAACCCCGTTTGGGTTGTAGTCAACCCCGTTTAGGTGACTAAACAGACTTGTACCTTCAGGTGCCACCATTATAATCAATTTATACCTTTAGGTATCTTATTTGTACCTTCGGGTGCTACCGTATAACCCGTTATCCACCTCTTTAGAATAGTGCAGGCTTTATACCAAAGTTAAGAAAAGTTTGATGTGTAACTTAAAGTTTTATGAAGCATGACAATTCATAAATTGATTTCATAATCAAATTTATATGTGAAATTCCTTTTCATCACATATGGAAATTATGATATTAAAAGAGGCTGCAATATATACACTTATGCATGATTATCGCATACAGAAATAGTATGTACAGAGTTATATAAATGAACTAGTGCATCACTAATATCTAGTTATGGACTATATTAGAGATAATATGTTTTCTATAGTAATATGTTGCTTGCTTAAGGTAGATAAATGACTTGCAAGATTCATCATGTATGAAAGCTATGAAAATGTTTTGCTGAAATAAGTGTTTTCCATAGCAATGGAATATAAGAGTTATGTATATGTATTCATTTTGGTGATTGCTTTTCAAATTAATACATTAGATTATATGTTTTCCCTATATCTACTCATTCTTGCTCTTTATTGAGAATTGATGTATAATGTCTTGTGCATACACATAAAATATTTACAGATTTACAAGTGATTAAGTTCACATGATAATGTTATTTGAGATGGAAGCGAGCTAGAAATTCTATGTATGCATTGGTACAATAAGTATTATAAATATATTTCTAGATTGATAAATGATAAACTTTCATAGTACTAATGCTATGTCTTACTTACAAATATGCATATGTCCTTGTTGATCATAAGCTTATATGTGAATATATATATATATTCCTAGTATATGTTAAAGTGTGTGGTATGTGGAAGGAATGACTGAGTATAAACAGTGTTATAACATTCAATGAATGAATCGTAAGTCTAAAGGATAAATATGCTTATATGATTAAATGTTGTATATATAAAGCATGTTGGAATTTAACGGTTACATGCATCACATACATGAGCGGAATTTTAAAATTTTTTAACCATTAGATCTTATCTTGCCATGAATACACAATATAACTATATGAGAATAAGAAAAATCACCTTTGATTTTTGTTGAACAGTTGATTTTACTTCGCACCGGGTTGTCGCAAACCACAATGTCCAAAATCGAACACCTCCAATGAGTAATCCACACTAGAGAGGGGTAAATTGAACCAACAAATTGGTGTTCAACTAGGGCTGGCCGAAATTCCAAGAAGCTAGCTTGGAGTTGGCGCAAAAAGGGAGAGAGAATAAAGAAAAAGACTTTCCTTTTGTTTTAATCACTTAACCCTAATTCTCATTAGTTGGCCTTTTATAGTTAGGTTAAAATTCCAACTCCTTAATGAGATTGGGCTCTTTAAAATTGCTGGAGAATTATTAATTGGGCCTCTGGAATTAATTATAATCATTTGGGCTCAATTAAATCCAATTTAAACCTTTACATAAAAGTCTATGCACAAAATCCACAAACTAGGCTCTTTGTGCATCTAATTGAATTTAAATACCCAAATGGATTCCAAATCCAACCAAATTAAATATGTAAGTTCCATAACACTTATGTAACATATATAAATTAATTTGGTCCAAGAAAAAGCCCTCTAAGCCCTTTTGTATGGAGTTGGTGTGAGAGGGCTTCCTCCAACTTCTTCATTCCTTTGGCCCTTTATAATTTCTCCAATGCACCTATTAATTATTATATCAGTCCTATAACATTTATAGTAGTCTTATAATAGTTATAAGATAATAATAATTAATCATAAAATACATTATTTCAATTAGGTCCAATTTTGCAGAACATTTCTCAAAAGTTTCGCGGACAATTTTATTTGATCATAATTAATTAAACTCTTTAATTAATTATTATCTTATTCACTTCTCTACCTTTATAATAATATCAAATATTATTATCCTTGTTATTTTACCATTTTACCCTTTTCTCTATATGTGTGTGACCTATTGGGTTCCTGTCCATGTTGGCAGTATAATATGTAATTGTGAGTTCCATTCAAAACTCACATGATTTAAACTCCTTTAAATCATCTTATCAATCCCTATTGATACTTTTGATACATCATTATACAAGTCATGATTGGCCTCTAGCTAGGCATCATGACTATCCAAATGTCAGGAAAGTCATGTGGTTTGACTGTACCCTTCCATAGAAACAGTTACCGTGCAATTACTCCTTTCACCACTCTTATCTCAATTAGATTCTGAGTATGGATTTCTGTCAACTCATATAAATCTAATTATGTATGTTCTATTAATTTAACCATTGTTCCTAAAATGCCCTTCATGGATCTCCATCCATCTCGGCATATTACTATGGCCAGAGATTTACTGAACAAGGCAATTATAGAATCATGTGAGATAACTTCCCTTGTTAAATCTGGGATGGTGAATCCTTTGTCAATCACTCAACTATCTTCAAGTAGGTCATGATATACCCAATCTCCAAACTATGTTCACTCCCAGTTGGAAGTAATCAGTTATGGAGTCAAAGTATACCACTTGCTACTTAAGATAACTTTGGTGATCTCAAGTCTAAGGATACTTGCACAACCGCTATGAAGAGATTCCTCACTGACATAGATTTAATATCCATGGAGGATTCTCTATGCAGTTCTCCAATGAACTTGTTCTTCTAACAAGCATCCACATGTTAGCTTTGATTATCTTTCATAATCACAGTTATGAGAACCACTGCTTGAACAATTCAAGAAGCATAACGTGTGCTAGTCTGTCCGAATTAACAATGTCCTATCTTGTTAATTCTATGACTAGGGATATTTAGATATTAAGACATTTGCATGCAATAGACATCTCACATCATGAACACCTTCATGATTGCCTTTGCACTGTGTTTATAATATCTAGGACTTCATTTATTAATTTAAGATTTACAAACTCATGCATTCAAACATAGCATTAATAAATGAATGATGCCTTTTATTAAGAATATAAATTTCATACATTGAAAAACATCCCTATTACATGGGCTTTAGGGCATACTCTCTAACAATCTCCCACTTGCACTAGAGCCAATCACTCATATGTCTCAGACCCATGCTATTTATATGGTGATCATGCTTAATCTGGGAAAGTGCTTTAGTGAGGGGATCCGCCACATTGTCATCTGTGGGAACCCTTTATATTTTCACATCATTTCTAGCTACTATTTCCCTTATGAGATGGTAGCGTCTGAGAACATGCTTGGATCGCTGATGAGACCGTGGTTCTTTTGCTTGCGCAGTGGCTCTATTATTGTCACAATATAAAGGAATCGGATCAACAATGCTAGGCACCACTCCTAGTTCGGTTATGAACTTTTTGATCCAGACTGCTTCTTTGGCTGCTTCTGAAGCAGCAATGTACTCAGCTTCCGTCGTGGAATCAGCAGTTTTTTCTTGTTTGGAACTTTTTCAACTAACTGCTCCTCCTCCCATTATGAACACATAACCAGATTGTGATTTACAATCATCTTTGTCAGATTGGAAGCTGGCATCTGTATACCCATTTACTTCCAAACTGCCCTCTCCATATACCAAGAATATATCCCTAGTCCTTCTCAAGTACTTAAGAATATTCTTGACAGCTGCCCAGTGTTCCTCTCCAACATCAGATTGGAATCTGCTTGTGACACTCAAAGCAAATGCTACATCTGGACGTGTACATAACATAGCATACATGATAGAACCAATTGTAGATACATATGGTATTCTATTCATGCTCTCTCTATCCTCTAGTGTTTGTGGACACATAGACTTTGAAAGGTGTTTCCCATGCACCATAGGTATAAACCCTTTCTTAGAGAGATCTATATTGAACCTCTTCAATACTTTATCTATATATGTACTCTAAGAAAGACCTAGCAACCTATTGGATCTATCTCTATAGATCCTTATTCCCAGAATATAGGATTCTTCTCCAAGGTCTTTCATTAAGAATTGCTTGGATAACCATATTTTAACTGATTGGATAAGAGAAATGTCATTTCCCATGATCAATATGTCATCTACATATAGAACTAGGAAGACAATTGCACTCCCACTGACCCTTTTATACACACAAGGTTCATCTTCATTCTATGAGAAACCAAACTCTTTGATTGTCTCATTGAATCGTATGTTCCAGCTCCTAGAGGCTTGCTTCAATCTATAAATGGATCTTTGAAGCTTGCATACCTTTTTGCCATTTCCTGATGTGAATCCTTCTGGTTGTGTCATATACACATCCTCGGTAAGATTTCCATTAAGGAAAGCTGTCTTCAAATCCATTTGCCAAACCTCATAATCATAATGAGCTGTAGTGGCTAAAAGTATTCTTATAGACTTAAGCATCGCTACAGGAGAAAAAGTTTCGTCATAGTCAATACCTTCTTTTTGACGATAACCTTTTGCTACTAAGCGAGCTTTATAGGTAACTATATTACCTTCCATGTAGTCTTCTTTTTGAAGACCCATTTGCACCCTATGGGTTTTATCCCTTCAGGTGGTTGAGTTAAAGTCCATACTTTGTTCTCATACATGGAGTCCATTTCAGACTGCATAGCCTTAAGCCATAAATCACGTTCTGAACTGTTCAAAACTTCTTGATAGCTTGTAGGCTCATTGTCCTCTACTACAATTATGCCTCTATCCGAATCAATGTGAAATCCATATCTCACAGGGATAGAACGCATCCTAGTAGATCTTCTAGGATTTTGTGTATAATCAGGTTCAACTGTAATCTCATCATTATGAAATTCAGTTTCGGGTTCAATTGGCTGATCATCTTCTACTTGTGGGTCTTGAACTTCACCAAGTTCAATTTTACTCCCACAATCCTCTCGTAGGAGAAATTCTCTTTCCAAGAAGACATCATGCCTTGAAACAAACACCTTTTGTTCTAAGCGATGATAGAAATAATATCCAAACGTTTCTTTTGGATATCCCACAAATAAACATTTGTCAGACTTAACATCCAATTTGTCTGACATTGTCCTCTTCACATAAGCAGGACAACCCCATACTTTCATATGAGAAAGCGTGGGTTTCTTGTTATTCCACATCTCATATGGAGTAACATCAACCAATTTACTAGGAACTCTATTTAACACATAAATAGCAGTTTCTAGTGCATATCCCCAAAAGGACTTAGGCAAGTCCGCTCGGCTCATCATTGATCGAACCATATCTAATAGTGTTCGATTCCTCCTTTCAGATACACCATTGTGTTATGGTGTATATGGAGGAGTCCATTGAGATAAAATCCCATTATCTCTAAGATAATCCTGAAACTCTTGACTTAAGTATTCTCCACCTCGATCTGATCTAAGTGTTTTAATACTTTTGCCAAGTTGTTTCTCTACTTCATTTCTGAATTCTTTGAACTTTTCAAATGCTTCAGACTTATATTTCATTAGATAGATGTATCCAAACCTGGAATAATCATCTATGAAAGTAATGAAGTAGGAGTAACCTCCTCTGGCATGTGTAGTCATTGGACCACATACATCTGAATGTATTAAGTCCAAAACCATTTTAGCTCGTTCTCCTTTACCAATAAAGGGAGCTTTTGTCATTTTTCCCAATAAACAAGATTCGAATGTATCAAATGATTCATAATCAAATGATCCCAAATCACCTGACCTGTGCAATTTGGTCATGCATTTTTCATTTATGTGGCCTAAACGACAATGACATAAGTATGAGGTATTTAGATTATCATGTTTCATTCTCTTGGTATCCATATTATGTACTTCTTTAATTAAATCAAGAACAAATATACCATTCTCAATGATAGCTTTTGCATAAAATATATTGTTCATAAAAATGTAACAACATTTGTCCTTTAAAGAAATATCATAATCGTTCATCAAACAACTGAAGGAAATAATACTTTTGGACAAAGCTGGAACATAATAACAATAATTTAATTCCAGTACTAATCCACTAGGAAGAGGAAAATAGTAAGTCCCCACAACTGTTGTAGAGATGTTCTGTCCAGTAGCTGACTGCAAACATATCTCTGCCTTTCCAACTCTTCTAAAGCTTCTAAGCCCCTGTAGATCATTACATAAATGAGATCCACATCCGGTATCTAATACCCAAGATTGTTTTGAAGCAATAGAATAAGTATTAATTTCAATCATATGAATACCTGAAGTAGAAGCATCAGCTTGCTTCTTATCCTTGAGAGAATCTAGATAGGCCTTGCAGTTACGCTTCCAATGACCATCCTTTCCACAATGGAAGCAAGTTCCTTTGGGATTCTCTTTCTTGGCAACCTTCTTCTTAGAGATCCCACCATTCTTTGGCTGTGCCTTGGTTATCTTCTTCTTCTTCTGCTTCTTGCCTTTAGCAGAAGTGACAACCATGACACTTTTTGGATCTTTCTTAAATGATCCATCAGCTGTCTTGAGCATGTTGATTAACTCAGGAATGGATACTTGGATCTTGTTCATGTTGAAGTTAAGCACGAAAGGTGCATAACTTGGAGCCAACGAGTACAAGATTAAATCTATGTATAGATCATTATCCATAACATAGCCAAGTCTACTCAAATGCTCAATATACCCATACATCTTCAATGCATGAGTAGCAGCTGAAGTGCCTTCCACCATTTTGCAGCTAAATAGAGGTCGAGCAATCTCATATTGCTCAGTTCTAGCCTGAGAAGAATAGAGCTCCTCTAGATGCAAAACGATGGTTCTAGCATCCATCATTTCATGTTGCTTCTGAAGCTCCGAGGACATAGCACCCAGCATCAGACATGCTGCTGCTTCACTATCCTCCATGTATTTTCGATAAATGCCTTTGATCTCATCAATGGCATCATCTGATGGAAGTGGTGGTGGATCTTTATCCAAGACATAATGGATCTTTTCAGCCCTGAGAACAATTCTCACTTGCCTGATCCAGTCAGAATAGTTGTTACCAACCAGCTTGTTATCCAAGATTGATCGTATATTAATGTTTGATGTGCTCATGATGATGACCTAGATGTGAAAAAGAAAAGATATGAGAGTATGTTCATATATATGTATGCATTAATAAGGTCTTTAATTAATCCATTTACTCCCACTATTTTATTGCGAATTAATAGCCCTCACTATATAATCCGAGAAAACCCGATGGTTTTCTTAGTGGGCCAATATCTAATCCTTGATATGTAATTTGACCTTGACTGTGGTCAACAAGCCAAATTCCATACCTTTGAAAGGTAGGTATCCATATACCAATTGTGTCTCTACACAACTATTGGATCATTAGGTTATCAACTCTTGATGCATGCATATCATATATGCATTCCCTAATCTTGCCTCTAGAACCATTAGCCTTGACTGTGGTCAACAAACTAATGGGCTAGCTAAGATGACCCATTTAATTAGATTTGAACATATTCGATATAATGTGAGCTTGACTGTGGTCAACAACCCACACTATAAAGAACTCTGGTTCTCCTCAAATTAATGGAAGGCTTATATACCTTAGTATTTGTTTGAGGGTTTTAGTTAATTAAGTCTCATCATACATGGTTGGCATACATTGGTATGCATCCTATATCTATCACATAAATATAAGCATACAAATATGGTATAGTTATGGACTTCACTACATTTATTTCCCCGAGCCAAGAGAGAAATCAAAAGGTCACACCTAGGTAGTATGCATGATTCAAACAAGAAAAATAATTACATTATCTTCAAGCTTGTTGGATCTCCATCCGGCCCATCTTGCTCCTTGAAAATGGTCTCCATCTCTATTTCTAATTCTAATCTAAGTAATCTAATTACATATTACAATTTGAAATGAAATACAAACCAAAAACAAGTGGCCGGGACATGAAAGTCCTCATTGGGCCAAAACATGCATAATGCTCAATCACATTGGGTTTTGTCCATAACTATCCATCATGCCAATCATACACCCTTATATGCCTTTCTAATGCATAAAGAAATGGATTACTAACTTTGTTTCAACCTTTGAAACTATATTTTGAGTTATTTTAATGATGTGATCAAGTTAGGAAACTTTTTCCATTTTGGAAACTTTCATTTTAGGAAACCTTTTTGCATGAATGTGTTCTTGCCTTAATAATCAATCAAATTGATTATTAATTAATTATAAATTGATTATTTAATTAATTAATCATATTAAATAATTAAAAGAATCAATTTTGGGCTTAAAATAAGTGTAGGCCGAAACCCACAGAAGAAAAACCCTAAGTGTGTTCACACACAAACCAGTTTTGTGTCATTTGGACCATTTGGGCCTTTCGGAATGAGCCAAGCCCACTCCAGCCCTTAAAACCCATTAATAAACTTAATTAATGTTTATAATAGTTAATTTAAATCAGCTCCTTGGGCCCACCAAGTCATTCACTAATTTAAACCAAGTCCGTAAACATAATTAAGCCCATTAAGTGGTTTTAATGAATTAAAATTAATCAAATTAATTTAAGGCCCATTTTAATTAATCCAATTAATTAAAAACACTTTAATATATCATATATATCAGATTTAGAAGATCAAAAGTCGTTCTAACCATGAACACATCAAGAACACACGAAGAACACCAATTTATCGAACTTTTCGACAAAACTAGTTTTCATGCAAAACTTGTTCGATTTTAATTCCGTTCGATCCTACGGCTTAATATCACATATTATAGACATAAAATATCATCTAAATGATTTTTAAATGGATCCATAAGAAATTAAATTAGAACAGCCCCTACATTACCTAGGGTTTCACGCCAAACCCAAATCATAATGCTTCAAAAATTTTGTTTTTGTTTCCACCAAATTTATTTGATCACACATACAACCAGAAATCAATATTTCTCATTCATGAACAATCAAATCTAATATTTTAAAGTTCATGAAATAAATAACTCAAAACAAAACAAAACTTATTCCGCCGAAAAAATATAGAATTGTATATCCATGGCAAAACCTGGCTCTGATACCATATTGGAATTTGATGGTTACATGCATCACATACATGAGCGGAATTTTAAAATTTTTTTAACCATAAGATCTGATCTTGCCATGAATACACAATATAACTATATGAGAATAAGAAAAATCACCTTTGATTTTTGTTGAACAGTTGATTTTACTTCGCACCGGGTTGTCGCAAACCACAGTGTCCAAAATCGAACACCTCCAATGAGTAATCTACACTAGAGAGGGGTAAATTGAACCAACAAATTGGTGTTCAACTAGGGCTGGCCGAAATCCAAGAGGCTAGCAATGGAAGTGGCGCAAAAGGGAGAGAGAATTAAGAGAAAAAGACTTTCCTTTTGTTTTAATCACTTAACCCTAATTCTCATTAGTTGGCCTTTTATAGTTAGGTTAAAATTCCAACTCCTTAATGATATTGGGCTCTTTAAAATTGCTGGAGAATTATTAATTGGGCTTATGGAATTAATTATAATCATTTGGGCTTAATTAAATCCAAATTAAAACTTTTCATAAAAGACCATGCACAAAATCCACAAACTAGGCCCTTTGTGCATTTAATTGGATTTAAATACCCAAATGGATTCCAAATCCAACCAAATTAAATATGTGAGTTCCATAACACTTATGTAACATATATAAATTAATTTGGTCCAAGAAAAAGCCCTCTAAGCCCTTCTGTATGGAGTTGGCGTGTAGCCCTTTTCTGGAGGGCTTCCTCCAACTTCTTTATTCCTTTGGCCCTTTATAATTTCTCCAATGGTCCTATTAATTATTATATCAGTCCTATAACACTTATAGTAGTCTTATAACACTTATAAGACAATAATAATTAATTATGAAATACATTATTTCATTTAGGTCCAATTTACAGAACATTTCTCAAAAGTTCCGCGGATAATTTTATTTGATCATAATTAATTAAACTCTTTAATTAATTATTATCATGTTCTCATCTCTACCTTTATAATAATATCAAATATTATTATCCTTGTCATTTTACCATTTTACCCTTTTCTCTATATGTGTGTGACCTATTGGGTTCCTGTCCATGTTGGCAGTATAATATGTAATTGTGAGTTCTATTCAAAACTCACATGATTTAAACTCCTTTAAATCATTTTATCAATCTCTATTGATATTTTGATACATCATTATACAAGTCATGATTGGCCTCTAGCTAGGCATCATGACTACCCAAATGTCAGGAAAAACATGTGGTTTGACTGTACCCTTCCATAGAAACAGTTACCGTGCAATTACTCCTTTCACCACTCTTATCTCAATCAGATTCTGAGTATGGATTTCTGTCAACTCATATAAATCTAATTATGTATGTTCTATTAATTTAACCATTGTTCCTAAAATGCCCTTCATGGATCTCCATCCATCTCGGCATATTACTCTGGCCAGAGATTCTCTGAACAAGGCAATTATAGAATCATGCGAGATAACTTCCCTTGTTAAATCTGGGATGGTGAATCCTTTGTCAATCACTCAACTATCTTCAAGTAGGTCATGATATACCCAATCTCCTAACTATGTTCACTCCCAGTTGGAAGTAATCAGTTATGGAGTCAAAGTATACCACTTGCTACTTAAGATAACTTTGGTGATCTCAAGTCTAAGGATACTTGCACAACCGCTATGAAGAGATTCCTCACTGATATAGATTTAATATCCATATGAGGATTCTCTTTGCAGGTCTCCAATGAAACTTGTTCCTTTAACAAGCATCCACATGTTAGCTTTGATTATCATCCATAATCACAATTATGAGAACCATTGCTTAAACCATTCAAGAAGCATAACATGTGCTACTCTGTCCGAATTAACAATGTCCTATCTTGTTAATTCTATGACTAGGGATATGTAGATATTAACACATTTGCATGCGATAGACATCTCACATCATGAACACCTTCATGATTGCCTTTGCACTGTGTTTATAATATCTAGGACTTCATTTATTAATTTAAGATTTACAAACTCATGTATTCAAACACAGCATTAATAAATGAATGATGCCTTTTATTAAGAATATAAATTTCATACATATGAAAAACATCCCTATTACATGGGCTCTAGGGCATACTCTCTAACAACTATTAAATTTGCATAATGAGAAAGATAAAGTGATATGTATTAATTAAAGGATAAGGGTGCAACAAGTGAATTGAGTCTATGACTCACTCTTGAATCAACCAAAAGTCCCACTCAATACCATTTTCCCACCATCTAATAAAAAGGATGAAAATATGCCTTTTAATATGGCATTTTCCCCTTAAAAGCCTTGATAAAATATTTTTTCATGTTTAAAAAACACCTATAGGGGAGAGAAGAAGGCACTAATACTTCTAATAATCTCAAAAATAATGTTATCCTCATTAGGTAACCCTAACAAAGGTTGATATAGTCTTAGTGTCTACCCTTTTAAAATCTATTTCTTCTTCCTCAGCACCAATCCCGGCTATATGGAACCCCTTAAACAGATGATTTGCCATGCTCAAAGTAGACACTGAATTCTCTCTTGTAACCTTGATGGTGATCATTTTGTCTTCTTGTGGAATTCAAACCATCTGATGCAGGGTGGATGGAATCCTTCCCATTTTATGGAACCAAGCTCGCCCTGGTAGTAGAGAGAACTTGGCAAGTATCTGTAATGTTGCAAACTCAACCTCAGTCTCAATACGCCTTATCTTCACTGCTGCCATACAAGTGCTAGTGGCTTGCCTCTTAGAGTTGTTATAAGCATTTATAGTGAGTCAAGACCTAGTGAGCATGGTCTCATTAATACCATAAGCTACCATTTATGTAAAGGGACACATATGAATAAAAGATCCATCATCCACCATTACACTTACAATGTGCTTACCATTCACTTCAGCCCTAATGTATAAAGCGTAGTTTTACTCACATCCTTGCAGGGGTAGATCTGCATTATTGAACATAATCTTCTACTTAAAATCCCCTTTCACCATTTCTAATAATTTGGAAAGAGATATGGTAGCAGCAACGATCGACTCACATAAAACTTCTACCAGTTCCTGTCTGTGCAAAGACGATTACCTTAACAAATCATAAATTAAGATTTGAGCAGGTGTCATCTTATATTGCTTCAAAACCAGGTTATCCTCCTGGCTCTCTCTTTTATGCGTATGGCAGGTTCCTATAGCCTTTTAACCTTAGGCATGACTTTACCACTCCTAGTGACAACTTGAACCACTTTTTCATCTGTCACTTCTTATCTTTATTAGTTTCCCATAGGTCCTTTAGCTCCTCTTTATCCTTAATCAAGCTTACTTCACTATTTATATACCACATGTATACCAATCAAACTTATTCTTTTACTTTTGTTGACCCTTTTGCAATCGCACCTGAACTGTTACCACTTCCCTTAACTTTACGAGTGATAGCCAAATACTCAATACAATACAAATTCGTAAGAATATACAATTCTTGCAACCCAGACGCAACCATGAGTATTAGTGGCAACATAGCATTATAAGCTTCCTTATTCTTAGCCTTCTTCTCTGGATCAAGTATTTGTCAAGAATCAATCACATCTTGGATATAGTACCTTAAGATATAATAGTAATCAGTCTTATACCCTGTGCGTTGGTGAAAGGCACAATACCAATCAAACCTATGTCTTAGCTGAACCTGACTCCTTAAAGGCTTATATGGTATTAGCTGTAATTTCCAATTTTTCATCACACAACTAAGGCACCAGGATAATGACTTACCTAATTCTAAGTAACACCATTGTTTGACCCCTCTTATCGACACTTCAGTAGTTCTACCATTGTTACCTCCACTACCACTATTGTTACTAGCACTCCTACCAAAACTTAAATGTTTGAATCCCCACTTGTTGCTAGTATAAACTCTATTATTCAAACTTGTAGCACTAGCTTTCTTTGCCAGATATTCTCCTTCTAATTCAATTGCTATATCTTTTAAGGATTTCCAGTCTTTTGATCCCTTCATCTTGAGACCTTCATTTAGGTAAGGATTAGCATTCTGAATGAACAAACGAATCTAATCTTGCATGTTAGGCTTTCTCTTCATCTCCATTACTTTGTTCCTATATTGAGTGAGATACTTATGGAATAACTCTCCAAGCTTCTGCTGTAACAACTCTAAATCTTTCAAAGTTACTTCCATATATGCATTATAATCATACTACTTAAAGTACTCCTTCTTCAACCTTTCTCAATCTTCCCTGGTCTTATTATCAAGGCTATGATACCAGTTAATAGCAGGGCCCATAAGGCTGAGACTAAAGAGATCTACCTTCTGTCTCTTAATAAGAGCAATTTTTTTCATGAGCAAAACATATTGCATCATATGAGCCAGTAGGTCGGACGTGCTATCAAACTTCATCAAATCAAGTATCTTGAACCAACTAGGCAAAGTATCTTCACCATTTAAACCAATATCCTCAGGATTGACTCTTTTCCTAACTAATAACATCCTAGTCAAAAGCCTCCTGTAAGGACCCTAAATAGGCTCTAGTAGAATTCAAGGACAATTATACATTATTAAAGTCTAATTAAGCATTATTCGATGAATTATTAGTAGTTATGATCTAATAAATTCATGATCTTATATGATAGAGTATATAATAGTCAATTGATATTATAGTGTATAGTGTGTATAATTAGAGCAAAAATATAGTTAAGATATTGTTTAGGGCACAAATGTTATTAAGTTATCATTAATTATGTGATAAATATGTGAATTATATGGTATGAATTTTATAAGGGCATAATTAAATTATTATTGTTGGTTTAATAATATTCAAGGGTGTAATTGAAGTATAAAGTATTAGTTTAGGGGTCAATTTATAAATTCAGCATCTTAAGGGTCAAATATGAATAAAAGAGAGATTTGTGAGGTTGATTTAAGAGCAATAATAATTGGATAGGACAATTTATAACATGCAAGAAGATGAGAGGCAAAGGTGTAACATGCAAGAAATTGAGAAAAGTTAGTGGAACATGCAAAATTTTGAGGGACCAAGAAAGAAATTTACCTTGCCACTATATATATATATTATAATTCACAAGAAAGAGAGAGAAGTGGAGGGGGACGACATTCTAAAGCGAGATTTATAGAAATTTATTCTTCTTCTCATCTTTTATATTCTATAGTTAATCTTTCTCTAAGAAAAATCTTTGAAGAGAAATTCATGCATGTTTAATTAATCAAGAGAAGTTAGTATGTATCATTAAGGTAAGCTTATTAAATAGTAATTCTTCTTCTTCATCTTCTTTTTTTGGTTGGTAGTAGATTGAGTTAAATTCTGGAAGTTTGTGTTAATGGATTAAATTATTGTGAAAGGAAAAGAAGGAGAAAATTAGGATCTTAAAAGAAGAAGATAGTGAGAGAAAAAGGAGAATTTTGAATAAGATTTGAGTTACATGTCCAGGTTTGGGAATTATTATTTCTTGCATGTATTAATACTTGTGTTGATTATGGATTTTATAATTATATTGACTTGAATTAAGATATTAGGCATTAATGTGAAAGTGCTGTCCAAAAATTTGGATTGACCTCCAATGACTATTTTGATCATACTTTGAGTTTTTGAACTCTGAATTTAATGATTTTAGTTGGGATAGAACCAAGACTTCTTTTCCTACAAATGTTATAGAAATAACAATAATGAAATTTTTCCTCTAAGGTCCTCAAAAATGCCCAAAATAGTAGCCCTTTTGCATTTGGTGGGTCATTGGAGCAATAGGTGTTTCTTATGTTATAACTCCTAGGATATACATCAACATGACTTTAAATTTTTATAGTATATAGTTAAGATCTTAAGTATCAATTTTTAAGAGAAAAGTTTCCTGAAAAATGTTGTTTTCCATGTGAAAAATATTATCCAAAAATCGGACAGTGAGCAGTGGAGAGTGAGTATGTTTAGCATGAAGGAACAATTGCAAATACATTGTTAATCACTTAAGGACTCAATTAACAAGTTCTCAATCAACAAGCTTACTAGGATGAACATGTTAATGGATAATTATAATATCTATAATGTAGGAACTAAGGGTTTTTATATTAATTTAACTTAATAATTTAATCTATAGTATGGCATAGATATGTACATAAATAAAAGTATATAATTGAGCTTAATGATTATTAATAGCTTGTCATTTTATGAGAGTAATTATATGCTGATGTCTTTATGTATCAAATTAGAGTATAATGTCATAGCATTAAGTATATATAGATAAGTGCCATTAAAAGATTTAGAGTTTAAATTGCTTGACAACGTATAGAAAATATAAATAGCATAAATAATATACAGTGTTTAAGAGTGCAATATAGTAAAATTGATTTTATAATAAAGAGAGATGATGAGGTATATATAAGATAAGTTGATATTAATAATAGATTATGTTTTTCATTGGCTTAGAGTTATGTGAAAAAGTAGAAACAATATAATTGCCTTCATAAAAAGAAAAAGATAATAGCCATAGTCATAGTGTATCAACTTTGATAATATTGAAAGCAATTTATTTTGTAATTGTATTTTATAGATATTGAAGCCTCTATAGCTACCTCACCTGAATACTGTTGCCATACTATAACTGGGGTTGGAATAAATGTAATTGTGTGCTTAACTCCTATTATACCATGAGTTTATCAACAACTTAAATTTAATGTAATTGCAAGTTTCTATTAAAGAAACATCCATACAAGCTAATTATAAAATATTTCATTGTTAAAAAATGAGATATCTTTGTGTACAATGGTAAAAATGCTATGAGATTAATTCCTATGTATAATAGGCTTTTAAATGCACATTTTTTATGTAGGAAGTATGAATTAAAATCGTATGCAAGCATTTCAAATGTTGACTTGAAATTAGTAGGGACTGGATGTACTGTTAAGGAGCAGACCTTAGTAAATTTTGCATAAATTTTGGTAGAGTTGTTAAAATGCTACAAAGTAAAATTATAGTAAAACTAAAGACATAGAAGTATAACTTTTGATGAAGAAATGTTGGTCTAATTCCTTCTTAATTTTATTCTATGAATTTTTATAAGTGGTAACAAATACTGTTTTAGTTCTATGAATAGCCTATAGTTTATCCCATATATCTCGAGCTATAGATAAGATATTCAGGTGAATTTTGATGCTTTGGAAACTAGATACAAAGGGGAATAATATTGAAGAAGGTCATTTAGCTTAAAAATGACATTTTCAAAATCAAAAGTGGCTCACAAGTTAGGCCCAGAATGCTGCCCCTATGCAGATTTGTGTAGGTAGAATTTTAATTTGTTTTCTATATTTGCTTTAAATATAGTTATATTCAATATGTGTTTATATGATAACACATTGGATTGGATATAGCATGTGATATGATTATTGATAAAAGTCCCTAAATATATATACATAGATACATGTTCACATATGTATTTAAGTAAAGATTACTGAGAATTATATCAAATATACATATGTGATTGAAATTAAATACTTGCTTATTATATACAAGTTATTTATATGTATGTACTCCTATGAAGAGTAAATGTGTATTTCAACATGCACTTATACTATGAAATAAAGAAATACATTAGTATGATCATGTTCACATATAGTGCCTTATTGATAACATGTTAAAGTACATAATGTGATGACATATGCTGAATAGTAAGTACTTGTTTTGTTATATGCCTATATATATATATATATATATATATATATATATATATATATATATATATACACTTGTGATTATGAATCTTTTTACATAATCACATCCATATGAAGTGCTATAGTGCAAAGTTCTTATAACAAGGCATGTTTTATGATGAGCACTTGAACAGGTAGGACACATTACATGATTGTCATAGTATGATCATGTTAATATGTGAAATATGATGATAGCATGATTAATAAAGTATGTGAAGCATTATAGGAACCTTTCATACATAATTATGCCATGGCAATAATATGTCTATTTTATGATTATACATGTGCAAATTGACTAGTTGAGTGCAAGCATGATATATGAAAAGAAAATTAAATAGAGTATTGCCTACAATTAGAGTTCAATTATGGATAGATAGGTGCCTACAGGGATGTTGCAGCTTTCACCATTGACCTTTTATGGTCTAAAGTACAATTGATCCTATTGGATCATGCACAGCCCCATTTGGGTTGTTAGTTGACCCCGTTTAGGTCCATTTGATCGATCCACAATACAGTTGACCCCCGTTTGGGTCTATAGTTTTGATATCCTCAAATATCCACCATTTTGATAGCCTCGAGTATCCATCGATCCCGTTATCTACCTTTCGAACTTAGGCAGGATAAACTATAAGTACAGTACAAACATTAAAGTGTAAAGTACAAAGCAAGCATCATATAAAAGTTAAGGATATTGCTTGATTACATGTCTGACATGATTTACTTGTATTGTTTCATAAGTTTAAATAAATAGAGGTTACCAAGTAACACATGATATGTATGCTATTTATAGTTGGTTCCAAATGTTCGAAATTGCTTAAATGAGTTAAATGCATGAAGAATTCTTTGTTAGTATACAATATAAGAATGCTAAGTTAACTATTAAGCTTTTCAAATGCTTTTATTGTTTACTATGTGAGGTTGTTAGATTTTTCAAGATTTTCTAATCCATTGATTATATGTTAAATAAATGTATATATATATAAAGTGTGCTGAGTGTGATTACTAATGAAGTAATGGTAATATCGAAATGCTTTAAAAGTTGAAAAATATACAAAGAAAAAATATAATAGTTTAATAAAAATAGTAAGTATTCAAACGAATGAGAATGCATCTTATACAGGGAATATTTTATACATATGTATAAGGAATATAATTTATTTGAATACAGTACCATGTTTCTAAGATAGTTAAGTATATTAAAGTGATAACTAAAATCAAAATGTAGGAACTCATAATGTATAGATGAAGTATATATAAATATTTGTAAATAAGTGATAGAAATATGGCATAGTTATTAAAATGTTTGGCAATTGATAATAATACATGAATAATATAGTCATCAATGTTTGACAACTAATAATTCAAAGTAATTGGTCAAGAGTAACATATAGAAATCCAGAAAGTAAGCTTGATGTATAGGATTCAAAGTAATGAATGAATATTGATAAAGGTAATAAATTGATAAGCAAAGGAAATATCAATAAGTATTGATATTGGTTATAAGTATAGCAAAAGAAAATATAATTATGGGAGATTATTGTGAATATTGTTTCTAATGATTGGTTTATTTGCTTTAAGATGTGTATATATGGGTTTTCATCTTGACGACCTTTAAAAGGGGTCGTCCACATGTTTTTATTCCCTACTAAGCTTTATAGCTTAGCACGGGTATTTCATCCGTGTAGGTTGCAATTAAGGATTTTTTTCGAGGATGATATTTGTAACGGGATGGCCAACACAAGAGAGAGATTCAAAGTATAGTCTACTGTTGAATGCATTTTGATTACAAGATTCTTATTTACTTTGACAAGGATGTGATGTACAGATGATTAATAGATGTAAATATTGTATTGTTTAAAAATACTCTTAAGCATGCAGTAAAGTATTTATAGTATAGTTTATATGTTGGATTTATGTTTGAAGTTTGACAAAAAAATATTTCAAGCATTAAACCTGGTAAGCATGTTTAATGATACAGGATATAGTGTTTACATCTATGTAGGGGATAAGGGTGTTACACCTCCAGCATCTTCTCCATCTTCTTTACAGTAGGATTTTCCTTCTTAGGGATAAGGTTCTTCTATATTTGAAAGGCTAATAATTCCTTATCCTTAACAGTTGTAAAATAACAATCAGGATCCCCTCAGGTAACATCTCTTTCCACTTCTTGCGGAGCCAAATTTCTAAAACCTACTGCTAGTGGGGGTGTCATGTTGCTAGAATCTCTCCGACAGGATTCAATTTAACTTGAGAAATAGCTAGCGCAACAAGTTGAGTAGCGAAGGTCGAGGCTAAACTAGTTATGAGACTAGCAAACATTGACATCATCTTTCTCTATAAATCATCCATCCTCCTATCGGTACCTTGGGAAGCGGGGGAACCAACAGAGTAAGTAAGCTCAATCATGACTTCCCTTTCTAACTACTTTAAGTACCCTTTTGAAAACTACTCTAAAACACTATTTATATCTGACTCAGATTATAATTTTGAACTCTACTGTGATACTAATTCTTCTATCTGCTTAGAAAACCATTTCTTAACCAGATGATCATCCGAGCCTTAAAACTGCCTAGGAAATGATAGCTCTATTATGTCTATCAAAATAGGGATTGTCAGTATGATGCATCAACAGATGCAAATACATGATTATGAAATGTAACATAAAAAACCATATGCAAGAATCCTCTTTTCCTTATTTCTCCCACATAAACGATCAAAGTTCTATTTCCTAGGTGGACTTAATCCATGGGTCAACAAAGGACCCTGTTGAATACGTATGGTGCATGATAAAAATCTAGCAGCATAATGCCTATCGCGAAGAGCACATAAAAAAGGTTATGATCAATGTGTATTTAAGCAGCCTAATCAAATCAAAATAAGCTTATGAGGGTACGGAAACCTTTAATTAGTGAACATTTGGACTTTATCTAGGCATGCTTAATACATAGGGATCCACATCATAAGTAATGTAAGATTATTATGGATCTCTTAGTTGAGATTTCTATGTCATTACTTGGACTTTTAGTCTAGGTACTCGATTACAAGCTACCCAAGTGTGTTCTTTTCTAATGGGTTTATCTCATCACAATCATCTACATCAAAGATTGATGTTTTATTTCAAGTTACTTATCAAATATAATTTCATACATTGTATTTTAACATTTTTATATTAACATCACTTTAAAATAAACTCAAATCAAGCTTTTAACAATTTTATTTATCCTAACTATATCAATTAACACATGCAAGAGGTAAATCTCTACATCTCCTCTTTTAACTACAACACTATATCAAAATACATCCATATCATATTGTAATCACATATTTCTCTCAAATAAAAACACATGCTTGAAAATTAAGCTCCCAAACCTGGACATGCAATTCAAATCTTCTTTAAATTTTCCTTTCACTCTTAGTCCTTTGCAAGCCCTTTTTCCTTGTCTCTTCTACCTTCTTTTTTATCCTTTGCATCACTTCATTCATTCAACAACAATCTTCCATCATTTATCTTAATCCATCATCAATCAAAATAAGAAGGAAATGAAGATGAAGAGATGAACTATCAAGTTAAAATATTTACCTTATACTTTTATACTAATGATCTAGATTGAACAACATGCAATTATTTCCTCTTAAAAAATGCCTTGAGAAATCATCTATGGCTTTAAGAAATGAGAAGGAGAAAGGAAATTTCTGTAACTCTCTCTAGAATTTCATCCACCACCATCTCTTATTAAGTTTCTCTTTCATTCCACTAGCAAAAAGACTATTTATAATAGTTAGGAAAATTCCCTCTTTAGTCCCTTGAAAATTTGCATGTCATAACAATGACACACACCTTTTTGCATGCTATAAAGTGACCCCTCCACTAACTCTTTTTCTTAAATCAATCTTTCCATTTATTCCTTCTCTTAAATTGACCCTTCAATTATTCATTTATTCACATTTGCCCCTAAAGATGCCGTAGTTATAAATTTACCCCAAATTAATACTTTTTACTTCAATTACACCCTTGAATATTATTAAACCAACAATAATAAATTAATTATGACCTTATAAAATTCATACCTTATAATTTACACATTTATCACATAATTATTGATAACTTAATAAAATTTTTGCCCTAATCATTATCACATACCTTATAATTTACACATTTATCACATATGTAAGGTTGGCATTTCAACTATATATATATATTAGCCCAATCAAAGCTAGGTTATATAACTAAGTACAATAACTTTAAGTTCATCAATATACAACCAATAAAATAGTAATGTCATTGCATACAAACATACATAACATGATATGCTTTCATTTTCTAGGTCCACATACTCCAGCATCAATAGAACAATCATGAGTAGCATTTTTTAATATTAACTATCATGTATGTATTCATATCCACATTTGAACTCTGTTGCAGGCAAAACTATGTTCATGTTCATTTCATACTTCAAAATTGTACTTATAGTATACCATTTGCACATGCATATAATCTCTTCTACTAAGTGACATTCAATCATTTTCTATCTCATAGGGCAATTACATGCTCATGCACTCATAAATATGATCATAGATTGTACATACCTGTAGTACATTCGCATCTAATAAGCTTGTTCTTGTAAACATAATTATCAATATGTATACCTCTATTACTCATCAATCATATGCTATACATATATCAATATGTTTCCATATGGCACATACATTTAACTTTAATCATGAACTTATACTTGAACATATGATCTTTAGGCAACACATCATATCACAATCATATTATCATACACATATATGATTAACAATAATTTCATAATTATTCTTGGTGCTATAACTTAACTATTAATGCACAATTTCCATAATGCATAAGTATACATTCATAGACAATTTTCAATGTAAAAGATACAATTATGCAAATCCATATATATATCCTTTGATACAAATTTATATACACATGAGTCTATAGCTCTCGTATACTTGCATTCAAGGCCTATTTTGTTCAGTTATATATGTAACACATGAGGGTAGCCTAATATAATGATAAAGGGAAATAAAAAGCATAGTTATGGGCCAAAATCATGATGTCACGCTCGCGGCAAGTGTCGCACTCCCGACAGTATGCTTGGCCATACGAATTTTTCACCCTGTTCCCAAAATCCTGCAAACTGCTTAATAATTTTATTTTTTACATCGTTTTTGACACAATAAAAGGCCTTTTTAGAAAAAGTTTTCTTCTACAAAGTTGTATATATACATTTATAGTTTCTATAACATCAAAACACATCTCAATATCTGTTATAAATTGAGAGATATCATCCAATTACTGAAGACTGTTCATGAGCACAAGACTGCACACTTATCCGATTTACAAGCTAAGTTATTACCCATTTAGGGACAGAATTAGAATGTAATTTCTTCTTATGAAATCTTTGTCTGTAAGTCTAGTTTAATAACCAATTGGAATCATCTAATTATTGTTTCTCAAACTCAAGATATTAAAAAAATAATACAACTAGATCCAGTGAACCCAAACCCAAAATTTTCAAACTCATATACATGACTATTTAAACATCAAAGATTGATCTTTTATTTCAAGTTACTCATCAAATATAATTTCATACATTGTATTTTAACATTTATATATTAACATCACTTTAAAATAAACTCAAATCAAGCTTTTGACAATTTTATTTATCCTAACTATATCAATTAACACATGCAAGAGGTAAATCTCTACATCTCCTCTTTTAACTACAACACTATATCAAAATACATCCATATCATATTGTAATCACATATTTCTCTCAAATAAAAACACATGCTTGAAACTTAAGCTCCCAAACCTGGACATGCAATTCAAATCTTCTTTAAATTTTCCTTTCACTCTTAGTCCTTTGCAAGCCCTTTTTCCTTGTCTCTTCTACCTTCTTTTTATCCTTTGCATCACTTCATTCATTCAACAACAATCTTCCATCATCAATCAAAATAAGAAGGAAATGAAGACGAAGAGATGAACTACCAAGTTAAAATATTTACCTTATAGTTTTATACTAATGATCTAGATTGAACAACATGCAATTATTTCCTCTTCAAAAAGACCCTGAGAAATCATCTATGGCTTTAAGAAATGAGAAGGAGAAAGGAAATTTCTGTAAGTCTCTCCAGAATTTCATCCACCACCATCTCTTATTAAGTTTCTCTTTCATTCCACTAGCAAAAAAACTATTTATAATAGTTAGGAAAATTCCCTCTTTAGTCCCTTGAAAATTTGCATGTCATAACAATGACACACACCTTTTTGCATGCTATAAAGTGACCACTCCACTAAATCTTTTTCTTAAATCAATCTTTCCATTTATTCCTTCTCTTAAATTGACCCTTCAATTATTCATTTATTCACATTTGCCCCTAAAGATGCCATAATTATAAATTTACCCCAAATTAATACTTTTTACTTCAATTACACCCATGAATATTATTAAACCAACAATAATAAATTAATTATGACCTTATAAAATTCATACCTTATAATTTACACATTTATCACATAATTATTGATAACTTAATAACATTTTTGCCCTAATCATTATCTTAACTCTTCATAATTCATCCAATAATACTCAATTAGACTTTAATAACATGTAATTGCCCTTGAATTCTCCTAGGGCCTATTTTGGGTTCTTACATTTATGTTTCTTCACGAAGTGGTAAGTTAATCGTGATTTTGCCCTTTTTCACCCATTTGACCATTCTAACTTCTTTAATCACATTGTTAATCCCAAAATATGGTTTTAACCCTGATTTATCTTGTCATTACATTTTTTCCCTTTTTGAGTCTATTTATCATATTTTTCACTTTACTTTTTGTTCAATAACATTTATGACCGTTTTAAGCATAATTTACTTTTTGGTCTATATTTTCTTCTTTAATGACAATTTTGCCATCTCTGAACTATGAACTACATTTGTTACATTATTTCTTAATTAGTCAACTTTATGGCATCCTTCATGCATGATTTGCCATTTTATCCTCATTTTCTCAAATATTTATAGTTTTTTCCTTTTTGAAATTAGTAATCACATTCATCGCATTATTTTTTGTTTAATCATCTTTAAGGGATTTTTTATGCATGATTTATCACTTAATTCCCATTTTCTTGTATATTTAGCATTTTACACATATAAAAATCCTTAAATTAGATCTTCAGGATGAGGATTGTGTGATTATATAAAGATATTATATGACTGTATGAATGAGATAACTACTTGAGCATTGATAACTCTCATTATTATTTTTGAGATGACTACTTAAGCATAGCTTACCCTAAATAGAATTATGATTTCATGGTGCTACTATGGTGTATGGCTCCCTATGGCTAGCCATTATATCCTATGATCTGGGATTACAAACTATGCACTAAAAATAACAAATTATCTTACATTATGTTATATTTTTATGCCAAACTTTATGTTATTTACATTATATATCACATCATACTTCATGCATTTATCAACATTACATGTGAACCATAATGTACATCAATAATAACATTCAAACATAATGAAAATGTGGCAATATCATAAGGTATAAAATTTGGCCTTAATGGGAGTTTGAGCATACCATATGTTTTTTACTTCTTTTTCATGTTATCTATATTTGTTTCTAAATCCACTTTATGTAATTACATGTAGAAATACAAGAAATTTACATAAGAAATCCTTAGTAACATAATGGTACACGATTATGTCAACATAGCAAACATTATGTTTATACATTATTTTATGCTTAAATCATTCATGGTTTATTTATTGATCTTGGTACTACTCATTATATGTTTAATTTAATCATAAACATCAAATTATCATGTTATGTAATATGATTTACAATTCAGCCAAGGCATGATCACCTTTTATATGTTTAATTTTTCTTCCATTTCTTACTTATTTCATGTTTAAACATCATTTTATAATGGTATCTTAAATAATTTTACATTTTCCTTTAAGATCATAAAGTTTCATATTGTGATTTTCATGAAAAATTCAAAGAAATAAATGAAATAGAGTGTATGTTTATATCCACTAACCTTTAGGTACCTTGAAATCCCTTATTCTTCCTATCCCTTCCTTGCTTATCTCCATTCCTTTGAATTCCTCTTTTGTAAAATAATGTGGGGGACAAATTAGAGAGCTTATACTCTGAATTTAAACCTCTAATTGCTACTAAATAATCCTACTAATGATGTTCTACAAGCCTATCACAAAATCCCCAATTAATTCTATCCAAAACTCAATAACTTACCTTTTAGGGTTACTTTTTCTCCTTAGAATTCCTTCAATTCCAAGATTACTTTTGCTCCAAATTAATTTCCATGATGAAGAGGAAGTTATCTAGTGTTTGTAGATAAAATTTGAGCATAAGATATGATGGGAATTGATAAAAGGAAGAAGAAAATGGTAGAAAGGTGAATGTGGGTGAAATTTCAATTTTTTGGAAGAAAATGGGAGTGGTAGATTTTTGGGCAGAAATATAGATGATTCTAGATCCTTATAGGCTTCCCTTAAGTATACCAAAATAATGGTCAAGATTCCTCCATTTACTATTTAATCCAATGGCTTATTTTTAAGCCACTTGCCATGATTTCATTGGTCCCCACACATCTTTATGTTATGCTAATGCATGTAGATAATTATGGCTCATTTCCTAATGATAATTATACCCATAGATCTAAATATGGCATTTAAGTCTACTAACTAATTTTGTCTTACATGTACTAACATATTGAAGAAACATATGGTTAGAATTCCAAGTAATTCTGACATCATTTCATTATACTTCTAGCTCATGAGGCAAAGTCGGCCAGTTTAAAATCCGAAATTCCAAAACTATTGGAAAAATTAATTTTCACTTCCAATAGATCATTTATATTTTTTTAATGGTCTTATATGATCATAATATGTTTTAGAGGTCTGTACAATATTTTAAAACCCGATCAAACTTTGGATCAACCCTTTCTATGGTACCAAGCAATACCTTTGTTGTCTATTTTGAGGGCCTATTTAAACTCATTTTCTTCTCAGATTGTACCACTAGACTCCATTTATCACCTATTTTCTCAAGTAGTAGTTAAATAAAACTTCCCATCAGGTCATCCATCCTAGTATTTCCTTGGGCGAAGCATATTTAACACTTGTGTACTTTAAATTTTTCTATATTGTACTACTATAATGACAACAAAAACTATTTCAATATTACTATTTATGCTCTGGAATATGCCATGCATGTCAGATAAAAATTTTAGGGCATTACATTTTTCCCCTCTAATAAAATTTTTGTCATCGACATTTACCTTAATAACAAAGCCGTAAACATTGCTACTTTATAATTTCCTCAAATTTCCATATTCATTCTTCCACCTATAACTGGCCTAGAGTACTTTGATGAGTGGTATTTATCTATTCGTTAGCTATTTAACTTTTATTTTCTGGCTACAATTCTTAGTGGTTTTCGTTAAATGATAGATCTAGTCAAAGCTGAGCTTTGTTTGACCTTCTCTATAAATTTTCATTTTAACAACTTCATTTCATTAAGTTTGATTCACCATGCTTTAATTGCACCACCCTAATGTTCAACTTCTACTTGCTAACATGTAAAACATTTGTCATAAAATTTGTTATTTTTCTTTTCATTCCAAATCACCAATAAGTTGCTTTTAAATCTTAATAAATTTTTGTACTACTTGGGTGTATGACATAGCTTGTGAACTTCTGTCAAGTTAATAATTAAAGTTGAGTATTCTTTTTGCATTTATGTGACCTTTACTTGCTGTAACTAACTGAGTTTAAACTATATATCAGTTATAAATACTACATCCTTAGCTATGGCTAACCTAACATTCATAGCCTTTAAGATTGCTGAGTGTTTCTTATTAAGTACATCATCTACAACATTTACCTTACCAGAATGGTAGTCAATTAGACTATCATAGTCTTTAGCCTTTAACTTTTTCAATGGTATTACTATGAATTTGTTTTAGGTATTCAAGATGGTGGCTAATGCTGTGACTATAGGGGAGCTGGGGCCTATCATTGCTGATATAATAAGATCTGCCACCACCTATGTAAAGTCTAGGATGTATAACCATATTACTGTATGAGTGGTTATTGTATGGATACATTATATGATGTATGACTATATGAGTGAGGAAATGTATGTACAACTGGTTAAAAGTATCTATAGAGCTAGAGACAGTGTATCCTAGCTAAGTTGGCAAGACTGAAGAATGGGAGTCATCTTACTAACTACTGGACTGGCTAGGCCCCTACTCTTGACATCACTCGCCATCTCACTCTCTTTCCCAAAACCAAAAATCATAACTATCACTTAACGTGCATAAAAGGTACAAGTAAATTCCAACATTGGGTTTATTTATTCTTTTATGGCATGTACATGTATCAACTCAACATTCATCCGTACTAATGTATTTACTCTAATCTTAGAATCACCTAAACCTTGCTCTAATACCAATAAATGTATCACCCTACCTCCATTTATGATTTCTGTACACTGAATATTATTACTGATGATATTTCATGGTCGCTAAATTTACTAACCTTTAATTGGCGGTGGTTAATGGCTTAATATATTCCTTGGTTTCGAAATTAATTTTAGTGCCATGAAGTTACTATTCATTTAGTATAAAATTTAGCATTATAACGACTTATAAACCATGCTATCCAAACTTGCAAATTGGTAAATTAACACTCTCAAAAGGCAACCTCTATCTCCAATACTCCAAAACATTCATAGAACTTCTAAATCAACCATCAATCATCATTGTAACTTAATCACAAATTCATAAATTACACACACTTATTTATACATAATTAACATCTATAAAGTACATAATACACTTACATGCCAATTACCTAAAAACTTAATACATAAAATCTTTAAATTTCACGTTAACAAGAATAACACATGTACATGCCAATCCGCTCCTTCTTTTTTACGTCTTGAGTTACCTGTCCTTGCGTGTAGGTAACAAACCATGCACTAAGTAACATTGTTGCCTAATCGTGGATACAGCTATACAAAATTTCATCTAAATAAATTATTTTTTATAAATTACCATTTTACCTTTTTATTTCACTTTTTGCTAATTTAATTTAATTAACTTATTCCTTGTCTTAATTTATTATTTAATCCTTTTTATACTTATTCTTCTTATTAAATCTCACATGATTCTTACTTAAATGTAAAATTATAATTTAGTCCCTACACTTTTTATTTATTTATTCTTGACTTTGTTTGACCCTAATTTTGATCTTTTTTGCTTCCTTTGACTTTTATTATATTCTAAGTGTAAAATTTGTATTTTTGTCTTTATGCTTCTTCAAGAAGTTGTAATTTACATTCCTATCCCTAAAATTTACATTAATAGTGATTTTCCCTTTTCACCTATTTGACCATTTTAACTTCTTTAATCACATTGTTGATGCCAAATTATCGTTTTACCTGTGATTTATCACATAATTATATTTTTTACGTTTTTGAATCTATTAGTCATATTTTTCACTTTACTTCTTATTTGATCACATTTATGGTCTCTTTTATTAATAATTTACTTTTTGGTCCATATTTTATTGCTTAATGATAATTTTTCCCTTTCTGAACTATTAACTATATTTCTCACATTATTTCTTACATGATCAACTTTATGGCATCGTTCATGCATGATTTACCATTTTATCCTTGTTTTTTCACATATTTATTATTTTTCCCTTTTGCAACTATTTATCACATTCATCGTATTATTTCATGCTTAATCACCTTTACGACATTCTTTATGCATGATTTATCATTTAATTCTTATTTTTATATATATTTACCATTTTTCCCCTAGTGATGACTTATGAAAATCCTCGAACCAGATATAAAAGATGAGGACAATATGACTTTATAAATATATTGTATAATTGTATGAATGAGGTAAGTACTTGAGCATAGCCATCCCTCAATACTATGTGTGAGGTGACTACTTGAGTGTTGCTAACCCTCTATAGAATTTTGATCTTATGGCACTATAGGGGTATATGGGTCCCTATGGTTAATCAGTATATCCTATGATCCTAGATTACCTACTATGCACTAATGGCAATAAATTACTTACATTATGTTGTATTTTTATGCCAAACTTTATGTTATTTCCATTATGTATCACACCATACTTCATCATTCTTCATGCATTTATCAACATTACATGTGAACCATAATGTACATAATTAATAACATTCAAACATGATGAAAATGTGGCATTATCATAAGGTATATAATTCGGCCTCAATGGGAATTTGAGCATACCATATGTTTTCTTCTTTTTTTCATGCTATATTTGTTTCTAAATCCACTTTATGTAATTACATGTCAACATACATTCAATTTACATAAGAAATCCTTAGTTATATAATGGTACATTATTATTTCAACATAGCAAACATTATGTTCACATAATATTTTATGGTCAAATCATTCATGGTGTATTTTTTTCATCTTGGAACTACTCATTTTATGCTTAATTTACCAATACACATCAAATAATCATGTTATGTAATATGATGTACAATTCAGCCATGGCATTATCACCTTTTATATGTTTAATTTTTCTTCCATTTCTTACTTAATTCTTGTTTGAACATCATTTTATAATGGTATCTTAAATTATTTCATATTTTTCTTTAAGATCATATAGTTACCTAATGTGATTTTCATGAAAAATTCAAATAATTAAATGAAATATAGTGCAGTTTTGTATCCAGTAACCTTTAGGTAGCTTAAAATCCTTTATTCTTCCTTTTCCCTTCCTATCTCTTCTTTGCTTTTCTCATTTCCTATGCATTCTTCTATTGCCCAAAATTGAGATGGAGAAATTAGTGAGCTTATGTTATAAATTTAAACCTTTAATTGCTACTAAATAATCCTACTATGGATGCTTTACTAGTTTATAACAAAATCCCTAATTAATTCTATCAAAAACTCAAGAATTTACCTTTTAAGTGTTATTTTCTCTCCCTTGAAATCTTTCACTTCGAAGCTTCCTTTTGCTCCAAATTTATTTTCATCATGAAGAGGAGGTTCTCTAAAGTATTTAGATTAAATTTGAGCTTAGGATATGCTGGGAATTGAGAAGAGGAAGAAGAAAATAGTGAAAAGGTCAGTATCTGTGGAATTTCAATTTTAGGAAGAAAATGGTGAATTTTTAGGTAGAAATATAGATGATTCTAAACCACTTTAAGCCACCCTTAAGTACACAAAAGCAATGGTTAAGATTCCTCCATTTACTATTTAATCCAATTGTTTATTTTTTAAACCACTTGTCATGGTTTCATTGATCCCTACACATTTTTATGCTATGGTGATCCTTGTAGATGATAATGGCTCATTTTTTAATGATAATTATGCCCTTAGATAAATTAAATGTGGCTTTTAAGCCCACTAACTAATTTAACCTACCATTTTTTCTAAACACTATGTTTCGCTTGTCAGAATACACTAAAATATTGTCCAAGATCCAATAATATATGCAAAGAATGTGGTTAAAATTTAAAGTCATTCCAACATCATTTCAATATACTTCTAACTCCAAAGGCAAAGTCAACCAATCCGAAATCCAAAATTTCAAAACAATCGAGAAAATTATTTTTTCACTTTCAATAGCTCATTTATACTATTTATAATAGGCTTACATAATTATAATAATTTTTAGAGTTCTTTAGAATGTTTTAAGGTCAGGTCAAACTTTCAATAAACCCTTTCAACGGTATCGAGCAATACCTTTATTTTCTATTTTAAGTTCCTATTTAAGCTCATTTTTCTTCCCAAATTGTACAATTGGACTCCATTTAACACCTATTTCCTCATATGGTAGTTAAATAAAATTTCCCTCTAGGTCACCCATCCTACTATTTCCCTAGGCTGAGTATATTTAACACTTATGTAATTTTAAATTTTTCTATACTATACTATTATAATGACACCAAAAACTATCCTAAGGTTCCTGTTCATGCTCTAGAATGTACCATGCATGTCAGATACAAGTTTTAGTGCATTATACATCACACTTTATCATATAGATAAATTAAATACAATATTATACATAACTATTTCAACAAATATTCATGCACGGCAATTCAAGAGAGAGAAAATAAAGAGGAGCCTAAAATATTACCCTTAGGAGATATTCTAACTCTAAATTTCTTGTAGTTCAGATCTCCACTCTGATTTGTGTTTATTGTTTTTCAAAATCAAATGATTATTTGTTGTATGTGTCTGTGTTTTATCAAAATATTGTTAAAGCAAAGTTCTTATTAGAGAGTTAGAGAGAGAGAGAGAGAGAAATTTTCTTTCTTCTTCTTTAGTTTTTGGCTTTATAAATAAACATGATTTTCCCCACCTAGAAACCCTGGTAATATTTACTTTTATACTTAGGTTAGAGTTGCATTTGGATTCCAACTTTACCTTCCTAAATATAGAGATATCGCCCTAGAAAATTTAGATTAAAATCCTCTAAAAATATATCGCCTCTTTTGATTTGAATTCTTGAAACATGGGAAATCCAGAAAAGACCTATAAATAGGTATCCCTAATTAAGAGGTGATCGTCCCCCATATAAAAATTCCAGAATTACAAAAGTACCACTAATTTAACCTGGATAGGAGAGAAAATGTTAGGGAAAACTATCCCTCATGTCGTTTGTCACCTTTGAAGGCCAAAAAATAAGGTTTTGTTCATGCTATTTTGCTAAAAACCTTGAAAACACTTGAAAAATCATAAAATATTTGATATAAATGAGAGAATTTCACAATCATAGCCTTAAGATCCAAACCTATTGTCAGTAATATGCTATTTTTTCATCACTAGGTAACCCTAATCTAAGTTGCCTCAGGTTACAATGTCTACGGCCTGATTTATGTATGTTATTTTACTGTTTTAATGGTTTATGCATTTGATTTTGCTTTTCTAATTGATCGATTTATGCTGAAGTTACATAAAAGTTTTATAAAAGTTAAACTGGGATTTTTCTATAATAAAGAGGACTAATGTCCTACCTTTTCATCCATAAAATAATAAGCAAAGTAAGGTTTTCATTTATCACGATAAAAGATTTTCTATCTCAAGATAATTAACATGATTCTTTTTCATAAGCCACATGGGCCCAATGCCCTTATTTTCATCCAAAATACACCCAAAATTCATTCTTTTTGTAAATATATATGTGGGGACCAATGTCCCCATCCAAATAAACTCAATAAATTCCTCAGTGTATACATGATTTCTTAGTAATAAATATTACTTTTGACAATGTAATATAGATGCACTACTTTACAACTTTTTGATGTGCTTGGATGCGCCTTTCAATTCTTTGCCATAAAATTGTGTAAGGAGAGAGTTAAATTAGTTAATTATAAAAACTCATTTATAAAATCATTAACAAAGTTATAAATAAGGGTGAGGCCCTAAACTATCTTTTGTTTTGGCTTTATAAGGTTAAAACTCACTTTTTCAATCTTTTATTGGGTGGCTACTTTGTGATACCTACCTTGTGGTGCACAATAGATGCCCTTATAGGTTGATCATTTACAAGAAATAGGGATAAAACCCTATCCATTGAAAAACAGCTAGCCCTTAATAGTTAAATGAACCTTTATCAAGTTTCAAGCCCTAAAAAAGGGCTTCCAAGAGAAATTTGGATGTTTTTAGGGTTCGACAAGTGTCACACCTGGAAATAAGGTTGTAACTTGATTGCCAAAGTGACTACGACAATGGCCAACTACTCATGAATTAGGTACCATAGTTTAGAACTTTGTAAGACTTTACTTATTTAATAGATGAGGAATTGTTATGTTTCTTCCTCTTCAATAAAAATTGAGCTAATAGCTCCTTCTGAGATTATCAAAATAGTGTTTTGCCCAATCAAGGCCGATTGGGCAAGGGACAAGAGCTGAAGAAATGCTTTAAAGCTTTAAAATCTTGTTGGCACTTTAAGGCTCGTTTGAAGTTCTTTAGATTTTTGAGTGCCTTGTAAAATGGAAGACAATGCTTAGCTGAACAAGAAATAAATATACTCAAAGCTATTGTTTTTTCATTAAGCTTTTAAGCCTCTCTAATAGACTTCAACAACTCTATCTCTATAAAAGCCTAGATTTTTTATGGTTTTGCATCTATTCCTCTTTTGGAAATTATAAACCCTAAGAATTTATCAAACTGTATGCCAAAAGCACATTTCTTAAGATTGAGTTTAAGGCCAAACTTCCTTAGATTGGAGAAAGATTATGTGAGCTCGATAGGAAAATCTATTAAATTATTGCTCTTCATGGTCATGTCATCTACAAGGACTTCCATATTTCTATCGAGCTAGTTTGCGAAGAGCTTATTCATCAGTCTTTGAGAAATGGCTCTAGTATTTTTAATGTCAAATGGCATAACCCAATAAAAATAAGGAGCTTGATGTGTAATAAATATAATATTTTCTTCGTCCATCAGATTCATTGGGATTTGGTGATAGCTCATCGAAACATCTAAGAAAACATACTCCTTAATTATTGCTATGGAATTGACTAGCAGGTCAATGTTAGGTACCAACTAACTATCTTTTGGGTGGGATTATTTCACTCAATGAAATTGACACATATCCTCCATTTTCCATTAGCTTTCTTCACCAAAACTACATTTTACAACTAGCCCAAATAGAAAACATTTTGGATGAATCCATTTCTTAGCAAGGTACCCATCTCATTAGCCATAGCTAATTGACACTTAGGGGTGTGGTTGCACTTCTTCTACTTTATGGGATTATAGTTAGGCTAAATATTAAGTAAGATATTACCTCAAGAGATATGTTCATGATGTCTGAGGGCGGCCAAGCAAAACACCTCAATAAACTTTGATAACACGATAATAAGTACATCTTTCTCTGATCCCATTTTATTTGAAGCTATATTGACTATTTTTTCTAATGAGGGTTTAATGTCCTGCAATGAGTCTAATATTTTATCTTTCTAGGTTAAATTAGTTGGTACATCTAAGGCATCCAATGATAGAGCACCATTGGCTTATTTCAACATTGTGATGCAAGTTTCACAAGTGGCCTCCTGATTACCTTAAAGCACTATAATGCCTCCTTAGGTTGGGACTTTGAGCGATGGATTTTGCATAAAAATGTAAGTATCTACTACAAACAGTAGAGATCAACCACAAACAGCATTATATAAGTAAGGTATATTTACAACCATGAAACAAGTGGTGCAGGTTAGAACAATTGCATCATCTTCGACCTGGAGAGCTAGGTTTATTGATCCTTCTACTTTGACTAGTTTCTAAGATATATTGGTTAATGGCATGAAAATATACTCTAAAAGGTTAATCAACATCTCGAGTGCCTTGAAGGCTTGCAAAGTGATCAAATTGACTGCATTTTCCATGCCTATAAGGATCCACAAGACCAAGTAATCTTTGATAAGAGCTTCAACTACTAAGGCATCCATGTGTGTGTAGACAATAGGTCCTGAGATTGCTTTTGATCAAAGTTATGCAATAAGAAAGCGGTTTCTTATAAATAGATAAGGAATGAAAGTGTTATGCTTTCCATGAACTTTAATAATCTTAAAAATAACTTTTTTATGGGGCTTCATCCATTTATCTACTTCTAAAAAGGCAAACTGAGAAAATTAATTTTGAAAACTTGGAATAGTATGGAGTTTTATGGACTTATCTTAGACTATAAACCTCATAATTAGATGATTTAAAAGTCATTTGAATCTTAAGACATATACCTACAACTTTGAAGATTAAATCCAAACCAATTAAGTCCTTAACATTTTTAAAATTAAGCTTGAACATAGATGACCAGAATCTATCCCTGCACCTGGACTAGTCCATGGTAATATGGGTATAAATCCCTCTGTAGAGATCCTATAGAGATAAATCTAATTTTTATAGAAACCAGACTCATTTTATAGACTTTCATTAAGAGAATATGACGTAATTCTAAACCTATTCTTTTCAAAGACATGACATTAATTATGTCCTTAAAAATTTTCTAGGAGTAGTTGTTAGTATTTTTTCCCTAAGACACATGGAAACAAATGTCTATAAGACAACTTGTCAAAAAATGGTATCTTTGATCCTAAAAAAGGAAAAATATTTTGAATTAGAGATCAATTGGTAGAGAAAAGGGGGCAAAAGTCAAAGGTTTATGAGTCATTAATGACTCATGAACCAGGTCTTTAAGTGGAGTCTGTAAGTCACTTCCAGATTGCATTTTGCACCCATATATAAGGGGAAAAAGTGGGGAAAATCCCCTTTGATTTTATCCCACTTTGGGATTTTTTTTTTGGGTAACTTAGCCCTTAGGGACCTTTTTTTCCTATCATGTCTCTCATCATCTTCTTCCTTTATATCTCTTCTGCTCTTTTATGAAAAATAAAAAATATCAAATAAAAAAATTGCAAAAAATACTAAATAAAAAAGCCATAGAGCATCAAATCCTTATTCTATGATGTAACTGACATTGAAGCTAATATTCTCGAGTGCCAAAACCCTTAAATTTAATATTTCCTTCTAATTAACCATTACATAATCTTTTTTTGATTTATTATTTGTTAATTTTGTAGTTTTACTCTACTATTTTGTTAATTTCATTCATTACAAAAAAAATTCATTTTACCGACGAAATTTACCATTTTACCGATGAAAAATGACCTTACCAACAGTTTTTTATTATTTTACCAATGGAATGAATCCGTCCCTAAAACGTGCATAGGTACCAATTTATCGGCAGAAAATTCCGTCATTAATATTACCGACGGATTTATCAATAAAATTCCATCGGTAACTTTATTAAAAATCCGTTGGATGTTTCATCGCGTTGACTATATACAAATGAATTTTGTCATCGGTAAATCATCGGTAAATTAAATTTTATTTATTTTAGTATAAACAACGATGGATAATTTTTGTCGGTAATTTTGTCCCCAAAAATATATAGTATTAATATTAAATTTATGAATATATCTGCGACGGATATTTCCATCGGTAATATGTCGATAAATTAAAATATTTCTATTTAATTTCTTATAATTTTTTTGCTAATTATCTGTGTACAAATTACGCATTAAACACGATCAATACAAAAAGTCTAAAATCAATATAAAAGAAAACCTCAAATCTTTGATTAGAAAAATTAAACAAATAACAAGAACATCTCATTGTGCTTTATTAGTAAACCATAGGAAGCTTGGTTTATATATACAGCTAGTCACAAGTAATAAGTATGATTTAAGAATTCAAGGTCTTGCTCAAGACATGCTTCAAAAGTTAACAAAAGTTGACTATTAAACATTTTGGAATCCCAATCCTTACATATGCTAAAGCTAAGACGGTAAGTGCACGACTAAGTTCACATAGCTGCTCTTATTTCTCCAATGTTTGTTCTCTAGCTAGTTCATGTGCTTCATGTGTGGCTTGTGAAGTCATCTCTTTCAATGTCACATCACCTTCACTAACTTTAGATTCATTAATCCTGACAAGCTCTTCTTCCTCTTTCTCTTCCTCCTAAAAATTATCATTGTAAAACAAACTTAGTAACTCAAAAGGCAAGGCTCCTACTAAAAGGGAGAAATGTGTAGAGGTCACAACTCGATGCCAAAGGTTTAGAATTGTTACATAGTTAAATTCAAATTTTGTTGACATACAGAAATCATGGCTCACACAACATTAAGCAACAGGTAGACCAGACTATTCTTGAAGAAACACTGTACAACACATTCTATATTTAGAGAGTAGCTAATTCAAGAGGCTCTTATGTTTTGAAGAACATGAAGAAAATATAGATAAATTCAACCTTGATCAGTTCTTCCTGCATCTCAAGGTACTCCAATTTCATCCTTTTTTCATAAATAAAATCTTTTGAGGAAACTGATTTCCAGCAACGACCTCACAAAATCCTCACCTTTTAGATTAAAACATAAACCTAACATTATTCACAGAAAGATATCAATAAAAATCATATTCTCAGTTTACAAAGCTAATTTTCCCTATCCCAATTTCTTAAATCAATCTCAATTCAACTGCTACTTGTTACTGCAAGCTAGCAAATTGAAAAATTCAACTATAGAGAACTGGAAGAAACAAAGAAAGGCAAAACCAATAAATTTTGATTATGCCTCCTTATAACTAGAAACATGGATTTAGGCAAATGAAATCCTGGATTTAAATGCTAAATATAGCTACTAATTGTATAAATTTAAATACAAACCATGGTTAATAATTGTAAAAAGAAAAATAAAATAGCATAATGAATGATCATAAAATCTATGCTAGCTTAAATCAATTACCATATGGATACAGTGATCTAGGGTAACCAATTTTTACCAATTCAAATTTATAAACTGTAAAAATGCATAACAAAAGATCAACAGGCATATCGCTTTAAACACTATGGTTCCCAGGTTGGGTGGGAACATAATAAGTTACTAACTTATCATAAAAGTGCAGATGCACACAAATACACATGAACATGTGCACCGAGAGAAATTTTGAATCTACCTTGGTGCAAGAGCAACACATTCAATGGTTAATGCCATTTGATTTCATATTCAAAATTGGACTTTGAATATCCAAATTCTTATATATTGTTGTTTTCTAGTTCAAAATACATAATTGAAGTCATACTTTAAAAGTTATTTTGATTATAACCAATCCAAACCGAGATCAATATTTAATTTTTCATATACTTAATTTGTGATATAATTTAAATTGTAAAATTTTACTAATAAAGTACTAATATTGGTACTAGATTTTTGTATAAGAAATTTAAAATAAATATTAGTATTGTAACATTTGCAATTGATGTGAAAAAATATTTAAAAAACTTTACCATCTGAAGCTTTAACATGTGAACAGAATTACTGGCTAATATTTAACTTGAAACAACAGACAATGTTCTTTCTATGACAGAATACCCTCATCATAAATAAAGCACTATCCAGGATCATATATACAGTCCAGCTGATTAACTAAGCAATTTCATACTGAATACAACATCAGCATTGACGTGATATATAATAGAAATAGAGTGCATAAATAAAATGCTTACCATATATGCAACCAAAAATACATTGAGGGTTGCAAGGAAGCTATTTGTAGCTGTAATAGAGCAGTAAAATACAGACATCCTTTTGGTTTTCAAAGCCACACTGCTAGGTGTGACTCGAGAATTTGGAGCAATACTTCAGTTCCAAAGGTACCTGCATTAGATAAACATCAATTTATTAGATGATCTACCAATGTAAAAGGTCCAACTACACAAAACATGAAATCCAACGCATCACACTCATGTAAAGAGTGCCAAGTTATTGGCAGTTAAAAATTAAAAATAACACTCTGGACAAGTGCAACTGATTTTCATAATTAGGATATAGAACTGTCTAACAATATTAATGATTGAACAAAATTGATCAAGTCATACCATTAAACAGTAAAAACAATTTGTTCATCAATTTCGTATCATCTGTATTAGCAGCCGATGCCTTCACAAAATTTTCCATATAAATGAAAAAGTGGAAAGTTATTTTTTAGAACATGGCATATAGTAAAGGGAACTAAAATAGGGTTTGGGTTTTCTTTCTTTCTTTAATATATATATATATATATATATATATATATATATATATATATATATATATATATATATATATATATATATATAATTGCAATAGCTATTTACATCATAATAAATAGCATTTTATTATTAAAAGCATTATCAAGAACATCCAATTGTAAAGGACATACCATCAAAGTTCCTTCATGGCTATGAATGCTAGGGGTCATAGCCAGGGCCATGAAGTATGGCAAAAGTACTTTGTGCATATGCATGGCACAAAATTTAATATCAGAAAACAAATTCTAAAAATTTCATATGATAGTAAAAGGAAAAAGATTATGTCCCACTTCATATAAACTTATGATTTTTATCATTCCATTCTTCACAACCGGGCCAGAAGAATTAGGCCACCAAGTATATACACTGAAGCCAATACACTAAAAAGAGACATGATATCATCTATCTAAGACATAACTCCTAATATTCCCTTAATCATGGTATCAGATATACTACAACAAAAATTCCATGAAATTGAACAAAGAAATACAGGTCATAAGTAAAAACTAAGCTCCAGTATGACATTTTGATCAGATGTAAACAAATTTGGGAACAACCGAGGAACAATAGTTCCAATGGTCCTTAACACCAATCCAAGAGTAGCTCCAATTATCAAAAGTGACTTTAACAACATCCGAGCCTGTTTTGCATTATAGCCTTTTTAAAACATAACAAACAAAACGTCCTACTCTATAACTAATATTATCTACACAATTAAAGTAGTGAAAGGGGATGGTATTAGCTCTATGCATATGAAAAGAGTAGCAGATGCTGCAAATGTGGGGATAAAGCATTGTTCACCTTTTCCAAACTTCGATTGGAACCATATATCAATTCAGGCATGAATGATTTTGCAGTTTGAGAAAGAGGTTCACCCCATACTGTACACATGTTGTACGTTTGAATCATAACCTAAAATTAATATTTTACTTGTCAAGATATACCATCATCATTTTTGAACTCTTAGATATAGCAAGATTAGAAAGAGCGATAACTAAAAATACAAGCATAAATACATCTAACCTGATGAGCAGCCACAAAATGTGTACCCATAGATGTAGCAAATGCATTGTATCCTTTGACATCAGACCAAATAAATGTACATAATCAAACAGAAATAACACTTTTGACATCATTATTCATCAAGTGTTGGAAGATATATAACAAATGCATTGTATCCTTTATTGTTCAAAGCATAAGCAATGCTGACATGTTCACCACATTAACTAGTTAACTAAAGCTTTACTGCAGGAAGTATATACAAGCATCCAAGGGGTTAAGATGAAAGGCATCGGAATAAGAAAAGAAACAAGGAAAAATTCAATGGCTATATTACATATTCTCTTCTGCAAATTTGTAATTGGTGCAATAAAGAAAAAGCACACATGAAAGATCTATAAATATAAGCTCAAACCTGAATATATGTATATGCTGCAGTTACGATATGAGCATTTTTGGCTCTAGTAAAAGCTAAAAGATATGATAAAAGATAATTCATTATTCATCGGTTTAGTGATCCTTATAATCTACTTAATAGGTAAAGTTAGAGTATGCCTCAATAAGGAAATAGGAATAAATGATATACCACCCTTTATTACCAGACAATGCCCATGAACCAAAGAATCTTGTAAACAAAAATATGAAGATGCCACAAATCAACCCAATAAAAAGAAGGATAGATATTTGATGCTACACTTCATTTTTATCCTGCATGATGAGTACTTTCCAGTCATAGTGAGTGATAAGAAATCCACAATGAAAAATGCATAAAAGGAAGGGAAAGAACATGGAAACTTAGGACATAAATCATATGACATGCAATATCACAAGTGTTCTATTTCTTCTATATATTCATAGCCCAAAACAAGAATTTAGCATTTCACCATAGCAAAACAGTAACAAAAAGAGTCATACAATGAAATTCCCAAAATGGCAGCCATTAAACCATAATCAGAGCCTCACAATCAAGTTCCCATCATTACAGAATAGGATAGAATCAAACTGCTATTTTCTTATATAATTTTATTGCTGCTATTTTCCCAGGAAAAAATTGATAAATGACACATATATAAAGATTTTCCAAACGGCATCACGAAGGTTCCAAATGGCATCAGGAAGGTTTCAGAACAGGGAATATAGTAAAAGTCATAACAAACCCCAATCAAGAATGAAATAAAAAAAACCTCAAATAAAAAGAAAAGGTCTTGTTCCTGGGCCACCGCAATAGACTCTTGATTATCAAGAGTGGAAACTAAAGAATCAAAAGAAGCAGAGAACGAATCCAAAAAGAAATAATTACCAGTAGAGATGAGACACAGGCATCAGTGAGGGAGGGACATGAACGGCGGACAGTGTAATCCTAGTGGCAGATTAGAAGCGGGGGTAGATTGAAAGAGAAAAGGGGGCAGCGACTTTTTTGGGTAAACGGAAGAGAGAACTGAAATAGGGTTTGGGTTATATATATATATATATATATATATATATATATATATATATATATATATATATATATATATATATATTTAAAAAATTAAAAAATAATTATATATATATATATATATTATTAAATACTTTTATCACTTTTTAATTTTAATTATAATTTAAAAAAATTAAAATATAAAAAATATTTTTATCAGTAATTATAATTTTTTATAAAATTGATGTATTAAAATTATTTCTTTGATTATCATAAAAAATAAAAAAAATTATCATTTAAGGTGAAATAATATTTAATAATAGTAAACTTAGCATTGACACTTTGCCAGTAGTAGTAACGTATCACTATTGATCTCCTTGCATGTCCTTATCCTACAAATTAATTACTGCAACAATGAGCATGATATGCTACAATATGTTCAAACTATGGATCGTCGATTTTTTCAAACCATTGACCGAAATCGAAAATTCTAAATTTTATAAACCTTAACCATTTATTTCAGTCTAGCTAACCTAAAAATACGTTCGATTTTAGATCGATTTTTTGAATTTTTTTGCTCAGCCCTAAAAATGATACCTTTGAGCCAAACTATTTTTCACTAATAAAAAGAACATCTAATATTACATATGTATGGAACTAAGTCTACTAAGTCAATTCATCATAATTATAAATTTATGAATGAGTATGGATAATAAGTTGAACTGCAAATTTTATTGTCAAGCTTTAATTAGTACAAAAACTAATCTTTACACCATTAACTCATAAATCCAACTTATGCTATATCTTAAGGGCGTTTTGGTCCCCCTCCTCTTCCCCCTTTCTTTTAGCATATATATATATATATATATATATATATATATATATATATATATATATATATATATATATATATATATATATATATATATATATATATATATATATATATATATATATATATATATATATCATGTAATTTTTCAATTTGACACTTTAAAATTTTTAGTTGGCTACATGGCTCTCCTTCAATTTTTTTTACTCTGTCTGTCTGTCGTTAAGCTTGACAATAAACCTATCAAGGTTTTATGTCGACAATGACTCAATGTTGTAGACTATTTTATTAAAAACTTAAATTTTAATAATAAAAGAAATACCAACGGATTTACTAATAGAAAGTCCTCTCAAAAATAATATAGACTAATATCTACTATAAAAATGTATTTATATATAAAAATAATATTTTATTAAAAAAATTAAATTTTAATCATTTATTTTGTATTATTAAAACAAATAGCGATGGATTACCAACGATTCCAGTCATTGCTAATGCCGCCAAAATATGCCTAAAAAACTCAAGGATTTCTCACATTAATACAATGGCCATTGCAGTGACATTATTTTTCCAATTTTAGGGAGTATTCCTAACTTAGTTTACCTTACTAAGGTTTTGACATAATTTTCTTTTACAGGTTTAAGTATTATCACCTATTTGGTGCATTTGAGATGGTCACGACATCATCTTATTCCCAATTTCAAGGAGTATTTCTAACTTAATTTATTTTGCTAAGTTGTGCCTAAGGTTTTCACATAACTTTCTTTTAATTTAAAAGTTCAAGGATTGTCACCTCCCTTATGCATTTAAAGTGATTATTGTAGCATTATCCTTTTGCCAATTTCAATTCCAAAGGCCATCACCTTCTTTATGCATTCAAAATGATTGCCATGACGCTATCTTCCTTCCAAGTACAAGAAGCATTCTTCATTAAGATAATTTATGCCTCAAATTTATTTCATTTTTCCAAGATGAATCTAGAGTTATAGCACAATTGATTCTTATTAATTTACTTTTAATTTAAAATTTTACTTCATTCCAGGAATTCTTAACTATAAATTGATTTGACCTTAACTTTAGAAATCTATGCTTCATTCAAACATAAGTTGAATAGGAGGTAGGAATACTTTATCTCTATCTAATAAATTGCATAAAAGCCTTCGTTATACCATGCAATTTTTAAATTTTGAGCACTTCAGGCAAGTTTTTAAAATAAGCTAAAAAAATTATTTACAATTAAAGGAATTGGGTAAAACTCATTCAGAGCACTAAAACCTTTCTAATTACCCATCAAAGTGACCCCAAGATGAGATAGAACCTAGAAAATGATTCAAACAACCCTTCTTTATGTAGCCTTCTAAATGACTATTTTTTCTACCAAGATTTCATAATCACTTACTAGCCCATTGAGACTTTATTTTAAACATGCTAATTGCATGTTTATTTTATTATTATGTATATTGAAACAACTCCATAACCCAAAATAATTTTGGCTTTCCCTTGGGAATATGGCTACTATGGTAAAGATGATTTCTCATATCTAGAATAGGGGAAATAAATTTCTACCAATCTTTTATATGAATTCCATTCATAAGAAATTGGGGTTTGTTAGATGGAATAAACTTAAAAGAGAAATGAAAAAATGAATAGGAAAAAAATAAAATAAATAAATAAATAAAAGAAGATGGGAGTGAAAAACCCTTGAAGTTGACATCAAAATAGCAAGAATAAAAAAATTAAATAGAAAAAGAGACCTTGAGCTATTATCTCTCAAACATTCCCTAGTGAGTTAATCACCAAAGTCAAATCCAAAAAGCCTTTGGATAATGGAAAAATGGTTAAATAATAACCTTCCTATCAATTAAGAAAGCATAATGGTTATTTTCTCTAGCAAATTAACCCTTCCTTGTTAGATATATACCTAAGCCTAACGATACAACCAAAGTAAAACCTTTTAATTCTGAGTTCAATCTCATCTAACCTAGTGGAAATGATCTTTTAGTAAGGTTTGATACATAAGAAGAGGCATGTGGTGTTTCTTAAGCTTTAAGCAAGATTCCATGAATGCAATTATACATTTAAGTTAAATCTCATTCCTAACATTGCATCTAGGATTTTTTTAAAAAGACAAAATTTTGTTTTTACCATTAACACACACATAAATAGAAATTTCCTAGTAGGCATGTGCTTATGTGTTTGTTCAATAGACCTTGGTATTAACATACCCATTTCCTATTCCCACATTGAAAATAACTCCTTAATTTCTCTTGTTGAGATTAAACTAGTTGAAAATGTGGCCCATTCGCGTTATTCAAGGATAAATAAAATTCAAGTTCAAAGCATTTGATGAGTTGCCATTACTTTAAACTTTAGATGTCTCCTAACTAATAACATTTTGCATATAGTGCCTGCAATACATGCCATATGCATGATTGTGCATACACGTATGAATTTTTCACTTATGCTATATATATGATTCCTCATGCACACTTGCATGAGTAATTTTTTACAAGGAAAACATAGATGAACTCCATGCACTGAAGTTTATCATAGGATAACTTTAGGCAATAGACAATCAAACCATGAAAAACTCTTATAGGAAAAATTATGTAGGACAAATATCTTGCTCAAAAATAAAATCCTTAGGAGGCGAAGATCATGCAAACCTATAAAAAAGGGATTCCTTCATGGAGCTAAGATACCGATGCACATCCTCGATGGGGGTAATCAGGTAAAACCCTTTATCTTCAAAACGTAAATGTACAGAAATAAAATTTATTCAAAAGATCAAAATTCTTTAAATGTACAAAAATATAAATACATAAAACTTCAAGTTACTCAAGTGAATAGAAATTTAAAAGCTAAAATCCAAATATGATGGGTTATTTTAAATATCTTAGAAAAACATATATATATATATATATATAATACAAATGTACAAAGAATACAAATTCTATAAATTCCCAAACATATTAAAGTTTTAAAGCATTGAAATGCTCCCAAGTTATCAAAATTCAAAAACAAACAAAAACAACAAAACAAAACAACAACAAAAATGAAAAAAGAAAAACTTAATTTTTACAAATATAATGCAAAAAAAACTCCTCAAGGGCAAGCCAGTAAGCCTTTGCTTGTAGAATACTCCCAAAAGTAGGGATAATTTTTGGTTACCTCAAAATGCAAGATGATATTTCACTTATTTATGCTAGAAAAACCAGGTAATTTGCCTTATGTGAATAATAAAATAGTGAGCTATCTAAGTGCTTTTTATGCAAGCCTGCAGGTCTCAACCACGTGTCAATGAGTCCTTTTTGCAAGGCATACAAAGTCTCTTCACGAGAAAAAAAGTCCTCTTTGTGAGTGCAAAGTGTGTTTTGTAAGGCATCTAAAGTATCTTCATGAGCGCAAAGTCCTCTTTGTGAGTGCAAAGTCCTCTTCACAAGGCATCCAAATTTTCTTAATAAGCACAAAGTCCTCTTTGTGAGTGTAAAGTCCTATTCATAAGGCATCTAAGGTCTGTTTATGAGCACAAAGTCCTCTTTGCAAGGTATCCAAAGTCTCTTCATGGGTGCAAATTCCTTTTCATAAGTGCAAAGTTCTTTTTCATAAGGTATCTAATGTCTCTTCGTGAGATCAAAGTTCTCTTTATGAGTGTAAAGTCCTCTTCGTAAGCCATCCAAAGTCTCTTCATGAGCAAAAAGTCTTATTTGCAAGGCATCCAAAGTCTTTTTGTGAGCATAAGGTCCTCTTAAGAGGTACTACAAGCTGAATAGTCACTAAAGAGGGTTAAAATGTCACCAAGTTGATGGTAAACCACCCGTTTCAATTGATTACAGGGTTAAAACATCGTAAAACTGATGGTAAACTACCTAAGCCAACCAAAATGCAAAGATTATTCGGAGCAATCACATCCAAAGTCTCTTCAGAGTAAATCAAACTAACCAAAATCTAAAGTCTCATCTAAAGTCTCTTTAGAGCAAACTTAGATAAATCCAAAATCATCTTTAAGAGGTATTTTCTATAAATAACTAGGTCAAGAGCTTGAAGTGAGGATTGTGTGGTGCATTTTGTATGGGCAAGATTACATGGATTGCCTCATCACCAAACCTTTTTAGCCAATGAGATAGCAGCTCCGGGTATGTTTCCTTAACTCTTTACTCTGAATTTTGGTCCACTTAAGCACTACTGCACTAAGTTCCCTAAAATTGGGAGCAACTGTAGACACTTAGTCATGAGGCAGCAACGGTTTGTCATAAATAGACATATAATGGAAGTGTTAGGCTTTCCCTAGATTTTTAATGCTCTTAAAATAACTTTTTCCCGGGCTCCGCCCATCTTGTTAGAGAGTATGCCCTAGAGCCATGTAATAGGGATGTATTTCATATGTATGAATTCATATTCTTAATAAAAAGGCATCATTCATTTATTAATGCTATGCTTAAATATATGAGTTTGTAAATTTTAAATTAATAAATAAAGTTCTAGATATTATAAACACAGTGCAAAGGCAATCATGAAGTGTTCACGATATGAGATATCTATTGCATGCAAATGTGTTAATATCTAAATATCCCTAGTCATAGAATTAACAAGACAGGACATTGTTAATTCAGACAGACTAGCATATGTTATGCTTCTTGAATGGTTCAAGTCGTGGTTCTCATAACTATGATTATGGAAGATAATCAAAGCTAACATGTGGATGTTTGTTAGAAGAACAAGTTCATTAGTGACTTCCAAAGAGAATCCTCACATGGATATTAAATCTATGTTAGTAAGGAATCTCTTCTTAGCGGTTGTGCAAGTATCCTCAGACTTGAGATCACCAAGGTTATCTTAAGTAGCAAGTTGTATACTTTGGCTCCATAACTTATTATTTCCAACTGGAGCTGAACATAGTTAGGAGGTTAAGTATATCTTGACCTACTTGAAGATCGTTGAGTGATTGACAAAGGATTCACCATCCCAAATTTATTAAGGAAAGTTATCTCACATGATTCTAGAATTGCCTTGTTCAAATAATCTCTTGCCAGAGTAATATGCCAAGATGGGTAGAGATCCATGAAGGGCATTTTGGGAATAATGGTTAAAATTAATAGAACATACATAATTAGATTTATATGAGTTGATAGAAATCCATACTTAGAATCTAATTGAGAAAATAGCGGTGAAAGGAGTAATTGCACGGTAATTGTTTATATGGAAGGGTATAATCAAACCACTTGACTTTCCTGACATTTGGGTAGTCATGATGCCTAGCTAGAGGTCACTTATGATTTGTATAATAGTGTATCATAAATATCAATAGGGATTTATAAAATGATTTAAAGAAGTTTAAATCCTGTGAGTTTTGAATAGAACTTACAATTACATATTATACTGCCAATGTCGATAGAAACCCAATAGGTCACACACATATAGAGAAAAGGATAAAATGGTAAAATGACAAGGATAATAATATTTTATATTATTATGGGAATAGACCAGTGAATAAGAGAATAATTAATTAAAGAGTTTAATTAATTATGATCAAGTAAAATTGTTCGTAGAACTTTTTAGAAATGTTCTGTAAAATGGACCTAATTGAAATATTGTATTTCATATTTAATTATTATTGGACTATAATTGTTATAGGACTGATATAATAATTAATAGACCCATTGGAGAAAATAATAGAGGCCCAGAAGATTGAGTTTGGCACAGAAACCCTCTGGAGGAAGGGTTTCACGCCAACTACAAATAGAAGGCCTTAGAGGCCTAATTCTCAGACCAAAATAAATTAAATATATTTCATATATGTTATGGAGCCTACATATTTAATTTGGTTGGATTTGGAATTCATTTGGGTGATTAAATCAAAGTATATACACATAGGGCCTAGTTTGTGGGTTTTATCATAGTCATTTGTGAATGGACTTAAATTGGATTTAATTTAGCCAAAAAAATTATTAATAATTCCAGAAGCCCATTTAATTTTTCTCCAGCAATTTTAAAGAGCCCAATCCTATTATGAAATTGGATATTTAACCAAACTATAAAAATCCAAGTGATAGGGTTTTAGGGAAAATGTGAACAATTAAGAGAAAAGATTTTCTCTCACTCTCTCAACCATAGCCACCACCCCTTTGCTAGCATCAAGGGAATTTTGGCCAGCCCTTGTTCTCCTCCTTTTTTGGTTCATTCAATCTTTCTCTAGTGTGGATTACTCATTGGAGGTGTTTAACTTTGGACACTGTGATTTGCGATAACCCGGTGAGAAGGAAAATCAACTATTAAACATAAATCAAAGGTGATTTTTCTTATTCCCATTAATATGTATATTGTAAATTCATGGCAAGATTGTATCTATTGGTTAAAAAAATTTTTAAATTTCGCTTATGTATGAGATGCATGTAACCGATAATTCCATTTATCCAGTTCATGATTTATCACTGTTGTCAACTAAGGACAAAATCATAAAATTTTATGTGATCTAAGTAAAAAGGGTAACTATATTTGTAAAAATGTTATTAAGGTGAATATAAATGAAATAAGATGAAAAATAAGATTTAATTGAACAAAAATGGTAAAAACGTAATTACGCGGTTAACTGAGGTTAAAATGGTCATTTAATATTGATTATATAGTAAAAAGAGGTAAAATAGTCAAATTGACCAAAAAGAGTAAAACCATAATTGAAAACAAAGTTCGGCGACCAAACTGTCATTTGCCACCCCAAAGAAAATTATTAGGGACTAAAATGTAATTTATGCAATTAAATTAAAATAAAAGTCAAAGGAAGTCAAATGGGTCAAAATTGAGGTTAAATTAGTCAAATTGAGAAAAAAGTTAACCCTAAAAGTAAAAAATGGTCAAAATTGGAGAAAGTCAAACTTTGGGGGTTAAATTGTAATTTTTACTCAAATTGGTAAATTTTTGAAATTAAACAAGAAATATAATTTTAGAATAATTAGAAGAAAGTTTCAAGGTAAAGGGAATAAATTTGGAATTTATTCATTCATAATAATTTAATTATATTAATAAAAACTTTAACTTGTTTAAATAAAACAATTGAGTGAAATTTTATGTTAATGCATCCAACACTAAGCGACTATGTTGTTTAGTAGTTTATTGTGACTGCACGCAGGGACAAGTTTAACGAGACCAGCACAGGGAGAACAAGATGTGGCATGATCATGAGAGAAAGTCTTTTTGCTTTTAGTTATAGAGCCTATATATTTAATTTGTATGGATTTGGAATTCATTTAGGTGATTAAATCCAAGTATATGCACAAAGGGCCTAGTTTGTGGGTTTTATGCATAGTTTTTTGTGAATGGACTTAAATTAGATTTAATTGAGCCAAAAAAAATTATTAATAATTCCAGAAGCCCATTTAATTTTTCTCCAGCAATTTTAAAGAGCCCAATCCTATTATGAAATTGGATTTTTAACCTAACTATAAAAATCCAAGTGATAGGGTTTTAGGAAAATGTGAACAATTAAGAGAAAAGATTTTCTCTCACTCACTCAACCATAGCCGTCACCCCTTTGCTAGCATCAAGGGGATTTTGGTGAGCCCTTGTTCTCCTCCATTTTTGGTTCATTCAATCTTTTTCTATTGTGGATTACTCATTGGAGGTGTTTAACTTTGGACACTGTGATTTGCGATAACCCAGTGAGAAGGAAAATCAACTATTAAACATAAATCAAAGGTGATTTTTCTTATCTCCATTAATATTTATATTGTAAATTCATGGCAAGATTATATCTATTAGTTAAAAAAAAATTAAATTTCGCTTATATATGAGATGCATGTAACAGATAATTTCAATAATAAAACAATTGAGTGAAATTTTATGTAAATGCATCCAACACCAAGCGACTATTTTGTTTAGCATGTAGTTTATTTTAACTACACGCAGGGACAGGTTTAATGAGACCAGCACAGAGAGAACAAGATGTGGCTTGATCATGAGAGAAAGTCTTTTTGCTTTTTGTTATGTAAATATATGTATTAACCATGTGATAGATTATGAGAATTTATTGTCAATGGGCATGCAATCTAAATATTATATGAATTCAGTAAGTTGCGTGAATGAGCTTTATATGAACTCTACTTAATTGGTTGTTTTTTGTGTTGGGATGAGATCATTAAAGTGTTGTGTTGTTGATTGGAGTTCTGGAGTTCGAAGAATTATTGGAAGTGTAAATTTGAACTTTTACAGGTTTGGATAGCATGAATTTTAAGCTATCACTACAAAAAAATGCAAAATAACGACAAAAATTTGTTGCTCAATGCACAATATAGCGACAACATTGAGACAAAAAATAAATTTTATTACAAATAATGAAAGATTTGGTGGGAAAACAAATATTGCAACAACTTAGTGACAACAAATTCTTATTATTGCTAATATCAGGCGCCAAAATTTTGGCGCAAACAATTGTGACAATAAAAATCAGATTTGGTGACAACACCGTTGTAGCTAATTAGGGACAACATGGTTGTAGCTAATTAGCGACAACAATGTTGTCGCCAATAAGGCAAAATATACTATTTCCTTCATATGGCTCTATTGGCAACAACATCATCGTAGCTAATTAGTGACAACATCGTTGTAGCCAATTGGCGAAAACATTGCTGTTGTAAATTAGGCAAAATATAGTATTCCCTTCATATGGCTCAATTGGCGACAACATAGTTATAGCTAATTAATGACAACATCGTTATAGCTTATTGACGACAACAATGTTGTTGCAAAATAGGCAAAATATACTATTCTCTTCATATGACTCAATTGGTGACAACAATATTGTAGCTACTTAGCGACAACATCATTGTAGTTAATTGGCAACAACAATGTTGTCGTAAATTAGGTAAAATACACTTTTCCTTTCATATGGCTCAATTGACGACAACATTGTTGTAGGTAATTAGCAAAAATGTCGTTGTAGCTAATTGGCGACAATACTATTGTCCCAAATTAGGCAAAATACGTTATTCCCTTTATATGCCTCAATTGGCGACAACATTATTGTAACTAATTAGCGACAACGTAGCTGTAGCTAATAAATGGCAACAATGTTGTCGCAAATTAGGCAAAATAGAATATTCCTTTCATATGGCTCAATTGGCGATAACATTATTGTAGATAATTAGTGATAATATCATTATAGCTAATTAGCGACAATAATGTTGTCGCAAAATAGGCAAAATACACTATTCCATTCATATGGCTCAATTGGCGACAATATTGTTGTAGCTAATTAACGATAACATCGTTGTAGCTAATTGGTGACAACAATATTGTCGAAAATTAGGTAAAACACACTATTCTTTTCATATGGTTCAATTGGCAACAATATTGTTGTAGCTAATTACCGACAACGTCGTTGTAGCTAATTGGCAACAACATTGTTGTTGCAAATTAGGTAAAATACACTATTCTCCTTATATGGCTTAGTTGGCGACAACATTGTTATAGTTAATTAGCAACAATGTCATTGTAGCTAATTGGCAACAACAATGTTGTCGCAAATTAGGCAAAATAGATTATTCCTTTCATATGACTCAATTAGCGACAACATTGTTGTAGCTAATTAGCGACAACATCATTGTAGCTAATTGGCAGCAACAATGTTGTTGTAAATTAGGCAAAATAGACTATTCCTTTCATATGGCTCAATTGGCGACAACATTGTTGTAGCTAATTAGCATCAACAATGTTGTCGCAAATTAGGCAAAATAGACTATTCCTTTCATATGACTCAATTGGCGACAACATTGTTGTAGCTAATTAGCGACAACAATGTTGTCGCAAATTAGGTAAAATAGACTATTCCTTTCATATGGCTTAATTGGCGAAAATATTATTGTAGCTAATTAGCGACAACGTCGTTGTAGCTAATTAGCGACAACAATGTTGTCGTAAATTAGGCAAAATAGATTATTCCATTCATATGGCTCAATTGGCGACAACATTGGCAACAACGTCGTTGTAGCTAATTGGCGACAACAATGTTGTCGCAAATTTGGCAAAATAGATTATTCCTTTCATATGGCTCAATTAGCGACAATATTGTTGTAACTAATTAGCGACTACGTTGTTGTAGCTAATTGGCGATAACAATATTATCATAAATTAGGCAAAATATTTTGAGGTACATATTAATATCAAAATTTATATAATTTCATACACTTATATTTGGCTTGAAATTTACAAATTTTAAGGTTATTGATCAAACAAATACAAAGCATGCAATAGATAATCAAATATTACTTATATTGTAAAATTGTGACAAAATAGTGGTGAAAATTATTCAAACCAAAAGTGTACGATGAAAATATGTTCTTTTTTTATCATTTTTAGTTGTGTATGTATATATATAGAAGACATAATTAATCAAACAAAAAGTGTATGGGAACTTGAGAATTTTGCTGGATCGTGATTCATGGAATCAATTTTCTAATGACAAGTTACCCGCTAATATAGTCTAACATGATTCAAAATACAGTATTACTCCGATACACATATTAAAAAAATCATTAGATTATCTTAAATCTGTTAAAAATATAGATAGCAACACAAAGAATATGTTCTCTTCAAAATCATAATAATTACTCAAAAGTGAATATTAATTACTTGTTTAGAAATAAATTTTACTTTTTTGTTCTTTTAATTAATATATATAATTTACTCAAAAATTGAAATTTATCACATTGAGGTAAAATGAGAAGAACATAAGTATAAATATAAATTATCCTTTAAAAAATAATATATATCTATGAAGTAAAAATTTTAGCGGGATTTGAAAATTAAAAACTTCGGTAGTTTTTAAGCAAAACTTTTAGCGGGACAAGGTTAAACTTGTTTTGCCATAAAATATTGCATAATTATTGAAATAGAAAATGGGTTTAGTAACCATTTCTCAGTTTCAAAAAACCAACAGCCCTCCTTCCATTTTGATTAGAGAGCCACCACCAACCTTAACCTCCATGAAATTAGAATCAAGTGAATCCTTAAAACCATTTTATGAAATTTATGCTGAACCAAAAGAAAAAGAGGAAATGTTCGAAATCGATAGCTTTGTCCATAGTTTCTGCTCCGATTGCATAAACAAACATGTTGCAATCAAAATTCAAAGTAACGAAATCCCATGATTTGGCTGGAAGAGTACAAAATCTAAGCTCACTTGCTTCAGGTTTCCCTTGTAAGCAAAGTACGGATAAGCATTAATTAAAAAGGAGATCTAGTTTTAGCATGAAAATTCAGGATCGGAGTAATGCATCCAACTAGATCTCATCGAAAAGCACCGAAGGACGGAGGATAAGAGGTCTCAAGAATGGCGAGAGAGTGAGCTGTGGTGACAGTAACCTATTTGTCTAGTCCTAAATTGACAAACGCAGTGTGGACACCTTGCATCGCAGGAAGAAAGTTGTCAGTGAGAGAAGTGCTGTTGAAAGTTAAGATTTCGTTGCCTAAAACGATGCAGGTGATCTTGGTTGTAGGTAAATAAACTTGAATATTTGATTTAATCCATTATTAAGCTTTATATGGATTTTTCATCTTTGATAAATACTCATTTCCAAGTCCAACTATGAATTCCACTCTTGTGTTAGCAAATGCGCTTAGAACTTTGGGGTCTGCATCGTAAAGCTTCACCTTAGTAGCACCGATTGATTTCACCTTAGTGGGTGTTGTGAAGGCATTGATCTTTTGTAAATTATAATAATTTAAAATTGTCAGGTTATTAAAAAGCAATAGAATGAGTTTTTTTATGAGATATTTGGTTAGGAAAAAAAGCACAATGGCCTAATCATTTAGTGCATTGCTTTGTTTGTATTAGTGGGCCCACAATAGTATTCTTCTCCGATATAAAATTATTGCTTTGATGCTATTTTTATGGCTAACCGTGAGCATAGCATTTTGTTTTCCCTCTGTCCTTTGTTTTCATGTTTTGTTATTACTGTATAAATTGTGAATCATAATATTTAACACATTGAAATGAATAAGCTCATAAATTGTAGATTAATAATATTTAACACATTGACGAGATTAATCAAGCAAATAGTAATTAAGCATTAATTATTCTCTTGGTTGGTGTGCATAGAAGATGTGGAGATAAAGGTTATTTCCATTGACTACATTGGTAACATCAAGTTAAAGTACATGCTTTATTATAAAAATTTATTGAATTTAGATTAGTTGTGGATATACTGGAGGATTTAATTTCTACTGTATCTTAAATAGGTTGAGTGAAATTATTATGCTTTTGAGAATTTAGTTGCTCTTCCTAATTCCAATAAGAAAATTTTGGGCATACTCGTGACTTGTCATTTCAGCATCTAATAAAAATCTATTTTGGTAAGTGTATCACCTGTTAATCTACTTTTTTATTCACTTTGGATATAAGATTGGTTTGCATGGCTTAATTGGTCATATTTTGTAAATCCATTGTACTAACTTGCATTCCTATGAAGGTGCAAAATTTGGCAGCTACCAGGAAGTCTAGAAATTTCGAGTTTAGAGAAACAGGTATTTATACAGATTTTTTACATGGGAAGCTTTTTTGTAGGTTGAAATTAGTCTAGAAAGCAATTTTCTACATGGGAAGGTTTTTTGTAGATATATAGTCAGGACACGGTGGTACTAAACATAAAGTATTTTCTCTATATTCTTTTGATGCAAACTTTCTTTGATGAAATAGTTCCATTATTTGTTTGTTTACTATGTTTACCATGCATTGAAATTCACTTATGGCTCGGTGGCTGATTTTTTTAATATTTTGTTACATTATTCTTTTTACTGGTTAATTCGAGTTTTCATGACAGTCATCAAGTATATTCCTCAGGTTAGAATTATTTCATATTTAATTCTAAAAGCTTCATTTGGTTCTAGAATATATAGTGGTCAAGTCATGGTAAATCCTAATTAACCCATTTTCTATCTTGTATTAATTTTCTATTTGTTTCTCAGAGCTTGTACTTGCAATATTTGTCCACTATGAGGATTGAGTTTTAAGTTTAGATTTGTGCTGAGCATGAACAAGAGATGAATCAATGGGTCAGACAAATCCGGCAATAGATGGAGATGCAACAACTTTTTTCAGTAATAGATTTAGGAGCAAATGTATCTATTTACATTATAGTTATAAGTATATAGTATGACATTTTCTGTGACATTTTTTATTGTTATATATGCTTGTATTATTTTAGATATACAATTAACGATGATATCCATTTGTAAGTAACAATCTTTTCATGAATATATATATTTTTGTATTAAATATTAAGTAGTCTATTAATATAAATTTGTCAGTTATAGCTTATCATTTAAATGATGAAATTTTCATATTAATTTAAAAATAAAAAAATAATTTTAATTTAGCGAGGGATTAGCATGTTTGAACAGTAGCTATTTAGCGTCAATAATGTCGCAGCAATATTGTGACAAAAATATTGTCGTCGTAAAAGTTTGTGTGGACAATGTCATAGCGATGTTGCGACGAAAATATTGTCATTGCAAAATTTTATGTGAACAATGTTGTAGCAATATTGCGATCAAAATACTGTTGTCGGAAAAATTTTGCATCAATGTTGTAGCAATGTTGCGATGAAAATATTGTTATAAAATTTTGCGTGAACAATGTCACAACAATATTGCGACAAAATTACTGTCGTCGCAAAATTTTACGTGAACATTATTATAGCAAAATGGCGACAAATATTTAGTGACAATGCTCCATCGTCGCTAAAATTTGGCGATGACTTCTTGTCGTAGCTATATTCTGCTATAACAACTTTTGTTTCAAAATGAAAGTGGTCACTAAGTTGTTTAGTGACAAAAAATATCGGTTAGTCGTCACTAATTTGCATTTTTTAGTAGTGTGTCATGCTGCTGAAATTTCATTTAATTAAATAGTAAATTATAGGGTTGGAAATGGTAATAATATAATATAGACTCATGAATTGTATACAAGGCATTACATTTAATGGTATCAGAGCATGGTTTAGGCAATTCAAAGATCGGAGTTAATACATATGATTTGAAATTGACTTGAATAATGAATGAACATATGATACATATACATGCCACATTATTTTTATATAAATGTTGAAACTTGAATCTTACCTGTCCCTTTTGTATTTTAGTATTTGCTATAGCTTTCAACTCTAGGCAGATTGTTGAGCTAGTGAGTGATGCTAAGAGTGAGGCTTTAGCGAATCTAGAGATACAAGAATCAATACCGAGTACTATATCACAATAGCCTTCCTAGTACACACCTACACTGGTGCCTCAGGTACCTCCTGCGCTAGTTGATCTTATACGGATGATGGCAAAGTTTTTCCAGAGATTTCAGCCTCAGGAGCAAGCACCACCTTAGTCACCTAGGAAATCTATTTTGGATTGATTATGGAGACTAGGTGCAGAGGATTTTATAGCCAAGGGCAGATCACAGCCATAAAAGCAGAAAAATGGCTTAATAAAATTGAAAGACTGTTTGAAATTACACATAGCTTGCCAAAAGAAAGTTAGAAGGAGCAATAGCATTATTTCAAAGATTGGCTTGTGTGTGGTGGGATTCAGTCAGATGCCATACCCCACATGAGTAGGTTACCTAAGACTACTTCTATCAGCAGTTTTGGGATAAATATGTGGCCAAAGAATATCTAAGAATTAAGGAAGAGGCTTTTTGGCGGTTATGTTAGGGTACCCGGATAGTTTAAGAGCATGAGGCTAAGTTTCTACATGAAGGATTATAGATTTTTGCCAGAAAAGATGTGCCAGCTTTTTGAGATAGGCCTCCATAATGATTTGAGGAAGAATCTAGCAGTGCGAGAATATACAAATAGAAAAGAGTTGGTTGATGCAGCTATCAAAATAGAGATTGTTCAACAGGAATAAGTAAGTAGAAGGGCAAGATTTCAATAAACAAGGAGGATAGCTTCAGGAGCATTGGGTATGGATGAGTAAAAAAGCTAGGCATTCTACTACAGCTGCCCCTTAGGACTCCTCAGCTACACCAATAGCCAGTTAGCATACCACAGCCCACGCACTCCCTTCTCTACATTAATGGGTAATACTCCTCGAGGTCAGGCTTCTGGCAGATATGAGGTACTAATTTGTGAGCACTGTAGAAGACAACAAGCACGAGTGTTGGAGGTTGACAGGGGTATGCTTGAGGTACGAATCTCGAGACCATATGGTGAAGAACTATCCTAAAGGACTGACACAGGCCACTGTATCAACTGCACAGACTCATGTTGGCAGACAAGATGCTCCTTTAGCTGGAAGTAGAGGTAAAAGCGGACCTAGTGGGACTACATCTGTCCGAGGTAGTGCTCCAACTCCACTAGCTTTAGACAAACCCTCTTTAGCCATAACTTATGCAGTCAGGGCCAGGGAGGAGCATGATGCACCAGACATGATTGTAGGTAAATTTTACCTGTTTGATGATATTGTTTGTGCACTGATAGATCTCGGGTCCACACATTCCTATTTGAGCACCAGAGTAGAAGAAAGGAAAGGGCTTGGAAAAAACATAGTTAAGTTAGGATATTTTGGTGAGTAACCCCTTGGATCATAGTGTGATTGTGAACAAGGTATATAGGGATTGTCCCATCCAGATTCAATAGATTACTTTCCCTGCAAATCTGATCAAACTTCCATTCTATGAGTTTGATGTTATCTTGGGGATGGACTGGGTTCATAAACATTAGGTAATTATTGACTGTCATTTGAAAAAGAGCATCTTAAAAACTCAGAAAAATAAAGAAATTATTGTTGTAGATGAATGATCAGACTTTTTAACTAATGTTATCTCAGCCACTATAGCACGCATGTGTATTAGAAAAGGGTGTGCAACTTATTTGGCTTTTTTCACTGAAACAGAAGCTAAGAAGCCCAAAGTCGATGATGTGCCCATAGTTAGACTTTCTTGAGGTCTTTCCTAATGAGTTACCAGGATTTCCTCCAAAAAGGGAAGTTGAATTTAGCATTGATGTGTTACCTAGTACAACAGCTATTACGATGGTTCCCTGCCGTATGGCACCAGCAGAATTAAAAGAATTGAAGATTTAGCTACAAGAACTATTAGAAAAAGGCTTTATCCATCCGACCATTTCTCCCCGAGGAGCTCCAGTGCTATTTGTGAAGAAGAAAGACGGATATCTTAGGGTATGCATTGACTATAGGCAACTGAACAAAGTTACCATAAAAAACAAATATCCTTTGGCTAGGATTAATGATTTATTTGATCAATTGAAGGGTGCCAACACATTTTCAAAGATTGACTTAAGATCGGGCTACTATCAATTTAGAGCAAAGAAAGTAGACATTCCAAAGACTGCCTTCCATACTAGGTATGGGCACTATGAATTTGTAGTTATGCCATTTGGCCTCACTAATGCACCGGCTACTTTTATAGACTTGATGAATCGTATCTTTCATTCTTATCTAGATCAATTTATGGTGGTGTTTATTGATGACATCTTGGTATATTCCAAAACACCAGAGCAACTTGATCAAAATTTATGGATTGTATTGTAGACATTGAGGGACAAGCAGTTATACACTAAATTCAGCAAATGTGAGTTTTACCTAAATGAAGTTGCTTTTCTTAGCCACGTGATTTTGGCAGAAGGCATCAAACTAGATCCCAAGAAGATTGAAGCTATTCTTGAATGGAAACTAGCTAAAAATGTTCCAGAAGTTTGAAGCTTCCTTGGATTAGCTATGTATTATAGGCAATTTGTGAAAGGATTTTCTATGATAGATACCCTCTTCACTCATCAAGCTACTACAAAAAAAATGTCAGATTTGAATAGACTAAGAAATGCGAGCAAAGTTTGGAAAGTTGAAAGGCATGTTGATTGAGGCTCCTATTCTTCCTCAACCCATTTTAGGTAAACCTTATGTTATTTACAATGATACCTCTAAGAACGGGTTAGGGTGTGTGCATATGTAGGAAGGAAAGGTGGTTGCATATGCTTCCAGACAACTAAAACCATATGAAATGACCTACCCTACCCACGATCTGAAGTTAGCAGACATTGTGTTTGCCTTAAAGATATGGAGACATTACCTTTATGGGGAGAAGTGTTACATTTACACTAATCATAAAAGCTTAAAATACCTACCTATATAGAAAGAATTCAACCTAAGATAGAGTCAATGGCTGGAACTCATTAAATATTATGACTGCTTAGTTGACTACCATTCTGGCAATGCAAAACATGGTAGCTGATGCACTTAGTAGGAAATACTTGATGACTCTATAAGTTATGAAGGTAAAGTTAAATATACCACATAATGGAGCACTTGTGGCTGAAATGCAATTGAGACCAGATTGGCTTCAACAAATGAAGGCTACTCAGAGGCAAGATGATAGGTTAGCCTCTATTATCTCCCATCCTCAGGAACAAGCAGGTAAAATCATTGAGTTTCCTCTTGGTCGTGATGATTGTCTATTCTACAAATGCAGGATATGTGTACCCAATGATGTAGACAAAAGCTCATAGTAGCCACTATGCTATACATCCCGATTGTAACAAATTGTATCAAAAACTGAAGAAATCTTACCGATGGCTAGGAATGAAGAAAGAAATAGTGGATTTTTTGAAAAAATATTTAATATGCTAGCGAGTAAAGGCCGAGCACCAGGTTCCTTTAAGGTTATGACATCCTATCACCATACTAGAATGGAAATGAGAGCGAATCACCATGGATTTTATATCTGGATTGCTGCTCATTATAAGACAACATGACTCTATTTTGTTGATAGTGGAAAAGATGATCGAATCGGCTCATTTCCTTGCAGTGAGATCAGATTTTCTCTTACCCAAGCATGAAAAAATATATGTGAATGAGATTGTAAGAATGCACGGTGTGCCTGTATCCATAATTTTGGATAAGGACCCACAGTTTACTTCTAGATTCTAGCAAAAACTTTAAGAAGCACTGGGAACTTGCTTAGATTTAAGCACAGCTTTCTATCTACTGACAGATGGCCAATCTAAGTGAGTGATATAGATATTAGAAGAAAGCTACGGTGTTATGTGTTAGAGTTTGGAGGTAAATGGGAGAAATATCTTCTATTAGCTAAGTTTGCTTACAACAACAGTTACAAGTCTAGCATTAAAATGGCACCATATGAAGCACTATATGGGAGAAAATATAGGACACCTTTATCCTGGATAGAACTGAATGAAAGCAAGCTATTGGGACCCGACTTGATCAAGGAAACAGAGGAAAAGGTGAAGCTGTTTAGAGAAAACTTGAAGGTAGCAACGAACCAACAGAAATCATATACGGATTTAAAAAGAAAAGACATAGAGTTCAATGTGGGAGATAAAGTGTTTCTAAAGGTTTCACCATGGTGGAAAGTTCTTCGGTTTGGCAAAAAGGGTAAGCTTAGTCCCAGATTCATCGGCCTTTATAAAATAACACAGTGTGTGGGACCAGTGGCATACAAGTTGAAGCTACCCTCTGAATTGGAAAGGATCCATGACATATTTCATATTTCTATGCTACGGAGATATCATTCGGATCCTTCTCATGTCATTACACTAGAAGAAATAGAGTTAAGATCTGATTGGTCATATGATAAAGAACCGGTGAAAATTTTTGGCACCTGAAATCAAGCAACTACAAAAAAATGGATCCCTTTAGTTAAAGTGTTTTGGATAAGCCATAATGTAGAAGAAGCTACCTGGTAACCTGAAAAGACAATGAGACAACAATATCCCTACCTATTCAATCTAGGTAAATTTCGAGGTTGAAATTTTTTATTAACTGGGGGAGTACTATAACACCTTAAAAATTTCATCTGTCATGTATGGTATAATGTAGAGTGTAAATAATTACACAATGACAGATTTAGGAGTAAGGAAAATTGAAAGGGCTAAAGGTTAAATGTAATAGGGCCTGAAAAACCCGAGATAGGGGATCCGACAGGCAATGTAACCTAAGGGTAGATTATGAAAGTGCATGTTAAATAGAGTCTGGTGGTACAATTTGAGAAGAAATTTAGATCAAATAGACCTTCAAAAAGGCAAATGAAGAAAACTTTTATGGGTTAATTTAGGTTTGACCACAACTTTGACAGTTCATTTGGGGACCCTAGATATCTCCAATAGAACTCATATTTCATACACATGTTATAAATAATATAAAGACACCCAGGGCACTGAATTTCAGATTTCGGACCAGCTACACAGATGGCCGAAGCTAGAAGTATGCCAAAACAATTTCAGAATGAGCTAAAATTTGTACCATATGTTTTTGAATATATTAAGACACCCCTAGTAAACTTTTAATGCATTCTGACATGTGAAATGAAAATTCAATATTTCGAATGAAAAATTGAGATTGGGTCAATTAGAGGGTCAAATCCGGGAATTTAACTATGAGAGGACACAAGAGTCATTAAAAATAAGTTATGATCAGGTACAAAAAAGATTATAATGGTAGGGTGTTAGCAAGTTGGTAATCTAATGACATATGAATTAACTTTAGGCCATTAGATTAAATAGTAGAAGATTGAATCTTGGCCATTTCTTTTAACCTCTAAAAGATAAGTATAAAAAGGGTGTAAATTCTGGAAATTACTTTTAGATTCCACCGTTTGGTCCCTCTTCTCCCCTCAAACCCCAAGCTAGCTCTTCCTCACCTTTCCTCCATTTTTAATTCATCCAAGACTTCTACAAAACCTTGTAATGTACTTGCAATAGGATTAAACATGATAAATTTATAAGATGATAAGGACAAGTAACTAAATCATAGAACAAATGATCATATATAAAACAACTTGTGAAACAACAATAGGATGACCTTACCAACTGAAAAGGACAATTGGCGTAGAGCCTCAATGAATGGCATTGGCTCGATATCACCTAAAGGGGAAAGAAAAAAGTAGTTATTAGTAGATATATAATTTTCAAAGCATTTTACAGTGGCTCTACTAGAACATGATGCCTTGCATAGAAATTAGGTAAAGCTCTTTACAAAGGCAAATAAAATACATTATCGTGTGTAAAAAATTTTCAAAAAGCACAAGATTCACTCATAGAATTATTATTTATATTCAATGAATAAGGCATACATCTCCAACTAAAGAAATGTAAAATAAAAGCAACTATTCCAGCAGCTACATATATCACCAAGCTGTAATTTTTCAGCCAGACAATCAAATGGACATATGAAAACAACTCATCATTTTTTTAATTCTAAAAAGAGGGTCAATGGAGCAAAGAGTGCCATGCATGAAAACTATAAGAATGGCTAGTACACTCATAAAAGCATACATTGTATCTGTGCCCATCTAGGTTGGAATTGGAAAAAGAGAAAAAAAGATATCTACCCTTATAGAAATTCTTCAACTTCAAATACACTCTAAAGTAACAAAATACAACCTCTACTAACTAAAATTAAATCTTCATAGTAAAAACTACTGATCGGAAATATTCAAATTCTAGTACATACCTAGGAGTTAATAGATTAACGAATGAAATGCATAACAGAACACAGGCTGAATCAATAGAAAGGCTAAGAAAACCACAACCAAAATTGGAAAGATACTTACAAAAGGCACCTAGTCGCCATTCCTTCTCTTGAGATGCAACATTAGCAACTCAGTAGCAAACTTTTACTAATTCAGTCAGTTACATCCTAAATGTTAAACCACAAAATCAAAATAAAAAAAATATGACACACAAGTGAAGAAGAGCAATACCTATTTCATCAAATCTAGAAAAAATACTCAAGAGGGCTGATTTCATAGTTGAAAAAATCACAAAAATAACCAAAATTGAGACATAATTGGTTACCTGAGAAGATCTGGCTATCTAAAAGAGGAGATCACAAAAAGAGTATGTGTTATATCTAGATATATAATTCAAATTTGAAGCGGATGAGAAGAAATGTTCTCGATTTGAATTGTCATCAATAATCGAAAGAAATATAAAAAATGGCTTGAAATAGGCAAGTTTATACAGTCATAATATGTCTGTAAACACAGGTAACATTGTCAAGCATCTATTACAATTTTAAGCAATCTAATTCAACAGACTGTAAAACATAAAACTGAAGAAAGAAAATTATAAAGTCAAATTGCTTTAATGACTTGCATAGTTGGACCAAAACCTAGCTATCCATTCATAGTAGAAGTATGCTAGCAAAGCATAATTCTATAGGTGTCATCAACTGATATAAAACAAATGTTGGCTAACCACAATGGATTAAACACAAAATGTAACTATGCAATAAGGAACTCACCTAGGATGTCAATCACTGACTATCCACTTCAATTGACCAGCAAACACATCAAGTACCAAAACATCACCACTGCATGTTCCTAATACCAACAATGAAGATCCTAGCTTCCTCTTTTTCTGCAAATAGTAATAGAGGCACAAATTTAAGGTGTAGAATTAAAAATTAAATAACAAAACCATTTTCACAAAAAATTTAACAAAAAATAAAGAAACCTTTCTATCTAGGGACAACCACTTCATGCATGTATAATCGACTGAAAGGTGACCTTTTTTAGGCTTACTGTGAAGACCTTCACCGCTTGATGCTATGTTTGCAAACTTTGCTTAAACCTACCCTTTGACAGTGTCCTAAATCTGAGAAGATGAAAGCATGTGGCAGAATTTATTGTTCAAAACTCAAATGGTAGCTATTTCTTAACAACTTTTAACAAATGTGTGTATTTAATAATGGCAACGAAAACAAAATTCAACCAAGTGTAGCTAAGGATGGTTAAACTAAACTGCCAATTCCAAATTTTGTAGCATTTGCATATTCAAAAAGGAATCGACAATGCACCTTTATCCTATCTAAAACTCAAAATTTACAAGTTGATTGCATTCAATTTCAAACCCACATCATATTCATAAGAAGAACAATGGAAAAAATTAAGGTTAAACAACTCAAAAATAAGAATAGAATAGCAAAGATAAATACCTAGAACTTAATATAAATTGAAAGGTAAAAAAAATCTAGAACATGCAAAAATTTAGGGAAACTTAGAACTTAATATAACAAGCTACTCAAAAGATCAAAATTATGAATGTAGCAAGCTAATCAAAAGATCAAAATCAGAACTTTAGCAACTATAACATTGAAATAACTCCAAAAGATTCAATCTTACCTGAAAGAATTTGGAGTTAAGCAAAGAACTAAGGCTTTGTTTTTGTTTGTGGTCTCCATTTGAAGAATTGTTTGCCATTTCCTCAGATCTCAAATACCTGTCATCTCCAATAAATCAATCACCGTTATACCCAAACAAACACCAAAACATACATAAAACTTATTCACAAATTTACAAGCATCAATCATATAAAGGGATTAGAGTAAAAGCTGGTGAAGTACAGGGGAAAAATTATCCAAAACTGTGATCATTCTCTATCTTCCTTGTTCTAGATCTTCCACAACTTTTGAGAAGTATTGATCATGGTTACTAAAAAATTAAATTCCATACCTTCATTGAAAATCCTTCAAAATCTATATAAATTGAAGCAATTGAAGCTCGAATTTGGTAAAAGTCTGTGATTTTTCTCTCAAAACTAGGGTAGAGAGCGAGAGAGAGAGCTGGGAGGCGAAAGGCACAAAAAGAACAAAAAAAAGAAAAAGGTAGTATTTATACCTAGGATTTTCCAAAAATAGCAACAAAAATTAATTTCGTTGCAAATTTGCAACCAAATTAAATTTTGTTGCTATTTTTGGAAAATTATTCCTAGGGCTAAGTAAAATAGCAACGAAAAATTATTTCGTTGCTATTTTAGCAATGAAATTTAATTTTCACTGCTATTTTTGGACCCAAAATTTTCCACTTCTTTGGGACCAAATTACCAACAAAATGTGAATTCGGTTGCTAAATAGCAACAGAATTTAAATTCTATTGATAAATAGCAACGAAATTTGAATTCCGTTGCTAAATTTGATTTTCATTGCTATGTTTTAACCAAATTTTTTTCACCTCTCTGGGACCAATATACCAATGGAAAATTTATTTGTTACTATTTTAGAAACAAAATTTGATTTCATTGCTAATTTAGCAATGGAATTTTATTTTCGTTGCTAAATAGCAAATAAATTTTTTTCCATTGCTATTTTAGCAACCGATTTCGTTTTTTCGTTGGAAAATTTGGTTCCAAAACTTTTCCGCCATCTAATGCTACCATTTTTAGCAACGGTCATAGATTTTCGTATCTATTTTTCATGGCCATATTATGGCGCTAAAATTTTCCTCTTTTTAACAATGGAATACCACTATTTTTTATTCCGTTGCTAAGCAAAAAAAATCAACCTAATTTAGCAACGAAATTTAATTTTCATTGCTAATTAGCAACGAAAATTTAATTTCGTTGCTATTTGCAGATTTTCTTGTAGTGCATGGTGTTGAGAGGGATCTTCTAGTTTTGAGCCAAAGGATTGATTCCTTTGCTGTTGAGAATTATTGGTTACATGCATCTCATACATAAGTAGAATTTAAATTTTTTTTACCAATAGATCTGATCTTGCCATGAATTTACAATATATATAATAATGGTAATAAGAAAAATCACCTTTGATTTTTGTTAAATAGTTGATTTTCCTTCTCACCGGGTTGTCGCAAATCACAGTGTCCAAAGTTGAACACCTCTAATGAGTAATCCACACTAGAGAAGGATTGAATGAACCAACAATGGAGGAATACATGGCTGGCCAAAATCCCTTGATTCTAGCAAGGAAAAAGTGGCGGCTAGGATTTTGAGAATGAGAGAAATTATTTTCTCTTAATTGTTCACCTTAACCCTAAAACCCTATCAGTTGGATTTTTATAGTTAGGTTAAAAAATCCAACTTCATAATAGGATTGGGCTCTTTAAAATTGCTTAAAAATATTAAATAGGCTTCTGGAATTATTAATAATTTATTTGGGCTCAATTAAATTAAATTTAAGTCTTTTCACAAAAGACTATGCACAAAACCCACAAACTAGGCCCTTTGTACATATACTTGGATTTAATCACCCAAATGAATTCTAAATCCAACCAACTTAAATATGTAGGCTCCATAACACTTATAAAATATATTTAATTTATTTTGGTCTAAGAATTAGGCCTCTAAGGCCTTTTGTCTGTAGTTGGCATGAAACCCTTCCTCTGGAGGGTTTCTGTACCAAACTCAATCTTCTGGGCCTCAATTATTTTCTCCAATGGATCTATTAATTATTATATCAGTTCTACAACACTTATAGTTCAATAATAATTAATTATAAAATATATTATTTCAATTAGGTCCATTTTACAAAATATTTTCTAAAAAGTTCTGCGAACAATTTTACTTGATCATAATTAATTAAACTCTTTAATTAATTATTCTCTTATTAAATTCTCTATTCCCATAATAAAATCAAATATTTTTATCCTTGTCATTTTACCATTTTATCCTTTTCTCTATATGTGTGTGACCTATTGGGTTTCTGTCTATATTGGCAGTATAATATGTAATTGTGAGTTCTATTCAAAACTCACATGATTTAAACTTCTTTAAATCATTTTATCAATCCCTATTGATATTTATGATACACTATTATAAAAATTATGAGTGGCCTCTATCTAGGCATCGTGACTACCCAAATGTCAGGAAAGTCAAGTGGTTTGACTATACCCTTCCATAGAAACAGTTACCATGCAATTACTCATTTCTTCACTCTTATATCAATTAGATTTTGAGTATGGAATTTTTTCAACTCATATAAATCAAATTACGTATTTTCTATTAATTTAACCATTTTTCCCAAAATGCCCTTCATGGATCTCTATCCATCTTGGCGTATTACTCTGGCCAGAGATTCTCTGAACAAGGCAATTATAGAATCATGCGAGATAACTTCCCTTAATAAATCTGAGATGGTGAATCCTTTATTGATCACTCAACTAACTTCAAGTAGGTTATGATATACCCAACCTCCTAACTATGTTCAACTCTAGTTGGAAGTAATTAGTTGTGGAGTCAAAGTATACCACTTGCTACTTAAGATAACCTTGGTGATCTCAAGTCTAAGGATACTTGCACAACTGCTATGAAGAGATTCCTCACTGACATAGATTTAATATCCATGTGGGGATTCTCTGTACAGGTCTCTAATGAACTTGTTCTTCTAACAAGAATCCACATGTTAGCTTTGATTATCTTTCATAATCACAATTATGAGAACCACTACTTGAACCATTTAAGAAGCATAATATGTGCTAGTCTATCTGAATTAACGATGTCCTGTCTTGTTAATTCTATGACTAGGGATATTTAGATATTAACACATTTGCATGCAATAGACATCTCATATCATGAACATTTCATGATTGCCTTTGCACTGTGTTTATAATATCTAGGACTTCATTTATTAATTTAAGATTTACAAACTTATGTATTTAAATATAGCATTAATAAATGAATGATGCCTTTTATTAAGAATATGAATTCATACATATGAAATATATCTCTATTACATGGGCTCTAAGGCATACTCTCTAACATTTGCACCATAGTAAAGGTGGTTGGTTTATGCTTGAACTGCACATATCTTTGCAAAACAATTATACTGAGATCCTCATTCCGCCTAGGCATTGTATAGTCTTTAATTATCCTTTGCCTAGACACCTCCTCTCTTTATCTACCCAAAAATTCTCCCTATGCCCTTGACACTTCTTCATCCTTTGAAGGAATTTCAACAATAGGAGGATCCAGATTCATGTTGTTTTCTCTATTTGTTTCTTTTTTTTGGTGCTGAGTCCTCTAGATTTCAAGGTCGTAAGGTGCTAATTATATGTCTCCCAGTCTGTTCATGCACTACAAATCACTTGAAAAGAATAAAATGAAAATAAAATAAAAAGACACATATAAATAACAGTTAAAACTCAGAAACAACGCCAATCCTCAGTAACGGTGCCATAAAAACTTGACGCAATCTCAGCAAGTGTACTGAATTTGCAAGTAATATATAGTGGTCAATTTAAGATTTGTGAATATCGTACCCAAGGGTTTGTGTGTGTAAGTTAAGAGAATCAATCATATGCTAAAGAATTCCTAAATTTTTGTTATGTATATGCTATCAACTAAAAAATTGTAAAAATTAAACAACCAAAATGCAATGTTAGAATTTAACTAATAGAAATAAATGTACAATAATTTTTCTATGGATAAAAGCAATTAAGTAGTTATCAAAAATGAAAACTTATATATTAAAAATGTTGCTCAGGTTCACTCATCCTCCCTATACTTAGATGTGAGTTAATTAACCTAAAATTATATATATAAATTCAGGATAACCCTCTTAACCAAAACATCCCATTCCAGAGCAAGCTATTCTAAACACAAGATATCCTATTTTGGAGCAAGTCCTATAATTAGCTTATGCACGAGTCTAACATCCTAGGTATGGTTTGCTTTCCCATTTCGGAGCCTAACAACCCGACACCCATCTATTTCACTCCATACTTTAGTTTTAAAACCACAAGATTCTGCAACTTAAATAGTCCCATTTTAGAGCAATCTAAAAATCACAACATCTATGATAAAATAATAGAGAAATAAGCATTCACAACATTTAGCCACCCAAGCATAACATCCAAACAAAGATATATGATAAAATCATTCATCTAAAGCTGGAAATTTACTCAAAATGATAAAAATTCATGAAGTATCCATGAAGCAATAGTAAAATAAACCATTCATGTATATATATAAACTCATAAATGTTCAATATTCACATAAGGGATAGGGAATTCAAAGATCTCCTAAAAACTAGCTAACTACTCACTATCCATTACAAAAATAAGAGAGAGAAATGAGAGAATAAACCCAAAAATTCATGTGGTGAAAACCTAGTTGAAACCCATGCTTGTTCAACCTTCTTCTCCAAATATTTAATGGGAAATGAGCTCAACACTGAGAAAAACTAAGTATTTAAGCTATGTATTTGTGTTTTTTATATATATTTTGGTGTAAATCTATATTATTTGCAAGTATAAACTAGAAACTACGTGTAAAATGAACTCAAGAAAGGAAGGAAATGAAAAGGAAAAACCCTAGATCTACAAAAAGAATCTCCTCTTCCAAATAGTAAAAATATGGTTTGTATAGGCCTAAAATGGTCATAGTCAGCACCATAAGCCTGCAAACTATGACATACTAAAAATCCTCTTTTGGATATGGGGTCACGATCAGCACCAAAATCCTAACTGATCATGACATAGCTTCTAATCGCATTCTAGATTGAAGTTTGCACATCTCATGGTCAACACCAAAATCCTATTAACCGTGAGGTCCTTTTTTGATCGGATCTACTCTGAAAAAACCTAGATCACAGCTAGTATTATGTATCAACTGACCTTGAGGTCCTCTTAAATGGTGCATTTTGACATAAGGCATAGGTCATGATCAACACCAAAATTTGCAATTTCATTGTTAAATTCGACCACCATTATTAAATAAATCACACAAGATTTTTCATCGCTATACCATCACTAAAATATTGTTGTTTTTTTACAAAATATTACTATACATTTTCAATGTCAACATTTCCTTACTAGTTCTCACTTCTTTCTTTTCAACTGAAATTGACAATAAGCAATACTGCCAATATATGCCTCTAAAATCTTCCATTTTAAGAGATATTTGTATATTAGTTAGACATGAGTGATGAAATATACTCCAAAATATGCACATTGTACAAAAAACTTAAAATGAAACACAAGGATGTTTTTAGTGTCGACCTAAACAATAGGTAGTGATTTGACAAGTTGAAACAATAAATTTCAATTTAGTGAAGGCATATAATTTGCTATTTATATAGCAAAAAAGGAGGATGCATTAGGGGCACAATAGTAAGACTGAAGTAGCAAATTCCATTTACTTTTGATGATGAGAACAAATGGGTGATATATAAAAGTAGAAAACAAAAATATTTTTCCCATAACAATCATGTCATCACCTCATCTAAGATATTATGCTTTATGGAAACTTAAATCAAACTCAAAAACTAAAATTTCAAGGAACAATACAAATTGGAGAAAAAAAAACCAATAGAGACTAATGACTATACCAAAGCATGAGAAGCTTCAAGAGCTCTTTGCAATGAGAATTTTTCTTATGTTAAGTCTTCAATATGCTGCATAATTGATAGTTTAAAAAAAAAATTGATAGTTTTCCAAACTCAAATACATAGTAGCAATAAGTGAGCATGAGGCAATCATAACTAACAAACACCCAAAAAAATGCTAGTTCTGCTAGAGGTCATATCCAAGGGATAGTAAAAAATATAATGGACTTAGAGTAGGATGGATTAGTAGAGTAGTAAAAACATAATGGACTAACACATGTGTGAAAATTATCATTAAGCTATACTCTATTCTTATCTTTCAATAAAATAATAAACAAAGGATATGCTCGATTTTTCCCACTTTTTGTTGGGTAGTTTGAATGCAAAAGAAAGGAGGATAAGGCCATAAACTTTTCCACTTCGAATCGATAAGGTGACATCTATAGTGGATGAAGAAATAACAGAGACAAAATAAAATTGCTAAGACTTTCCAAATTGTTTGTTTAAAAGTTTGAATAATTTTAGATAGTTTTAACTTTTAACTATAGATGTACTCACTCATACATAACAATCCATACTTGACCTTCAAGGTTTTTGCAAGAAATGAGATTAACTAATAAAATAATTTAAAATGGAAGCTATGATTCTTTGTTATTATCTAGACAAACTACAAAACAACCTAGACAAATGGCATATAATTTATGTCACTAAATCATCTACTTATTATAGTAGAAAACTAAAAGCATATATTTAAAATATACGTATAATTTGGAAGATAGGCAAACCTAATCTAAAAATTACTAGGTAAGAAAGAAATACAATTTACAAAAATAACATGTACACATCACGAGCTATTTGTCACTAATCTTCATAAAAGCTAGTCACCTATTTAATATAAATCAGTACCCAATGCTATTTATGATCATGAAGTTTCTCCTTATTGGACAAATATAACTATTAACTATTATTTAAGCTCTTATTTAAATCAAATGCATTAGAACAAGAAATTGAAATTTTAATTACTAAACCTATAATGTAAGACTATTGTCACATGATAGACTTTCAATGTAATTAATTTTTGTTAGGACCCAAAATAGGCCCTAGTAGAATTCAAGGGGCATTAATATGTTATTGAAGTATAATTAAGGTAAATTTGGTGAATTATTATAAGTTATGACCTAATGGATTGATAGTCTTAAGTTATAGAGGAATAGATAGCTAATTAAAAATTTTGTATAATAGTGCATTATTGAAAAGAAATTAAAGATAAGTGGTCAATTGAGATGAAATTGTAAGTTATTGAATTGAAGGATAAATTAGTTATTTATTTATGAGTACAATTGAAATAAAAATTTATTTCAATTGTCAATTTTGATATAATTAAAAATATAAGATCAAATGTAATAATATAATATTTATTTAAGGTCTAATTATAAGATGATGTAAATTTAGGGGCTAATGATAAAAGAAGCTTTAAGTGGATTGATTGTAAAAAATAAAAAGAAATTAAGGGTTAGTTTTTAAAAGAGTAATGCATGCAAGGATTAAAGAGAAATTTGCCCACTTAATCCCATGGGAAAGGGTGATCACGTGAGAAATTCCACTTACTATTCTTGAAAATGGTAAACTCATGTTGGTGGCAGGATAATGTTTAAATCTCTATTCTTCTGCTTAATGTCTCATTTTCCTTTACTCTTAAACAAAAAAATCGGTGTAGTGAGTTAAAGGGTTTTCGTGTGGTATCTTTTAAGGTAAGGGGTTTTATGCTTTTAAGCTCTCATTTTTCAATCTATGGAAGAGTGCATGGAAGGTAACATAGGAATTGAATTCATAAATGTTGTTTGCAGAGGTTGAGACAAGCAAGAACAAGGGTAAAGAAATTTTAAAGGAGTAAAAAAGAATTAGGCTTTGGAAAAAAAGGTTTAGAAACTCTTTCTATGCTACATGTGGATATATGGCATTGAAATTTTTGAAATAGTTGGAAAATATTCATTATGATATTTTGGATTAGTTTTATAAAGGGGATTTAAAGGATTGAACTCTGCATGTGCTTAAGATAGAAATATAGAATTAGAAAGAGAGTAGTTCGTTGAACTTCTTGCATGGGTTGTTCACAATTTGAGGTGTTTTATTTTCATTCATATATGTTATAGAATAAAGAGAAGGAATGGTTTATTGCATAAAATGGAGAATATGGATTATGAAAAAATAAGTCTTGGTTTGCTTATATGGAGAAATTCATGTAAAGATCTTGGAACCTATAGCTATATTTCATGGATATTTTGGGTTTCAAAACTCTGATTTGAGTAAGTTTGGTTGGTACTTACTCTTATGATTTGGACTTAAAATTTTGTAAAAGAAACCTATATTTAATTATACCTCTAAGTGCTCCTAAAATTAATTTAAAATTCAAATTGAGTTACTACCTAGTTGATAAGAACATGTTGCAGTATTTTTGCTATAAATATTTGTTGAGAAGTCAAAATCTATTGAAACAAAATTTTGGTTAAAATAGACTCATAGGAGCATCATTTTCATGAAGTAAGGTTGTTTAAATTATGTACCTATTTTATTCTATGAATTTATTAATTAGTGCTAAAAACTGAATTAGGTACAACAAAGTGCTGTCTAGAGAGCATAAACAGATTTTAGTAACTTCAATATATCTCTTGATATATAAGTCAAATTTCTAATTAAACTTGACTTATATGTCTACAGTATTTGTGAACAAAGTATAAATTGGTTCTACCCTAAATATGTCAAAGAGTAACTTGAATCCTAAATTATTGGCAGTATTAGTTGTTAGGAATAGATTTTGGTATGCTGGGCATAAGTCTTGGTATAGGAGTTAAAATACTATATTGTAAAATTCTAGGTAAACTAGATACCTAGGAGTAGGATTTTTATGAAGGAAAGTTGGTCTAATTCTTTCCTCATTTTATTCTATGAATTTTATAAATGGTAATAAAAACTGTTTTGGTAGTATGAAAAGCCTATGGTTTTTCTTGAATATCTCGAGTTACATATGTGATATTAAGATGAATATTAATGTTTTATAAACTGGACACATAGGGGAATAAGTTTGTAGAAGGCCACTTGGCCTAAAAATGACGTTTTCCAAATCAAAAATGGCATACAAATTAGATCCATAATTCTGCCACTATGCAGAATTTTGGAGGCAGAATTTTTAATGTATTTTATATAAATGTTTAAATGTTATTATATTAAATGTGTGCCTATATGGAAGCACATTGAATTATTATGGCATGTAATATAATTATTGATAAAGGTCTATATATAATCATATATAGACATAGGTAAATATTGTTGATAATGATATAAAAATATTCATATATGATCAAACTTATGTACATGCTCATTATATAAAATTATACTTACATGTATATACTTTAATGATAGAGAATATTTCTATTTGAACATTGATATGAGCTCGAAAAGCTCATAAATAGTATCTATGTGTGTTTAGTTTTACCAAGTATAGTGTTTAATATTGACATATTTTATGTGTTTTTTGTTGCTTTTATGTGTTTTATGTGTTCTTGGTTATTTTATTTGTTTTATAGGAGTTAAGGAATCAATTTAGAGCTTAAATGGGCAAATTTGGAAGCACTAATGAAGGAGTGAAGAAGAAGCCCTACTGTGAGTGCGACAAGGGACGCATGTCTAGAGCAAAAATTGAGGAAGAGAAAGGTGCAAAGAAGAAGCGTGATTTATCGCGAGCACAACAGGTGTCGAGATCGCGACAGAGGGCGGTTATAGGCAGATAATCTTGAAAAGTCACCTAAAAGGATACCAAGGTTCACCAAGGGTTGCATACCTATGGAAGGGCACTTGTAGGGACTTGATGCTTGAAAATTATATATATCTTGGAAGTTATTTTAAGAAAAGAGAAGGAATCATTAGATGGATTAAATATTTATTTTTATAACTTGAAAATGTAGTTGAAGAACAATAGTTTTACATTTGAGTTTAGTTTATGTTTTGAAGAAGAGACTTACAAGGAAGAGGAGTCATCATACATGAGTAAAGGATGAGAATTCATTTACTTAATTTCTTGTTACTTTCCTTATTATTATGAATACTTTTTAGGAACTTGAATATCATTATTCACATTTAATAATTTCTCTTTCATTTATCTTTAAATGTAGGATTTGCTATTAATATTTTATTGGTATCATTATAAGTTAAGGAAAAATACCTTAGATGGCAATTCCTTCTCTGAAAATCAACAAAGTAATTATAAGTGAGAGAGTTAACAAGAGCAACATCTTTCTAATAGTTAATAGGAAATTCATTATCAAAGCATAGTTTGAGAGATCGCATATAGAGATAGTTGTTATAGGTTAGTTTTTATTCTTTGAATATGTGCTTATGTAATTCTAGTCTAAATGCGAAAGCTGCGATTTAGAACCATAAATGCATGTTTAAGGCATAATGTAGTCTCAATGTGGGAGCTATGACATAGAACATTATTCCAACTTGGCTTACATGATAAAGATTGAATTATAAATAAGAGAAAAATATCAAATTCCATACTTATATAATGTTACATTCATCATACTTATAAGTCTTCTCTGATTATCATTAAAGTAGAATAATATTTAGTTTATAATAGTAAAGTATTAGTTTTAACTAGCAAATTAATGATCATTGTAAACAAGATGAAAATTGAGTAGTAATAGTGTACAATCTTAATCAACATTACAGTACAGTCGGCCTCGTTTGGGTTTATAGTTTTGATATCTTCTGATTCTACCATTTTGATACCTTTGGGTATCCACCATTCTTGTTATCCACCTTTAGAACTTAAGCAGGCCAAAATAAAGTATGAACACATTACAATTATTACAGTATGATGATTAAATATGGTATATGGAATACATGATACATATATGAGGCTACATTATAAAGATGAACACTTGGCAATTTAGAATCACTTAGTCATGTTAGACCAATAAGTCATGCATATGAACTTGTTTGATATTAATGTGTTATCAATGATCTAATTTATAAATACATGATCTTTATAGACACATACTTCTTATAAGATTATATATATATATATGTGCGTTTGTGTGTGTGTGTGTTATCTTCATAAGAAAAATGTATAGCATGTGGAAAAGCATTAATGTGAAGTGAAGGAGTATTATGTTGTCATCAAGGTTTTTGATGTTTGCATTCTATGATAAAAGAAAAATTAAAACTGAACACATTTGCAAACAAACACACTTATACCAAAAAATCTAGAAAATAGGACATGTGAATAAATAAGAATATAGAATCAAAAAGGATAGAAGCAGAAATGATGCAAAATGTAGAAGTTATATAAGCTTAAGTGAGTTCAGGACTCAGCATCATCATCACCTCTCACTCCAGGTCTTTCTTCCTTCTCATTCTACTTACTTTGTCTTTCAAAAAAGTAACGAATGCAACATCAAAAAAAGTGGATAGCTTAGCTAAATTGAGCTACTCAAATGAACTATGCATTACACAAATAGATTTTGGACAATTACTTCACTCTAGCAGCAACTCAATAGCAAGTCTCACCAAACACTTGAATATCAATAGTAATAACTTTCTAACTGTGACAACCTAAACCTTTGTTTAACTGAAACTCCTTAACCTGAAATATTAAACTCACTTAGCTGCGTTTTCAAGCCTTTTTTTTATTTATAAAACCAACATATTGATTCTATAGTAAAACTTTTACACATAAATAAGTTTCTTTGATCAATACAAACTTTACAACTAATACACATAGGTACAAAACATCATGGGTAAACATAATAAAATTCAACATCATCAGCTATACTTATGGTTCTCTTTCATGTTGGCCATCCCACTGCAGATATAACCCCGGTGAATACAATCTTTTCTGGAAGCCTACATGGATAAAACACCCATGCTAAGCTATAAAGCTTAGTGGGAAACAAAAACATGTGAAGGACTACTCACAGCAGTCATCGATAAATACACTCAAAATGCAACAAATGAAATATAGATTTATCATGAGAATACCACTATAATACTCTTATTCACAACACGTTGTATATAGAAAACCAATGAATTATCATAGCTCAATAATTCATTTAACATACATGTATCATATAATTTCTCTGTATACTCTATACATTTAAACTTAAGAAAAAAATTTTTATGATTAAAACAAATCATGAGCACCATCAATAATACAGGTTAATTATACCAAAATGTTTACGTTATACCTGTACTTTAAAAATATAACGTTTTCAATCAGCAATGTAATCCTACTTTCAATTTAGTATCCACAAATATCTATTTTTCATATATTGATCTACATACACACACACACACACATATATATGCATAAATATAATACATGTATTAGTAAACCCAATTAAACATGATATTCCATAAACATATGTCTTACTATACTGAAATAGACTATGATGTAATTATACTGTAACTTATCCTGCTTAAGTTCTAAAGGTGGATAACGAGATCGATGGATATCGAGGTATCAAAACGGTGGATATCTGAAGATATCAAAAATATGGACCCAATCAGGGCCAATTGTACGATGGACCAATCAGAGACCCACACGAGGGCAAGTAACAACCCTAATGGGCTATGCATGATCCAGTAGGATGGACTATACTTTAGACCTAAAAAGGTCAATGGTGGCTGCTGCAATATCCCTATAGTCGCCTATCTATCCACATTCTAAACACTAAGCAAGCAGTTAATTCCCTTTACTTTATTTGACATTACTTTGCTTTACTCTATTCAATCATATACATATATGTGCATGCATAATCATGTATCGGGTATTGATAATCATACACATGTTACTGCATAGCAATGAGTAAAGTATCATGTATTACTTACCTATATATCAATGTCACATCAATCAAATAGTTTATACTTACCCAAAATAAGTATTGAACATTCGATGGCCATATATAAAGGCATATGTTAGATATGATTAAAATTAATCAATCTTGCTCAAGCATCATAATGTTGTATTTATGGAAATGTAATCATATAAATTACATATGCATGTATCATCTCTTAAGCATATTATCGTTGTAGAAAAATGTACCTTTATGATTCATCATGATTATCCTCCAAGCACCTATGTACTTAATTATATTATCACAACCTCATACTCAATTACTATAATAACTATATGTGATAAACATATTACACTTAATACATATAATTTTATTCTAGAATTAACACCTACTCATACCAATCCATATTGTTCAAGTGTCTCTTTATGTATATAAGTTCAATATCAGAATTACATTTAGTTATACAATTTTACATACACAAAAGATTAGGCAAATTCTTGTATTTGCATGACATATGTTCCTCTATAACATCATAGGAATTAATACACACATAATACCATAGTCACACCCTTTCTAACAAATAGTATAGAATTATCCATGTATTAAGCATGCATGCATACATATATATACATAAATATATATATATATATATATATATATATATATCTAAAAGTAATTATCATTATATTTGTTCAAGTATAGGCCTCATACTATACTATAAACCAATTCTACTATTGACTTGATTTATAAATCTTCGGTTTCACTATTATAGTCTATTAGATTCATAAGATATCTCACATTGTGTTTTAATAACCTTAATAACTGAATTCCTAAGTGATTTATCGCTAAGTCATTAAATACCCTCCTTTGAATTTAAGTAAAAATGGCAACTCAAATTCCACGGTTAAGAAATTACTCTAAAATCATAAGTTTATATGCTAAAACATTTTAATGATATTTGGCAAAGAAGACTCTAATGTTTAAGCAACTCTATGAATGAAATATACCACCACATGTTCATAATAGTATATCCTGCCAATCGATTTGAATCAAAGTAGTATAACCAACAAAGTATAGGCCTTATATTATCATGCTTATATGATATATTTACAAAAACCATAATTATATGTGAATACATATGCATGTCTATGTCATAATTAAGTAAAAGCATATTTCAAGATTTAAACCTATTCATATTCATATAGTAATTATTTCTTACTTGAAGATGGGCCGGATGGAGATCCAACAAACTTGAAGATAATGTAATTATTTCTTACTTGTTTGAATCATGCATACTACCTAGGTGTGACCTTTTGATTTCCCTTTTGGCTCGGGGAAATCAATGTAGTAAAGTCCATAACTATACCATATTTGTATGCTTATATTTATGTGATAGATATAGGATGCATACCAATGTATGCCAACCATGTATGATGAGACTTAATTAACTAAAACCCTCAAATAAATACTAAGGTATATAAGCCTTCCATTAATTTGAGGAGAACCAGAGTTCTTTATAGTATGGGTTGTTGACCACAGTCAAGCTCAAATTATATCGAATATGTTCAAGTCTAATTAAATGGGTCATCTTAGATAGCCCATTAGTTTGTTTACCACAGTCAAGGCTAATGGTTTTAGAGGCAAGATTAGGGAATGCATATATGATATGCATGCATCAAGAGTTGATAACCTAATAATCCAACAATTATGTAGGGACACAATTGGTATAGAGATACCTACCTTTTAGGGGTATGGAGTTTTTCTTGTTGACCACAGTCAAGGTCAAATTACATATCAAGGATTGGATATTGGCCTACTAAGAAAACCATCGAGTTTTCTCGGATTAAATAGTGAGGGATATTAATTCGCAATAAAATAGTGGGAGTAAATGGATTAATTAAAGACCTAATTAATGCATATATACATATGAACATACTCTCATGTGTTTTCTTTTTCACATCTAGGTCATCATCATGAGCACATCAAACATTAACATATGATCAATCTTAGATAACAAGTTGTTTGGCAGCAACTATTCTGACTAGATCAAGCAAGTGAGAATTGTTCTCAGAGCTGAAAAGATCTATTATGTCTTAGATAAAGATCCACCACCACTTCCATCAGATGATGCCATTAATGAGATCAAAGACACTTATCGTAAATACATGAAGGATAGTGAAGTAGCAGCATGTCTGATGCTTGGTGCTATATCCTCAGAGCTTTAGAAGTAACATAAGATGATGGATGCTAGAACCATCATTTTGCATCTAGAGGAGCTTTATTCTTCTCATGCTAGAACTAAGCAATATGAGATTGTTCGAGCTCTATTTAGCTGCAAAATGGTGGAAGGCACTTTAGCTGCTACTCATGCATTAAAGATGTATGGGTATATTGAGCATTTGAGTAGACTTGGCTATGTAATGGATAATGATCTATACATAGATTTAATCTTGTACTCATTGGCTCCAAGTTATGCACCTTTCGTGCTTAACTTTAACATGAACAAGATCCAAGTTACCATTCCTGAGTTAATCAACATGCTTAAAATAACTGATGGATCCTTCAAGAAGGATTAAAAAAGTGTTATGGTTGTCACTTCTGCTAAAGGCAAGAAGCAAAAGAAGAAGATAACCAAGGCACAGCCAAAGAATGGTGGGATCTCCAAGAAAAAGGTTACCAAGAAAGAGAATCCTAAAGGAACTCGCTTCCATTATGGAAAGGATGGTCACTGGAAGAGTAACTGCAAGGCCTATCTAGATTCTCTTAAGGAGAAGAAGCATGTTGATGCTTCTACTTCAAGTATTCATATGATTGAAATTAATACTCATTCTATTGCTTCAAAACAATCTTGGGTATTAGATACCAGATGTGGATCTCACTTGTGTAATGATCTATAGGGGTTTAGAAGTTTTAGAAGAGTTGGAAAGGCAGAGATATGTTTGCAGTCAGCTACTGGACAAAACATCTCTACAATGGTTGTGGGGACTTACCATTTGCCTCTTCTAAGTAGATTACTACTGGAATTAAATAATTGTTATTATATTCCAGCTTTATCCAAGAGTATTATTTCTTTCAGTTGTTTATTAAATGATTATGACATTTCTTTAAAGGACAAGTGTTATTACATTTTTAAGAACAATATGTTTTATGCAAAAGCTATCATTGAGAATGGTATATTTGTTCTTGATTTAATTAAAGAAGTGCATAATGTGGATACCAAGAGAATGAAACATGACAATCTAAATACCTCATACTTATGGCATTGCCATTTAGGCCATATAAATGAGATGCATGACCAAATTACATAAGTCAGGTGATTTGGGATCATTTGATTATGAATCATTTGATACATACGAATCTTGTTTATTAGGAAAAATGACAAAAGCTCCCTTTATTAGTAAAGGAGAACGAGCTAAAATGGTTTTGGACTTAATACATTCAGAAGTATGTGGTCCAATGACTACATATGCCAGAGGAGGTTACTCCTACTTCATTACTTTCATAGATGATTATTCCAGGTATGGATACATCTATCTAATAAAACATAAATTAGAAGCATTTGAAAAGTTTAAAGAATTGAGAAATGAAGTAGAGAAACAACTTGGCAATAGTATTAAAACACTTAGATCAGATCAAGGTGGAGAATACTTAAGCCAAGAATTTCAAGATTATCTTAGAGATAATGGGATTTTATCTCAATGGACTCCACCATATACACCACAACACAATGGTGTATCTGAAAGGAGAAATCAAACAATATTAGATATGGTTCGATCAATGATGAGCAGAGCAAACTTGCCTAAATCTTTTTGGGGATATGCACTAGAAACTGCTGTTTATGTGTTAAATAGAGTTCCTAGTAAATTGGTTGATGTTACTCCATATGAGATGTGGAATAACAAGAAACCCATGCTTTCTCGTATGAAAGTATGGGGTTGTCCTGCTTATGTGAAGAGGACAATGTCAGACAAACTAGATGTTAAGTCAGACAAATGTTTATTTTTGGGATATCCAAAAGAAACCTTTGGATATTATTTCTATCATCCCTTAGAACAAAAGGTGCTTGTTTCAAGGCATGCTGTCTTCTTGGAAAGAGAATTTCTCCTACAAGAGGACAATTGGAGTAAAATTAAACTCAGTGAAGTTCAAGACCCACAAATAAAAATAAATCAACCAATTGAACTTGAGATTGAATTTCATTATGATGAGATTACAATTGAACATGACTATACACAAAATCCTATAAGATATACTAGGATGCGTTCTATCCCTGTGAGATATGGATTTCACGTTGATTCGGATAGAGGCATAACTGTAGTAGAGGACAATGAGCCTACAAGCTATTAAGAAGTTTTGAACAGTTCAGAGCTTGATTTATGGCTTAAAGCTATGCAGTCTAAAATGGACTCCATGTATGAGAATAAAGTATGGACTTTAACTCAACCACCTGAAGGGATAAAACCCATAGGGTACAAATGGGTCTTCAAAAAAAAGAACGATATGAAAGGTAATATAGTTACCTATAAAGCTCGCTTAGTAGCAAAGGGCTATCATAAAAAAGAAGGTATTGACTATGACAAAACCTTTTCTTTTGTAGCGATGCTTAAGTCTATAAGAATACTTTTAGCCATTGCAGCTCATTATGATTATAAGATTTGGCAAATGGATGTGAAGACAGCTTTCCTAAATGGAAATTTGATTGAGGATGTGTATATGACCCAACTGGAAGGGTTCACATCAAGAAAGTACAAGCTTCAAAGATCCATTTATGGATTGAAGCAAGCCTTTAGGAGCTGGAACATACGATTCAATGAGACAATCAAAGAGTTTGGTTTGTCACATAATGAAGATGAATCTTGTGTGTATAAAAGGGTCAGTGGGAGTGCAATTGTCTTCCTGGTTCTATATGTGGATGACATATTGATCATTCGAAATGATATTTCTCTTCTCCAATCTGTTAAAATATGGTTATCCAAGCAATTCTCCATGAAAGACCTTAGAGAAGCATCCTATATACTCGAAGTAAGGTATTGAAGAGCTTTAATATAGATCTCTCTAAGAAAGGGTTTATACCCATGGTGCATGGGAAACACCTTTCTAAGTCTATGTGTCCGCAAACACTAGAAAATAGAGAGAGCATGAATAGAATACCATATGCATCAACAATTGGTTCTATCATGTATGCTATGTTATGTACACGTCTAGATGTAGCATTTGCTTTGAGTGTCACAAGCAAATTCCAATCCAATTTTGGAAAGGAACACTCGGCAGCTGTCAAGAATATCCTTAAGTACTTGAGAAGGACAAAGGATATATTCTTTGTATATGGAGAGGGCAGTTTGGAAGTAAATGGGTATACAGATGTCAGCTTCCAATCTGACAAAGATGATTGTAAATCATAGTCTGGTTATGTGTTCATAATGGGAGGAGCAGTTAGTTGGAAGAGTTCCAAACAAGAAACAACTGCTGATTCCACAATGGAAGTTGAGTATATTACTGCTTCGCAAGCAGCCAAAGAAGTAGTCTAGATCAAAAAGTTCATATCCAAACTAGGAGTGGTGCCTAGCATTGTTGATTTTATTCTTTTATATTGTCACAACAATGGAGCCATTGCGCAAGCATATAAACCACAGTCTCATCAACGATCCAAGCATGTTCTCAGACACTACCATCTCATAAGGGAAATAGTAGCTAGAAATAATGTGAAAATAGAAAGGGTCCCTACTGATGATAATGTGGCGGATCCCCTCACTAAAGCACTTTCCCAGATAAAGCACAATCACCATATATAAATAGCATGGGTCTAAGACATATGAGGGATTGGCTCTAGTGCAAGTGGGAGATTGTTAGAGAGTATGCCCTAGAGCCCATGTAAAAGGGATGAATTTCATTTGTATGAATTTATATTCTTAATAAAAGGCATCATTCATTTATTAATGCTATGTTTAAATACATGAGTTTGTAAATCTTAAATTAATAAATGATGTCCTAGAATATTATAAACACAGTGCAAAGACAATCATGAAAGTGTTAATGATATGAGGTGTCTATTGCATGCAAATGTGTTAATATCTAAATATCCCTAGTCATATAAATAACAAGATAGGGCATTATTAATTCGGACAGACTAGCGCATGTTATTCTTCTTAAATGGTTCAAGCAATGGTTCTCATAACTGTGATTATGGAAGATAATCAAAGCTAACATGTGGATGCTTGTTAGAAGAACAAGTTCATTAGAGACCTGCAAAGAGAATCCTCACATGGATATTAAATCTATGTTAGTGAGGAATCTCTTCATAGCGGTTGTGCAAGTATCCTTAGACTTGAGATCACCAAAGTTATCTTAAGTAGCAAGTGGTATATTTTGACTCCATAACTGATTACTTCCAACTGGGAGTGAACATAGTTAGTATATTGGGTATATCATGACCTACTTGAAGATAGTTGAGTGATTGACAAAGGATTCACCATCCCAAATTTAGTAAGGGAAGTTATCTCGCATGATTCTATAATTGCCTTGTTCAGAGAATCTCTGGCCAGAGTAATATGCCAAGATGGATAGAGATCCATGGAGGGAATTTTGGGAATAATGGTTAAATTAATAGAACATACATAATTAGATTTATATGAGTTAACAAAAATCCATACTCAGAATCTAATTGAGATAAGAGTGGTGAAAGAGTAATTGTACGGTAATTATTTCTTTGGAAAGGTATAGTCAAACCACTTGACTTTCCTGACATTTCGGTAGCCATGATGCCTAGCTAGAGGCTGATCATGACTTGTATAATAGTGTATCAAGAATATCAATAGGGATTGATAAAATGATTTAAAGAAGTTTAAATCATGTGAGTTTTGAATGGAACTCATAATTACATCTTATACTACCAATATGGACAGGAACCCAATAGGTCATACACATATAAAGAAAAGGATTAAATGATAAAATGACAAGGATAATAATATTTGATATTATTATGGGAATAGAGAAGTGAATAAGAGAATAATTAATTAAAGAGTTTAATTAATTATGATCAAGTAAAATTGTTCACGGAACTTTTGAGAAATGTTCTGTAAAATTAGACCTAATTGAAATAATTTATTTCATAATTAATTATTATTGGACCATAAGTGTTATAGGGCTGATATAATAATTAATAGATCCATTAGAGGAATTACAGAGGCCCAGAGAAGTGAAGTTGGCGCAGAAACCCTCCAGAAGAAGGGCCACATGCCAACTCCAAACATAAGGCCTTAGAGGCCTATTTCTTGGACGAAAATAAGTTCAATATGTTACATAAGTGTTATGGATCCTACATATTTAATTTGGTTGGATTTGGAATTCATTTGGGTAATTAAATCCAAGTATATGTACAGAGGGCCTAGTTTGTGGGTTTTGTTCATAGTCTTTTATGAAAGGGCTTAAATTGGATTTAATTGAGCCAAAATAATTATAAATAATTCCAAAAGCTAATTAATAATTGTCCAGCAATTTTAAAGAGCCCAATCCCATTATGAAGTTGGATTTTTTAACCTAACTATAAAAATCCAAGAGATGTGGAATTAGGGTTAAGTGAGAACAATTAAGAGAAAAGTTTTTCTCTCATTCTAAAAGCCCTAGCCGCCACCTTCCCTAGCTAGCATCTAGGGATTTTCAGCCAACCCTTGTTTCTCCCAATTGTTGGTTCATTCATTCATTCTCTAGTGTGGATTACTCATTGGAGGTGTTCTATTTTGGACACTGTGGTTTGCAACAACCTGGTGAGAAGGAAAATCAACTGTACAACAAAAATCAAAGGTGATTTTTCTTATTCTCATTAATATGTATATTGTAAATTCATGGCAAGATCAGATATATTGGTTAAAAATTTTAAATTTCGCTTATGTATGAGATGCATGTAACCGATAATTTCGAACAAAATATACAAAGTAGATCACATATATTCACTGTCAAATATTATTCTTTTACAATTTTTTTTTAAAAAAAATCAATGTTATGACTAATAATAAATCAATGTTGTGATCTAACTAGAAAATGAATCGGAAAGGTTTAATCCCAATTTGTAAATTTCTTATAAAATGCTTAATTCTAGCTTAAACATTTGAAACTATAAAAATAATTCTATATAAATATCAATATTTGAGCATCCATCCACTAAAAAAAATAAATAAATTGTACTAAAAGGTTGACTCATAATTCCAAGTTAAACCAAGACTCCGGGTTGAACTGAATTGTAGCAACATAAAACACAAAAATTTTCTTCACTCTAGCTTTGCTAATTATGCAAAATTTCAATTGTAGCAGGACCATATCAGTTAAAAGTTTGTTATAAATTTGCAGTTGACTAATAGTACCAATTAATTAATTACTGGCATACTATACAATATAAATAACATTTAACTATAATATTTCTAGAACTAAATTGTCCCAAGTTTCATGCTAAAATCACTTATCTTCTAACTTTTCCAATTCTAATATGCCTCATTAATATTTTGTTGTGCATTATTCTTTATGAAATAACAATTAAATGATTAAAGCATTCCATTAAATTGTAGCTCTGGAGTTTGAGCAAGCATAAATGTTTTAAAACTGTTGAATTCACATAAAATAACAACTAAAGGTAACCTGCAGGATAGAACATGAGAAGATCAAGGGAAAGAAAAGGAGGAATGGCAATAAACATCCCAAAAGCAGCCATATGATAAAGTTACTAATAAAGTAGTAAAAATTTGCAATTCCATTGAAACAACAAAGCAGGATCTAGCTAATATGGGAACTGAAGAAGATAGATGATAAACCCTTTCTTATATGCTAAGTTATTGATTTTATAAAAGCCAAGTTAATCAGAAAAAAAAGGCATTCAGTATAAAGTTCTAAAACACATTAAGAGGTGCAAAGGAAGAAAAAGTAACAAAATATATAAATACCAAATGAGATTTAAAAGATCTTATAGAAGAAGAAGAAAAGACGATTGGACCTAGAAAAACTAAAATACAGAATAATGCTAGACATTTATGCAATCTCAAATTTAAACCAAATTTTTAGCTAATTTTTTTCAAATTAATGTCGAGAAACACATATTCCTAAATTCTAAAACCTAGAAATAAAAAGGCAATTATCAAAGAATAAATGAATAAAAAAAGGATTAGGTTTTACCTATAAGAGATGTCAACTTAGGAGATTGGATAAAGGATTTCAAGTACCCATTTGACTTTTTATTTGTTTAGGTGAGAATGAATAGAAAAAATCAATAACTTCGGCATAGCAGAATGTGAAGGATTGTTAGTTTTAATTAGGTTTCAATTCCCACTGATTTCTCAAAAAGCAAATAGAGAGGAGAAGCAAGTTACACAAAAATTGCATTATATAACAACTAAAATGTTAATCAATTAGTAAACAATCAAATCTAGGTTTTACAAGGGAGAGGGCAAGGACGAGGGTGAGGGTGAAGGTGAGGGAGGCAAAGAAGAAGGAAAAAATCAAAAATAAAGGGGAAAACTCTTTATACCTAGGGCAAAAATGAATTTGCTAACGGAAAAGAAAATCCGTTGCTTAGTTACCAACAGAATGTATTTTTCGTTGCTAAATTAGCAATGGAAAACACAGTTCGTTGGTAATTTAGCAATGAAAAATACATTTTGTTGGTAATTAGTAATGGAATTGCATTTTGATTGGTAAATTACCAATGGAATTATATTTCCATTGCTAAAATACAAATGGAAAATTGTTTTCATTGCTAAATTACCAACAAAATTTGATTTTCATTGCTAAATTACCAAAGGAATTTTATTTCCATTGTAAAATTTTTTTACATTTCACTAGCATCTTACTTAGCAATGATATCAATATTCCATTGCCAAATTCCATTATAAAATTTTAGCGTTAAAAATTTCCTATTTTTTTGGCGACAGATGACAAAGATTTTTCATTTCCATTGCTAAAGCAAAAAAAAAAGTTCACGAAAATTAGCAACAAAAATTTTTTCTGTTGCTAAGGTTCTATTACTAATTCAACATTTTCTTGTAGTGGCAGTTGGATCACGTCAAGTGCTCCCTCCACTCATTCTTGAGTAGTAGGATAATGTCAAGTAGTCTCTCCAGTCTATTTATATCATTGGAGACCTACACAAGTGTGAAAGAATGATTGCAATAGTATATGTACATGCCATGCAAGAAATAAAATGCATTTGAGATTGATCTTTATTTGTTCCTTATATATATATATATATATATATATATATATATATATATATATATATATATATATATATATATATATATATATATATATTTTTCAGTAGTACATATAGTCTCGAGCACAGATAATATCATGAGTTATGCTTGCAGATAGATCCAATTAGCTTTCCACTCCAAGTAAATTTTGAAGATGAAATTTTAATTACTGGGGAGAAATGTAACGCCTTAGAATTTCATCTAACATGATCAATACATTCTAGAGCATGAGCAATAACATTAGCATGGTTTTTGATAATATTAAATTTGCATATTACATTAAAATTCAAAAATACTTAAGTGTTAGACATGCGCAGCTTAGAGAAATCCTAAGATGGGTGACCTATTGGGAAGTTTGTATTAAACATTAGATGAGATAAGGTGAGTTAAATGGAGTCTGCTTCTCTTTTGTGGAGTCATCAGTTACCTATCTTTGCACACACTCAAACAAATCATGTGCTATGCAACTTTGTTGCCTGGTGGTAGATACAACTACAAAAAATTTGATTTAATAACCATAACAAGTAAAATTACTATTTTACCCATAATTATCATTATAATTAATTAAATTAAATTTTTTCTCTTATTGTCTTAATTTATCTTTCAATCCTTTCCATATTTATTTTTCTCAATTAATCTCACATAATCTTTACTTAAGTGGAAAATTACCATTAGGTACCTAAACTTTCTTTTCATTATATTTAACTTTGTTTAACCTCAATTTTGACCATTCTTATTTCCTTGACTTTTGTTTCATTTTAAGTGTAAATTTTACATTTTAGTCCTTCTATTCACTCATGAAGTGGTAAATTATAGTTTGGACCCTGAAATTTTTCTTAATTTACGATCCGACCCCTTTTTGCTTATTTGACTATTTTGACCCTTTTTTATCACATTTTCAATGCAAATTTATAATTTTACCCTCAATTTCTCACATAATTACATTTTTATGCCTTACTAATCTATTCATTACATTTTTCACTTTACTTATTAACTAGTCACATGTATGGTATATTTTATGTATAATTACCGTTTAGTCCATGTTTCCTTAGATATTTACAATTTTGCTCCTAATAATGCTTAGTGAAAATCCTTAAACCTAATGTGTGGGGCGAGTATTTCAATAATACTAAATGTACTGAAGAGATCACTTGGGGTGACCTAACTACTCCAGAGTATATTGACGGATCACTTAGGGTGATCAACTCCTCAATTGTAATTCTATGGTAAGTAAGGGATCACTTAGGGTGACCAACTACTTACTATGAGCCTAATATGAGTTGAGGGGACACTTAGGGTGATATGCTCCCTAAATATTTATCTAATATGTATGTTGAAAGACCATTTAGGGTCACAAACTCCTTAAGTGTGCATTTAGTATGTGTTTCAATCTGAATTAACTCATTATTTTGTCATGGTATTTTTGTTGGGTTTCGACATAGAAAAAAAAATAAAATGCAGTGGAAATATTGAAACCCATCAGGATCCAAGCAATCCAATTGACTAAATGAAGAGAAAGTAATGATTACTAACCTTTTGAAGTGTAAAATCATTTTACAAGTGCTACCTCACATGAGACGAACACCCTTTACCAATATCTATACTAGAACGCGAGGAATGAATTCATCTGGGGTGCTAGCTCCCTTCTTTGGCAGCTAGGGTTATAGAAAATGAATTTCTCTCTTCACTTTGAGACGACTCACTCTCTTTTATATGTGTGTTAGGGTTACCAATCACACACACACACACACACACACATATATATATATAGTTGGCCTAACCCTAATTAAAAGAGAGAGAATTTCGAGCCTATATTTCTTATTTAAAATAAAATTATAATATTAATCCTAATTAATATTTTTTATTTCATTATTTATTTCGAATTTTAATTTGTAATAAAATAAATTTAGAAATGCCTGAATTAACCCTTAGTTCATTCATCACATTTTATGTGTACGACCCAATAAGTGCATATTATATTAGCCGTAGGCCCCAATCCCATCATAGGCCTATAAGTCATAACCGGCCTCTAGCAAGACATTACGACTACCCAAATAATACGAATATCGATAATTTAATTTTAACCTCATAAAACATGGTATAATCTCTTTGTCACATGATATCTCGTATGAACATAAATCATGATCCATTTCAAACTTATATAGTTCAAACGTATAATTTTTTGATCACTACGTAGACTGATAATATCAAATGACATTAATCACTCCATTAATTCATTTGAGCACGGCCATGCATTTCTCAATCCTACTTATCGAGGGGCCCAATAGATATCTCTCTCATAAAAGAAGGACAAATTCCATTTTGATTATTCACTATCCTCTACATGACTATCATCATGTCAAATCATAACATTTATTATTATCCGATTAAAGATAATATTTAGTTATGTCAAAACATAATGCTCCTCATGTAGGATACTATGATAATCTCAGGTCTAAGGATCAATAACATAACTATTATGAGATCACTAATGATATTAACCCATGTAGTATCTCATAGCGAGTTAATCCAGTACCCTATTCTCCAATGAGTACCTACAAGTTTGATTTATATCACCATATATAATCATCCCATGATTATCAATCAAACTCATACTAGTTTTATTTATCATTATTCCTTTAATGATAAATAACTAGGGATAGTCAAAATAACATTAAATTGTTATTTACAAATATGATTATATTCTAACATGCCAAAATATAATAACATAAAGAAAACCTAATTTTATAAAATGAAATGTGACATTACGTAGAGAACCAAACATATTGCCTAGGGCATAACCATTAACAACTTTCCTCTAGGGTTAGCCATCACATTCTGTAATCTTGGATTACTTAGTGGCAAATATTTTACTTCACATTATGCTATATTTTTACATAAATTCTCATGTCATTCACATTATATCACATATTTTACTTTTTCATTTCTTTTTCATTTAGCACCATCATCCACAAAAATTATAGCAACACGGAAAACATCATTCAAACTTGGTGGAAACATGCCATACCTTATTTACACCATTCGGTCATGCATAATGCACAAGCATACATTATGGTTTTTCATGTCATATCTCACATGCTTTTATAATCATTTTTAGCTTTTACATGTATTTATATATTCAATTTAAGCTTGTATTCCTTTAGTAACCAAATGAACATCATTATGTTTCCTATATACACATTATATTCATATATCTTCTAAGGCTATAATTATGCCCATTAGGTTCTTTTACCATCCAAATGCCTAAATTAAGTCTATTATCCAATTAAGTTAATTTATCACATAATACCAATATATTCACCATTCAGCTACACTTTATCCATCCACATGCATTATGAATTTTTATGTGATTTCATATCTCATATGTTCCTTTATTCATATTAAGTCCTTATTTAAAAGTACTTAAAAAAATTATACTTACATCTTTTTATCACATAATTATTCACCATTATGTTCAATTTGTGTACCTTATGTACACCTAAAATTTAATGCTCTAATTATGCATAGTAAGTTCATTTAACACCATGATATACAAATAATCTCTTATGGTACATCATTATGTTTGCATGTTATTTCTAGTTCTAATTCATATTATGTTTACTCATCATCATGTGATACATTTTATGTTTAATATACCAATAATCATCAATTCATTATCTGATACAACATAGGTTAAAATTCAACCTAGGCAGGTTTGTCCTATTCTATGATTGATTTCTTCTTCAATTCTTACTTATTTCATGTTGTTACATCAATTTATTATGTTATCTCAATTTATTTCATATTTTTGCCTTAGTTCGCATGATAACATAATGTAAATTTAAGCTAAAATTCAACGGAGAAAATAAAATTAGGTGTAGTTTTGCATCCACCAACCTCAAAATGGTTTGAAAACATGAATTCTTCTTCTTCCTTGCTTTTTCCCCTAGCTCTTTTCCTCACCTTGAACTTTCTCTTTAGATCAAATTATTTGAGGAATAGATTGTGAGTTTTTGTCATCAATTTCAACATGTAATTATTCATACACAATTATAATAATGACTTTTTACAATTCCATGCAAAAATCCTTAATTAATTTCAACAAAAATTCATAAACTTACCTATTTAGGTTAAGTTTCTGTCACTAGAAATCCACCATTTTCCAAGCTTTCTTTTGCTTCAATCTTGTTGCTATATTGAAAAGGATAATTTATAGTGTATCTAGATAAATTTTGAGCTTGAATTATGGGTAGAATTAGCATGAGGAAGATAAGAAATGGAGGAAGGGAGAAAAATGGTGGAATTTATCTAAGTTTAGGTTTAGATTTTTAGAGGGGAAGGAGAGCTACCTTATAGTCTGGTTCTTATCCAAAAATTTATGGGTTTTGGGTGAATATTCTACCTAAAAATCAGCCCCAAAATCATTGATTTAAAAGGTGGATGCCATTTGTTAAGCCATATTATGTGGACATAATTGGCTCATCCTTCCTTATTTTAGTGTAACACCCTACTTTCATTCATAATTTTGGTACATCAAATATTATTATTAATGTCATCGCATAGCTACTAATTTAACTAACCATTTTCATTATGGGTTAATAACTTAGTTTATCCTTTAGGTTCTAAATTCATTTCATCATCACGAGGTTAGTATTCATTTGGTAACATTTTCAGTAGCATAACAGCTTGTAAACTTGCTACCAAAACCCGTAAATTGACAAAATAAAACCCCTAAAAGGCAACTTCCACCTCCAATACGCTAGTAGCATTCATAGCACTTCTAAAATCAACCAACCATCATCGCAACAAAATTATAAATTCACCATTCACACATACCGTAATATTCATATAGGTTTTGGTTCACTATTAATTAGCATTTATAATACAATGTAATATGTTACATGCCAAGTATCTGAAACCTAATGTATAAGATATCTAAATTCCAAATTCTCAAGAGCGACACATGTACACACCGTTTCGCACCTCCTCCTTTATCAATTCCTCAGTTACTTATCTCTGTGCACAGTTTATAGACCATATGCTAAGCAATGTTGTTAACTAATGGTGCATACGACTACCCATAATTTTATCTAATGACATTATTTTATATAATTTACCATTTTATGCCTTTAGTGTCGCTTTTTATTAATCTAATTAAATTAACTTCTCCTATTTTCTTAAGTTATTACTTAATCCTTTTTGTGTTCATCTTTTTCTTATTAACTCTTACATAATTCCCATTTGATTTGAAAATTACCATTAGGTCCCTGAATTTTTTATTCATCATACTTGACTTTGTTTGACTCCAATTTTGACCCTTTTTGTTTCCTTTAACTTCTATTTCATTCTAACTGTAAAATTTACCTTTTAGTCTTATGTCTACCTATGAAGTGGTAAATTATATTTTTGTCCCTAAAATTTTTCATTAATTATGATTTTGCCTTTTTTACTTATTTAACTATTTTAATCTTTTTTATCATATAGTTAATGCCAAATTACGATTTTACTTCAAGTTTATCCCGTAATTACATTTTTACCCTTTTTGAAATTATAATCATATTTTTCATATTATTTCTTATTTAGTCACATTATGACATCTTTTAGGCATAATTTACCATTTGATCCTTATTTCTAGTATAATTACCATTTTACCCTTCCTGAAACTATTAATCATAATTTTCACATTACTTCCTATTGAATCACCTTTATGACATCCTTTATACATGATTTTCCATTTAGTCTTTGTTTTCTTGCATATTTACAATTTTACCCCTGGTGGTGACTAGTGAAAATCTTTAAATCAGATATATGGGATAAGAACTGTATGATTGTATGAATATGCTATATAATTATATGAATTTATTGATTACTTAAGCATAGCCAACCCTCAATATGTGTGATGTGACTACTTAAACATAGCCAACCCTTAGCAAAAATCTTATCTCATTTTGCTATCGTGGTACGCTAAAGGCATCTATCTTTCTTACATTATACCATAATTTCATGTAGTTCTTTATGTCATTCACATTATGCTGCATATCTTACATTCTTAACTCTCAATCATTCATCATTTTCACATGTGAAAACATAATAAACATAATGGATATCACATTAACTTGGTGAAAGCAAATTATTTTCCTTATGTATCCTATTAGGCTAAGAATAGTACATAAGCATATATGGTGATTTTTCACATAATATCATATGTCACATGCTTTCATATTCATTCCTAGCCAATTGTTGACTTGTTTAAATGACCATCCTTTTCGATTTTAGATAGCCAATTTTGAGCCTTTGCTCCATTTTTTTGTTTTGGTAAGCACATTAGTAGCTTATACCTACTTTTTGATTATTAAACCTTTCTTTTTGGTGCCCTTTTAATGGGAGGATTAGTTTTATTGTGTCAAATTGAGACAAATTTGGTTTAATTAGTTAATGATACAAGTATTGATCCCTTTACAAGTAAGCCCACTTAAAGAAAAAAGAGAAAATTAGAGAAAATTTAGTTTATGAAAAGAGAAGAAAGAAAATCAAAAGGAGAAAAAAAGAAGAAGGAAAAAAAAATTTGAAGCAAAAATAAAAAATAATAAAAATGTGGACATAAATAAGGGGATTATGAACAACTTGTTAGAAACCTTAAGTATCATTCTATGTTTTTAATTATATGTCTCATATGATGTAGTAATTTCTTTCTTCTCCATATTTTAAGCTACATAACCAAAACGCCTACCCTAACCTAAGCCAAGTTACAACCTTTAATAAGACCCATTGATTTTATTCATGGATTTTATCCTAGTAGTGGGGATTTTTACTTTCTACAAACTTATTATATGTATTGGTATATTAGGAAATTGGAGTTAAACACTAGCCATAAATACTTGAGTAATGTTTGGTTTGAGAGAGTTACTTTATGGAATGTGACATTTGCAATTATTGTTACAAGTTGTAAGAAATTTGATTTTTAAAGTGCTTATATATTTTTATTTTGCATTCTTATGATTCTTAAGTTGGATGTACATAGATGTTAAACTTGTTGGTCTATGTATTGATTGGGAATTTTTTGACATAAACTAGTGGATTGTGGGATGGAAGCTGTTTCATTTTTATACCAAGTATCTATAAGGTATAAAACTCCATGTTATTTGTTGTGTTTGTGTTATTATCTCTTGATTTTTAAGTTTTTTCTTGAGGATAAGCAAAGGCTTAAGTGTGGGGAATTGATGTGTGTAGTTTAGTGCATGTTAACTTAGTGTTTTATGCTTGAGTTGATGGAGTAAATGTTTAGTTTTAGTTATCTATGCATGAAATGTGGTATCCTTTATGTTTTTATATGTTTTGTGGTTGTTTAAGAGTAAAGTGGAGAAACAAAGGAGAAAAGGCAGCAATTTAGTAAGAAATCAAAGTTCTTATCACAAGCACGTCATGTTCGCGGGCGCGACAAGGCATGGCAGCAGCAAGAAAAGTTAAAGAAAAAGAAAAGTCAACATTTGAGGAAGCATGTCTTATCAGTTACGTGACACCATTCGTAGATGTGATAAAAAGAGATGTTGGACCAATTATTTCTAAAAAGGCACTTAAAGAAGCATAACTTTTCACCAAAGGTTGTGTACCTCTAGAAGCCTATCTCAAAAGTTGCATTATTTTGCAAAGAGAATATAAATACAATGAAGATGTAAAGAAAAGAGGATGAATTTTTATGATAGATGATAGATAGAGATTGATTACTTTTTCATAACTTTTGAAGAGAAGAAGAAGAAACATTACATAAGGAAAGGATTGAGAGATCAACCTTTATTTATCTTTTAGTTTAACTTCTCTGCTTAGCATCATTTTGAATGTTATTCCTTTAGAAACTTGAACAAAGATGTTAATATTTGTTTTTGCCAATTATTACAAGTAATCTTTTAATGCAGAATTTTCTATTAGTATTTTATCCATCATTATTATAAATAAGAGTATAGTTTGAGAGATATATTCTTATTGAAATATATTAGAAATTTATTTTCATAGCATTGCTAGAGAGATCGGGATGTTAGGATGATTGTTATATGTTTGTGGTTATTCTTAAAATATGTGTTTATAATTAAGTAATTCATTAATGAGTGCAAAGGGTTAGAATTATTTATTACATGTTTTAGGCATTCTATTTCATGTTAAGAGAGTGAATTAGAACTCTAATCCAACTTGGCTTGCATTATAAAGATTGCAATTTAATCAAGTGAGTAATATCAAGTTTAATATTTGTTAATTCATATCATTAATCTCATTTATCTTCTTTGATTATAATTAAAGTAGGTTTAATTAATATTTTAGTATTAGTATAACATTAGTAGTTTAATTTTGCAATCTAATTATTGAACATTGTAAACAAGATTGAGATAAAGTCATAGTGTGTAATAACAATTCTATTACTCATGGGAATGATATCTTAAGTACTATAATCGGTAAACAGTACGCTTGTGGATTTAGCATAATAAGGTTTTCGCGCCGTTGCTAGGGAACATGAATTGTGTTATTGCCATTATAATTCTTGATTTATGATTTGGGATTACAATATTTAATTAGTTTTTATTTGTTCTATTTTACAAATTTGATATTTTCAGTTTGTTTCAATTTTTATTTATTTATGCTGTTTTATTTTATGTTCTTACTTAGTTTTATTATTACTAATAAAGTTTGTGTGTGTTTCACATGATTTGTTTATGGTTTTGAAAGTTATCATCATTACATTTTGTTGAAACTTTAAAATATTTTTCATATTTTGCTCTCTGTCACGAGCACAACCCCTTACTTATTAATTTTTTTTATTTTAAAATTTTAAGGATTTTTAAATTTTACAACAATTCAATCTCTTTTAAGTTTGAGTTTTTGTTTGTCTTTTCATTATCTTTCTCACACTTTCAGATTTCCCAGTTTTTCTTTCCCCTCATACACAATTTCTTCTTTTTCTTTCTTTTTACAATATTTAGTATTCTTCTCCCATTTTTGCTATTTGTTTCCCATATGGGTTGTTGATATTTTGCTTCAATTTCAACCATGGTTTGTTTGAAGTATATAAAGACTTATATGAAAGAGTTGGGTAAGTGCCATCAGAGTTTGAGTTGTAAATTAATATTATTTTTCAATAAGAAAAATATTAAGTTTTCGCCTTCTCGACTTGATTCTCCAAATGGCACTTCTTAAAGGCAGTTTTTCTTTACTCCTTTATGTTTGTATTTGTTAATTTTTCTATATTTTGTTTGACCTATTTTTGTTGTGGTTTTCATTGTGCATATTTCTTATACAATAAGGACATTGTATCCATTAAGTGTGGGGAAGCTAGGTTGTATATTTTTTTATGTTAGTTTATGTGTTCATAGGGCTTTAATATTTGATAATTTTGGGAAACATTTTTATGAAACTTCTTACATTTGGGAATATTGGTCTAGTTGACAAAATTCTTTGGGAATGTTAATGGATTACTTACTTTAGTATCGAGTGTACACTAATGAAGGGTTATGTTTTTGCAAAGTACTTTGGTATAGGTTCTTTTTAAGTTAGGTTTCTTTATATATATATATTTTATTGAGTTGATGAAACATTGCTTAGAGTGATAGTAACATTTATCCTTGTGAGATTTTGAGCCTTTTATTGATATAAATTTATTTTCTTGAGAGAGTACTCTTTTATACCTTATACTCTAGAACTTATGGGTAGTAAGTTTCGAGATTGCATTTGGTGTGACTTTTTCATAAAAGATATTAAGGGCATTAGAATGAGTTAATTATTAACTAGCTTAAATGACCATCTTTTTGAACTTTAGGTAGTCAACTTTAAGCCTTTACGCCATTTCTTTGTTTTGATAAGAAATTTGATTCTTAAGGTGCTTATATTTTTGTACTTTGCATTCTCATGATTTTTTAGCTAGGTGTGCATGGATGTTAAAGCTTGATGTCTATGATATTGCTTGGAAATTTGTTGAAATAAACTAGTGAATTGTGGGATGGAAGTTATTTCATTTGTTTACTAAGTATCTAAAATGTATAAAGGTTTGTTGTTTATTGTGTTTGTGTTTGTATTATTATCTCTTGCATTCTAAGTTTTTGCTTAAGCATAAGCAAAGGTTTAAGTGTAGGGAATTGATGTGTGTAGTTTAGTTTATGTTAACTTAGTGTTGTATGCTTGAGTTGGTCGAGTAAATGTTTATTTTTAGTTATTTATGTATGAAATGTGGTATCTTTTATGTTTTTTTTTTGTTTTAAGTTTGTTTTGGAGTAAAGTAGAGAAAAAAAGGAGAAAAAGGCAACAATTTAGTAAGAAATCAAAGTTTTTGTGACGACCACATCAATGTTCACAAGCGGAACAAACCATGGTAGCACGAAGGGAAGTTAAAGTAGAAGAAAAGTCAACTTTTGAGGAAGTGTGTCTTATCGCAAACACAACATCCTTCGTGGGTGTGACAAAGAGAGATGTTAGAGCAGTTATTTTTGAAAAGGCAGTTAAAGAGTCATGATTTTTCACCAAGGTTTGTGTACCTCTTGGAAGGTATCTACAGAGTTGCATTGTTTTGCAAAGAGAATATAAATACAATGAAGATAAAAAGAAAAAAGATGAATTTTTAAGATATATGATAGATAGAGAGTGATTATTTTTTCTTTACATTTGAAAAGAAGACAAGATCAAAGAAGAAAAAGAAACATTTCATGAGTAAAGGATTGAGAGATCAACCTTTATTTATCTTTCAAATTATCTTCTCTTCTTTGTACCATTTTGAATGATGTCTCTTTAGAAACTTAAACAAGGATGTAAATATTTGTTTTTTCTAATTATTACAAGTAATCTTTTAATGCATAATTTTCTATTAGTATTTTATGCATGATCATTATAAGTAAGAGTATAGTTTGAGAGATATATTCTTATTGAAATCTATTAGAAATTCATTTTCATAGAATTGTTGGGGAGATCAGGATGTTAGGATGATTGTTATAGGTTGGTTGTTATTCATAAAATATGTGTTTATAATTAACTAATTCATTAATGAGAGTCAAAGGTCAAAATTATTTATGCATGTTTGAGGCATTTTATTTCATGTTGAGAGAGCGAATTAGAACTCTAATCCAACTTGGCTTGCATAATAAAGATTACAATTTAATCAAGTGAGTAATATCAAGTTTAATATTTGTTAATTCATATCATTTATCTCATTTGTCTTCTTTGATTGTAATTAAAGTAGGTTTAATTAATATTTTAGTATTAATATAACATTAGTAGTTTAATTTTACAAGCAAATTATTGTACATTGTAAACAAGGTTGAGATCATATCATAGTGTGTAATAACCAATCTGTTCCTCGTGGGAACGATATCTTTAAGTATTATAATCGGTAAACCGTGCGCTTGTGAATTTAGCACAACAAGTTTTTGGCACCGTTGTCAGGGAACATGATTTGTGTTGTTGCCATTATAATTCTTGATTTATGATTTTGGATTGCAATATTTAATTAGGTTTTGTTTCTTCTGTTTTACAAATTTGATATTTTGAGTTTATTTCAATTTTTATTTATTTATGTTATTTCATTTTATGTTCTCACTTAGTTTTATTGTTACTAATAAAGTTTGTGTGTATTCCACAAGATTTTTTTGTATTTTTGAAAGTTATCATCATTGCATTTTGTTGAAACTTTAAAAGATTTTTCATATTCTACTCTATGTCGCAAACCGGTCCCCTTACTCCTTAATTTTTCAAATTTTGAAATTTTAAGGGTTTCTAAATTTTACAACTATTCAAATCTCTTTTAAGTTTAAATTTGTGTTTGTTTCTTCATAATCTTTCTCAATCTTTCAGATTTTCAGGTTTTTATTTTCCCCTCATGTACGATTTCTTTTTGTTTCTTTCTTTCTTTTTACAATATTTAGTTTTCATCTCCACTTTTTGCTATTTGTTTGATATATGGGTTATTGATATTTTGATGCAATTTCTATCATGGTTTGCTTGAAGTATATAGTGGCCCATATGAAAGAGTTAGGTAAGCGTCATCAGGGTTTGGGTTATAAATTGATATCATTTTTTAGAAAGCAAAATATTGAGTTTTTTCCTTCTCCACTTGATTCTCTGAATGGCACTTCTTAAGGGTAGTTTCTCTTTACTCCTTTACATTTGCATTTACTATTTGTTTTATATTTAGTTTGACCTATTTTTGTTGTGGTTTTTGTTGTGCATATTTCTTACACAATAAGCATATTGTGTCTTTTAAGTCTAGGGAAACTAGATTGTATATTTGTTTATGTTAGTTTATGTGTTCATAGGCCTTTAATATTTGATCATTTTAGGAAGAATTTTTAAAAAACTTATGACATTTTGGGATTATTGATCTATTTGACAAAATTCTTTGGGAATGTTAATGGATTACTTGTTTTATTATCATGTGTGCACTAATGAAGGATTATATATGTATTTTTTATTGAGTTGATGAAATTTTGCTTAGAGTGATAATAACCTTTAACCTTGTAAACTTTTGAGCCTTTATTGAAATAAATTTATTTTCTTGAGAGAGTACCCTTTTATACCTTATACTCTAGAACTTATGGTCAAGTAAGTTTCGTGATTATATTTAGTGTGAGTTATGCATAAAAGATATCAAGGGCATTAGAATGAGCAATTGTTGACTAGCTTAAATGACCATTCTTTTGACTTTGGGTATCCAATTTTGAGCCTTTACACCATTTTTTTTATTTTGATAAGCACATTAGTAGCCTTTACCTGCTTTTTGATTATTAAAGCTTTCTTTTTGGCATATTTCTTATAGGAGGATTAGTTTTATTATGTCAAATTGAGACAAATTTGATTTAGTTGGTTCATGATACTAACATTAATCCCTTTACATATAAGTCCACTTAAAGAAAAATGAAAAAACTAGAGACAAAATAGTTTATGAAAAGAGAAGAAAGAAAATCAAAAGGATAAAAAAAGGAGTAAAAAGAAAAAAAAATTGAAGCAAAAACAAGAAATAGTAAAGTTATGGACACAAATAAGTGGATTAGAAATAACTAGTTAAAAACCTCAAGTATTATTCTATGTTTCTAATTATATGTCTCATATGATGTAATAATTTCTTTTCTTCTCTATATTTTGAGCTACTTAACCAAAAAATATTCCTATTATAACCTAAGCCAAGTTACAACCTTTAATAAGACCCTTTAATTTTGTGTATCGACTTTAGGCTAGTTGTAGAGATTTTTACTTGTTACAAGCTTATGTGTATTGGTATATTAGGGAATGGGAGCGAAATACTAGCCATAAATACTTATGTGATGTTTGCTTTGAAAGAGATACTCTAGGCAATGTAACATATGCCATGTTTGGTACATGTTGTAAGAAATTTCATTTTTAAAGTGCTTATATTTTTGTACTTTGCATTCTCATGATTCTTTAGTTAGGTGTACCTGGATTTTAAAGCTTGATGATCTATGAAATTACTTGGAAATTTGTTGACATAACCTAATGGATTATGGGATGGAAGTTGCTTCATTTGTTTACCAAGTATCTATATGGTATAAAGCTCTATGTTTTTTGTTGTTTGTTGTGTTTGTGTTATTATCTCTTGCATTTTATATTTTTGCTTAAGGACAAGCAAAGGTTTAAGTGTGGGGAATTGAAGTGTGTAGTTTAGTGCATGTTAACTTAGTGTTTTATGCTTGAGTTAGTCGAGTAAGGAGAAAAATGCAGCAATGTAGTAAGAAATCAAAGTTCTTATCACAATCGGATCGATGTTTATAGATACAACAAAGAATGGTCGTAGGAAGGGAAATCAAAGCAGAAGAAAAGTCAACAATTAAGGAAGAATGCTTTATCAAGGTGCGATATCCTTCCCGGGCATGATAGAGAGAGACATTAGAGAAATTTTTTTGAAAAGGCACTTAAAGGGGTATGACTTTTCACCAAGGTTTGTGTAACTCTAGCAAGGTATCTGAATGTTACATTATTTTGCAAAGAGAATATAAATACAATGAAGATGTAAAGAAAAGAGGATGAATTCTTATGATAAATGATAGATAGAGAGTGATAATTTTATCCCAACTTTTGAAGAGAAGACAATATCAAAGAAGAAAAAGAAACATTTCATAAGTAAAAGATTGACAAATCAACTTTTATTTATATTTCAAATTATCTTCTATTCTTTGTACCATTTTGAATTATGTCTCTTTAGAAACTTGAACGAGGATGTTAATATTTGTTTTTGCTAATTTTTACAAGTAAACTTTTAATGAAGAATTTTATATTAGTATTTTATGCATGATCATTATATATAAGAGTATAGTTTGAGAGATATATTCTTATTTAAATCTATTAGAAATTCATTTTTATATCATTGCTGGAGAGAACAGATTGTTAGGATGATGGTTATAGGTTTGTGGTTATTCCTAAAATATGTGTTTATAATAAAATAATTCATTAAAGAGAGTCAAGGATTAGAATTATTTTTGCATGTTTTAGGCATTCTATTTAATGTTGAGAGAGTGAGTTAACACTCTAATCCAACTTGACTTGCATTAAAAAGATTGCAATTTAATCAAGTGAGTAATATCAAGTTTCTTATGAATTAATCTCATTTTTCTTCTTTGATTATATTTAAACTAGGTTTAATTAATATTTTAGTATTAGTGTAACACTAGTAGTTTAATTTTGCAATCTAATTATTGAACATTGTAAACAAGATTGAGATCAAGTCATAGTATGTAATAACCAATCTGTTCCTCATGGAAATGATATCTTAAGTACAATAATCGGTAAATTGTGCGCTTGTGAATTTAGCACAACAAGTTTTTGGTGTCGTTGCCAAGGAATATGATTTGTGTTATTGCCATTATAATTCTTAATTTATGATTTTGGATTCCTATATTTAATTTGTTTTTGTTTGTTCTATTTTTTAGATTTTATATTTCGAGTTTATTTCAATTTTTATTTATTTATGCTATTTCATTTTATGTTTTTACTTAATTTTTGGGTTACTAATAAAATTTATATGTGTTCCACTGGATTTGTTTGTGTTTTTGAAAGTTATCAGCATTGTATTTTGTTAAAACTTTAAAAGATGTTTCATATTTTGCTCCCTATTGCTAACATGACTAGAGTAGCTAGCACGACCCCTTACTCATTAATTTTTCGAATTTGGAAATTTTAAGGGTTTTTAAATATTACAACTATTCAAATCTCTTTTAAGTTTGAATTTTTGTTTGTCTTTTCATTAACTTTCTCACACTTCCAGATTTTTCAATTTTTCTTTCGATTAAATTATATAGATACCCATATGAAATAGTTGGGTAAGAGCCATCAATGTTTGAGTTGTAAATTGATGTCATTTTTCTGTTAGCAAAATATCAAGTTTTTGCCTTCTCCACTTGATTCTCTAAATGACACTTCTTAAGGACAGTTCCTCCTTGCCCTTTTATATTTGTATTTATTATTTGTTTTATATTTTGTATGTCATATTTTTGTTATGGTTTTTGTTGTGTATATTTCTTACACAATGAGGTCATTGTGTCCTTTAAGTGTGGGGAAGCTAGGTTATATGTTTGTTTGTGTTAGTTTATGTCTTTATGGGGCTTTAATATTTTATGATTTTTGGAAACATTTTTATGAAACTTCTTACATTTTGGGATTATTGGTCTATTTGACAAAATTATTTAGGAGTGTTATTGGTTACTTGCTTTAGTATCATGTGTGCACTAATGAAGGGTCATTTTTTGTAAAGTACTTTGGTATAAGTTCTTTTTAAGTTATATTTTGTTTTCTATGTATTTTTTATTAAGTTGATGAAACATTGCCTAGAGTGATTGTAACCTCTAACCATGTGAGCTTTTGAGCCATTTATTGATATAATTTAATTTTCTTGAGAGAGTACCTTTTTATAACTTATACTCTAGAACTTAAGTGCATTAGAATGTACCAATTGTTGACTTGCTTAAAGGACCATCCTTTTAACTTTAGTTACCCAATTTTGAGACTTTACGCCATTTCTTTGTTTTGAGAAGCACATTAGTAGCCTATACCTACTTTTTGCTTATTAAACCTTTCTTTTTGGCACCATTTTTGTGGGAGGATTAGTTTTATTATGTTGAATTGAGACAAATTTGTTTTAATTGGTTCTTGATGTTGGTATTGATCGCTTTACATATAATTCCACTTAAAGAAAAAGGAAAAAACTAGAGAAAAATTAGTTTATGAAAAGAAAAGAAAAAAGCAATAGGAGAAAAAGAGTAAAAGGAAAAAAAAATTGAAGCAAAAAGAAGATATAGTAAAGTTGTGGACATAAATAAATGGATTAGGAACAACTTGTTAGAAACCTCAAGTATCATTCAATGTTTTTAATTATAAATCTCATGTGATGTAGTAATTTCTTTTCTTCTCCATATTTTGAGCTACTTAACCAAAACTATTCCTACCCTAACCTAAGCTAAGTTACAACCTTTAATAAAACCCTTTGATTTTATGCATGGACTTTGGGCTAGTAGTAGATATTTTTTACTCATTACAAGCTTATGGTATGTATTGATATATATGTAATAGGTGTGAAACACTAGCCACAAATACTTGAGTGATGTTGGCATTGTGAGAGTTACTCTAGGCAATGTAACATTTGCCATGATTGATACATATTGTAAGAAATTTGATTTTTAAGGTGTTTGTATTTTTGTACTTTGATTTCTCATTATTCTTTAGTTAGGTGTACATGGATGTTAGAGCTTAATGATCTATGATATTGCATGGGAATTTGTTGTCATAAACTAGTGAATTGTGGGATGGAAGTTGTTTCATTTATTTACCAAGTATCTATAAGGAATGAAGCTCCATGTTGTTTTATTTTTTTATTGTGTTTGTTCTTATGTTATTATTTCTTTCATTTTAAGTTTTTTCTTGTGGACAAGTAAAGGTTTAAGTTTGGAAAATTGATGTGTGTAGTTTAGTGCATGTTAACTTAGTGTTTTGTGCTTTTTTTAGTCAAGTAAATGTTTAGTTTTAGTTATTTATGCTTGAAATGTGGTATCTTTTATGTTGTGTATGTTTTATTGTTGTTTAGGAGTAAATTAGAGAAATAAAGGAAAAAAAGGTAGCAATTTAGTAAGAAATCAAAGTTCTTATCACGAGCGTATCGATGTTTATGGGTCGATAAAGCATGGTAGCAAAAAGGGAAGTCAAAGCAGAAGAATGTCAACATTTGAGGAAATGTGCCTTATCGCGAGTGTGACATCCTTTGTGGGCGAGACAGAGAGAGATGTTAGAGAAGTTATTTTAGAAGGGTATCTAAAGAGTTGTATTGTTTTGCAAAGAGAATATAAATACAATGAAGATGTAAAGAAAATAGGATGAATTTTTATGATATATGATAGATAAAGAGTGATCTTTTTTCCTAACTTTTGAAGAAAAGACAAGATCAAAGAAGAAGAAGAAACATTTTATGTGTAAAGGATTGAGAGATAAACCTTTATTTATCTTTTAAATTATCTCCTCTTGTTTGTATCATTTTGAATGATGTCTCTTTAGAAACTTGAATGAGGATGTTAATATTTTTTTTTTGCTAATTATTAAAAGTAATCTTTTTATGCTAAATTTTCTATTAGTATTTTATGCATGATCATTATAAGTAAGAGTGTAATTCGAGAGATATATTCTTATTGAAATCTATTAGAAATTCATTTTCATAGCATTGCTAAAGAGATCATGATGTTAGTATGATTGTTATAGGTTGGTGGTCATTCTCAAAATATGCATTTATAATTAAATATTTCATTAATGAGAGTTAAGGGTTAGAATTATTTATGCATGTTTTAGGCATTCTATTTCATATCGAGAGAGTGAATTAAAACTCTAATCCAACTTGGCTTGCATTATAAAGATTGCAATTTAATCAAGTGAGTAATATCAAGTTTCATATTTGTTAATTCATATAATTAATCTCATTTATCTTCTTTGATTTTAATTAAAGTAGGTTTAATTAATATTTTAGTATGAGTATAACATTAGTAGTTTAATTTTACAATCTAATTATTGAACATTGGAAACAAGTTTGAGATCAAGTCATAGTGTGTAATAACCAATATATTCCTCGTGAGAATGATATTTTAAGTACTATCATTAGTAAATTATGCGCTTTTGGATTTAGCACAATAAGTTTTTTGCTCCAATTCTTGGGAATATGATTTGTTTTATTGGCATTATAAATATTGATTTATAATTTTAGATTAGTATATTTAATTATTTTTTTCGATTTTATGGATTTGATATTTTAAGTTTATTTTAATTTTTATTTATTTATGTTGTTTCATTTTATATTCTTTCTTAACTTTATTGTTACTAATAAGGTTTGTGTGTGTTTCACATGATTTGTTTGTGTTTTTTAAAGTTATATTCATTACATTTTATTGATACTTCAAAAGATTTTTCATATTTTTCTCTCTGTAGTGAGCACGACTAGAGTCGCAAGCACGATCCCTTACTCATTAATTTTTCGAATTTTGAAATTTAAGGCTTTTTAAAAGTTACAATATTTAAATGTCTTTTAAGTTTGAATTTTTTTTGTCTTTTTATTATCTTTCTTACACTTTCAAATTTTTCAGTTTTTCTTTTTTCCCTATACACAATTTCTTTTTGTTTCTTTCTTTCTTTTTACAATATTTAGTTTTTTTCTCCCCTTTTTGCTATTTGTTTCTTTTATGGGTTGTTGATATTTTACTGCAATTTCGACCATGGTTTGCTTCAAGTATATAGAGACCCATATGAAAAACTTAGGTAAGAGCCATCAGAGTTTGCATCATAAATTGGTGTCATTTTTCAAAAAGCAAAATATCGACTTTTTGCCTTCTCCACCTGATTTTCCAAATGGCACTTCTTAAGGGTAGTTCCTTTTTACTTCTTTACATTTGTATTTGTTATTTTTTATATATTTTTTGTCCTACTTTTATTATGGTTTTCACTATGCATATTTCTTAAAAAATGAGGACATTGTGTCCTTTAAGTGTGGAGAAGCTGGGTTATATGTTAGTTTGTGTTAGTTTATATGTTTTTTGGGCTTTAATATTTGATGATTTTTGGAAATATTTTTATGAAACTTCTTATATTTTGGGATTATTGGTCTAGCTGACAAAATTCTTTGGGAATTTTAATGGATTACTTGCTTTAGTATTGTGTGTGCACTAATGAAGGGTTATATTTTTGCAAAGTACTTTGGTATAGGTTCTTTTTAAGTTAGTTTTCTTTATATATGTATTTTTTATTGACTTGATGAAACATTGCTTAGAGTGATTGTAACCTTTAACCTTGTGAGCTTTTGAGCCTTTTGTTGATATAATTTTATTTTCTTGAGAGAGTACCTTTTTATGCCTTATACTCTAGAACTTATGGTGAGTAAGTTTTGAGATTACATTTAGTGTCAGATATGCATGAAAGATATTAAGTGCATTAGAATGAGCCAACTATTGACTTTCTTAAATGACCATCCTTTGGACTTTAGATACCTAATTTTGAGCCTTTACGCCATTTCTTTGTTTTGATAAGCACATTAGTTGCTTATACCTATTTTTTATTATTAAACCTTTCTTTTTAGCACCCTTTTTGTGGGAGGATTGGTTTTATAATGTCAAATTCAAACAAATTTGATTTAGTTGGTTTATAATACCAGCATTGATCCCTTTACATATAATTCCACTTAAACAAAAGGAAAAAACTAGAGAAAAATTAATATATGAAAATAAAAGAAAGAAAATCAAATAGAGAAAAAAATAAGTAGAAGGAAAAAACATTTTGAAGAAAAAATAAGAAATAGTAAAGTTATGGACCTAAATAAGGGAATTAGGAACAACTTGTTAGAAACCATAAGTATCATTCTATGTTTTTAATTATGTATCTCATGTGATGTAGTAATTTCTTTTCTTCACCATATTTCGAGCTATTTAACCAAAAAAATATTCCTACCCTAACCTAAGCCAAGTGACAACCTTTAATAAGACCCTTTGATTTTATTCATGGACTTTGTGCTAGTAGTGGAGATTTTTACTTGTTATAAGCTTATTGTATGTATTGGTATATTAGAGAATGGAGTGAAACACTAGCCACAAATACTTGAGTGATGTTTGCTTTGAGAGAGTTACTCTAGGCAATTTGACATTTGCCATGATTGATAAATGTTTTAAGAAATTTGATTTTTATGGTGCTTATATTTTTGTACTTTACATTCTCATGATTCTTTAGTTAGGTGTACATCAATGTTAAAGCTTGATGATCTATGATATTGATTGGGAATTTGTTGACATAAACTAGTGATTATGGGATGGAAGTTGTTTCATTTATTTACCAAGTATCTATAAGGTATAAAGCTCCATGTTGTTTGTTGTGTTTGTCTTAGTGTTATTATCTCTTGCATTTTACGTTTTTTCTTGAGGAAAAATAAAGGTTGAAGTGTGTGGAATTGATGTGTTTAGTTTAGTGCATGTTAACTTAGTGTTTTATGCTTGAGTTGGTCAAATAAATGTTTAGTTTTAGTTATTTATTCATGAAATGTGGTATGCTTTATGTTTTAGTATGTTTTGTTGTTATTTAGGATTAAAGTGGAAAAACAAAGGAGAAAAAAGGTTACAATTTAGTAAGAAATCAAAGTTTTTATCACCTGTTTGTCGATGTTTTAAAGCACAATAAAGCATGGAAGTACGTAGGGTAGTTAAAGCAGAAGAAAAGTCAACATTTGATGAAGCGTGTCTTATCACGAGCATAATATCCTTCACTGGCACGACAAAGAAAGATGTTGGAGCAATTATTTTTGAAAGGCACTTAAAGAGGCATAAGTTTTCACCAAGGGTTGTGCACCTCTAGAAGGGTATCTGAAGAGTTGCACTATTTTGAAAAGAGAATATAAATACAATGAAGATGTAAAGAAACGAGGATAAATTTTTATGATAGATGATAGATAGAGAGTGATAATTTTATCCTAATTTTGAAAAGAAGACAAGATCAAAAAAGAAGAAGAAACATTTCATAAGTAAGGGCTTGAGAAATCAACCTTTATTTATCTTTCAATTTAACTTTTCTTCTTTGTATCATTTTGAATGTTGTCTCTTTAGAAACTTGAATGAGGATGTTAATATTTGTTTTTGCTAATTATTACAATTAATCTTTTAATACGGAATTTTCTATTAGTATTTTATACATGACCATTATTGATGGAATATGACATGGTATGATAATCATGATAGCACAGCGGAAAAACAAAAATTTTATCATACATACCATACATATCCAAAGATAGAATCGAAACATGCAATTTTAGGGTTATCGAACTTACAACTTTTGATGCCTTTTAAAACTTTTATTCCGATGATGACCAGCAACAAAGATGGCTTTGTCCGCCTTAGATCTCGATCACCAATGCCAAGGAATAGCCTTTTGCGCCACTCCCTCTATTCTCACACACACAATTACACTGTCAGCTTAAAAACGAGATTGCTAGATCTCTTTTTCGGTATTGTGTAAGGGTTATAGTTTGAAGCTACAAAACTTGATTTTGTACTTCTTTAGATTGCTATTACTGCTCAATAACACAAGAGAATGAGGAACAATCCTTTCTCCTTGTGAAAAATTGAACAAAAGAATTAAGAGAGAGAGAGTCACTATTCACGAGTTACTATTCACGAGTTACTATTCATGCCACAAAAAAAAATTAGGTTTAGGGTTTTATTTCTTTTAATATATATGCTTATCCTTTGGCAAGTCATTAATCTGAATTCAACTATCCTAAGATAATTAATTCAAACTCTATCACTTCCTAAAGATAAGTAATATATTTTGAATTAAACTCCTTTGAATTTAAATTCAAATTTGAAATAAAACATAAGACATTTAAATAAATGAAATCACTTAATTTAAATATATAGCATGTGCCGAAATTCCTTGATTTCCCTCTTGGAATTTCGGCCACATCATTAAATATATAAGTGATTTAATTTAATTTAAATTCCTTTAGGCTTTAATATTCAATTAACTTAATTAACACAAGATAATTAATTAATTGAAATTAAACCTTATGGGCTGAATTTCTCTCTCTCATGGACCAAAGCCCAATAGCAATATTATAACCCATTACATACATTAATTTGACTTTAATTAAAAGCCCAAATTAATGTCCAATACTTAATTTAAATATTTTAAGCCCAATGCTTTATGTGCGATCCTATAGGTCCATTTAATGTTGGCAATGAATTAATAAATTAATTCAAAGGCTATATATATTCTCTAGCAAGATATTATAGCATTCCAAATTAAATGAAAATGCATATGGCATTTGGTGACCTAATGCAATTTCGCATAGTCCCTTACCCATAAATATCAGAATTAATATAAGGCATGGAACTAGTCATCCTTATATACATTAATTCATTTCTTGATATTCCAATGACACTGAATTCTCAAATAAATAATGATTACTCATTATTTCATCTCGGTATGGCCATACACTTCTCAGTTCACTGATCAAGTGGCCGGTGATATTTTTCTCTCTTATCGAGAGGGGTAATCCCTTCACTTCTCTCATGCTCTCTAACATGAATCAGTGCATACCCAATCATACCCGTACTTGTCACTCTGTTACGAGCACGTTAGGTGTATGTCAAAGTACACAGTAATTCATAAAGAGTTTCATAGAGATTTCAGGTCTAAGAACTCCGATACAAAACTTGCATATGAGAAACACTTATGACTTGTACCATGTAGTGTTCTCATGAGCGGATCGAATCCAGATACCATGTTCTTTAACATGTATCTATGATCTCTGATTGACACTCTTGTCCTAATGATCCGTAAGACAGAACTCATAAGATCAAAGAGAGCATACTAGTTTTAATTCATTTGTTATTCCCATAACAATGACTGACTAGGGATATTTAGAATGATGTCTCATTTGTTTCAAGGTCTTACAATCCATGTGCCTCACACATGATAACTTAAACCGAAACAACACTCTTGGATAGTTTTATCAATTGATATGCACAGGAATACAAAGGATAAAACAAATGCCTCATTTTATTAATTTCAAGTGTTTCGTTACAATGTATTGGGGCTAGGGCTTACACTAACAATCTCCCACTAGCACTAGTCCTAATTGGGCATAGCCCTAAGACCGAACGCTCTCAAATAAGCTTCGTGCAGATTTGGACGTAACTGTTTCGTCAAAGGATCTGCTACATTGTCTTCACTTGATATCTTGCTAACCTTGACGTCCCCACGATCAATGATTTCTCTGATCAGGTGGTACTTGCGCTTGTGGATTTAGCACAATAAGTTTTTGGTACCGTTGTCGGGGAACATGATTTGTGTTATTGCCATTATAATTCTTCATTTATGATTTTGGATTACAATATTTAATTAGTTTTTGTTTGTTCTTTTCTATAGATTTGATATTTCGAGTTTATTTCAATTTTTATTTATTTATGCTGCTTCATTTTATGTCCTTACTTAGTTTTATTGTTACTAATAAAGTTTGTGTTTGTTCCACAGGTTTTGTTTGTGTTTTTTAAAGTTATCATCATTGCATTTGTTGAAACTTTAAAAGATATTTCATATTTTTCTCTCTGTCGCGAGCATGACTATAATCGCTTGTGTAACCCCTTACTCAATAATTTTTTTGGAGTTTGAAATTTTATAGGTTTTTAAACATTACAACTATTCAAATCTCTTTTAAGTTTGAATTTTTTCTTTTCTTTTCATTATCTTTCTCACACTTCCAAATTTTTTAGTTTTTCTTTTCCCCCCATACATGATTTCTTTTTGTTTCTTTCTTTCTTTTTACAATATTTAGTTTTCTTCTCCCTTTTTTGCTATTTGTTTCCTCTATAGGTTGTTGATATTTTGTTGCAATTTCAACCATGGTTCACTTGAAGTATATAGAGACCCATATGAAGGAATTGGGTAAGAGCAATCAGAGTTTGAGTCGTAAATTGATGTCATTTTACAGTAAGCAAAATATCAAGTTTTCGTCTTCTCCACCTGATTCTTCAAATGGCACTTCTTAAGGGTAGTTTCTATTTACTCCTTTACATTTGTATTTCTTATTTGTTTTATATTTTGTATGTCCTATATTTTTTAAGGTTTTCATTGTGCAAATTTTTTACACAATGAGAAAAATGTGTCCTTTAAGTGTGAGGAAGCTAGGTTGTATGTTAGTTTATGTGTTTATGAGGCTTTAATATTTGATGATTTTTTGAAACATTTTTATGAAAATTCTTACATTTTGGGATTATTGGTCTATTTGAAAAAATTCTTTAGGAATGTTAATGGATTATTTGCTTTAGTATCGTGTGTACACTAATGAAGGGTTATGTTTTTGCAAAGTACTTTTGTATAGGTTCGTTTTAAGTTAGGTTTCTTTTTAAGTTAGGTTAATGATTCTAACCTTTAACCTTGTGAACTTTTGAGCCTTTTGTTGATATAATTTTATTTTTTTAAGAGAGTACCTTTTTATACCTTATACTCTAGAACTTATGCTGAGTAAGTTTTGAGACTAAATTTACTGTTAGTTATGCATGAAAGATATTAAGGGCATTAGAATGAGCCAATTTTTAACTTCCTTAAATGACCATCCTTTTGACTTTAGGTACCTAATTTTGAGCCTCTACACCATTTCTTTGTTTTGATAAGCACATTAGTAGCCTTTACCTACTTTTTGATTATTAAACCTTCCTTTTTGGCACCCTTTTTATGGAAGGATTAGTTTTATTATGTCAAATTGAGACAAATTTGATTTAGTTGGTTCATGATACTAGTATCGATCCCTTTACATATAAGTCCACTTAAAGAAAAAGGAAAAAAACCAAAGAAAAATTAGTTTATGAAAAGAGAAGAAAGAAAATCTAAAAGACAAAAAAAGGAAAAAAAATTTAAACGAAAAGAAGAAATGATAAAGATGTGGACACAAATAAGGGGATTAGGAACAACTTGTTAGAAACCTCAAGTATCATTCTATGTTTTTAATTATACATCTCATGTGATGTAGTAATTTTTTTCTTCTCCATATTTTGACCTACTTAACCAAAAAGTATCTTACCCTAACCTAAGCCAAGTTTCAACCTTTAATTAGACCTTTTGATTTTGTGCATGGACTTTGTGCTAGTAGTGGAGATTTTTACTTGTTACAAGCTTATGGTATGTATTGGTATATTAGGGAATATATGAGTGAAACACTAGCCATAAATACTTGAGTGATGTTTTCTTTGAGAGAGTTACTCCAAGCAATGTGTCATTTGCCATAATTTGTACATGTTATAAGAAATTTTATTTTTAAGGTGCTTATATTTTTGTACTTTGCATTCTCATGATTCTTTAGTTAGGTGTACTTGGATGTTAAAGCTTAATGCTCTATGATATTGGTTAGGAATTTGTATATCGTGAGCTTATGGATTTTGTACAACAAGTATGTTTTAAATTTCAATGTTTTTAATATCTTTATATAGTTGCTTGATGCTAGTAGCTGGGAATTGACTTTCTTACTTAGGATAGATCATGTTATTGGGAATTAATTGGTTACATACATCATATATATAATCGAAATTTTAAATTTTTTAACCAATATATCTGATCTTGCCAAGAATTTACAATATAATTATTAATGAGAATAAGAAAAATCACCTTGGATTTTTGTTAAACAGTTGTTTTTCCTTCTCACCGGGTTGTCGCAAATCACAGTATCCAAAATAGAACACCTCCAATTGTAATCCATACTAGAGAAAGATCAAATGAACCAAAGAATGATGGAATCACAAGGCTGGCTGAATTTCCCTTAATGTTAGCAAGGGAGTGGCGACTAGGGTTTAGAAGAAGAGAAAATTTTCTTTTCTTATGAAAACTCACTTAAGCCTAAAATCACTTATCTTGGATTTTTATAGCTAGGTTAAAAATCCAAATTTACAATGTGATTGGGCTCTATAAAATTGCTAGAGAAATATTAATTGGACTTCTCAAAATATTATTAATTTATTTGGGCTCAATTAAATCCAATTTAAGTTCTTTCATAAAAGGTTATGCACACAACCCACAAACTAGGCCCTTTATGCATATACTTGGATTTAATCATCCAAATCAATTCTAAATCCATTCAAATTAAATATATAGGCTCCATAACACTTATAAAATATATTTAATTTATTTTAGTCCTAGAATTAGGTTTCTAAGGCCTTCTATTTGGAGTTGGAGTGAAACTCATCATCTGGTGGGTTTCTACTCCAAAACCAATTCTATAGGCCTCATATATTTCTCCAATGGATCTATTAATTATTATATTAGCCCTATAACACTTATAGTCCAATAATAATTAATTATGAAGTACAATATTTCAATTAGGTTCATTTTGTAGAACATTTCTAAAAAGTTCTGCGAATATTTCTACTTGATCATAATTAATTAAACTCTTAAATTAATTATTCTCTTATTAATTTCTCTTCTCCCATAATAATATCAAATGTTATTATCCTTGTCATTTTACCATTTTATCCTTTACTCTATATGTGTGTGACCTATTGGGTTTCTACCCATATTGGCAGTATAATATGTAATTATGAGTTTTATTCAAAACTCATATGATTTAAACTTCTTTAAATCATTTTATCAGTCCCTTATTGATATTTATGATACACTATTACACAAATAATGAGCAGCCTCTAGCTAGGTATCATGACTACCCAAATGTCAAGAAAGTCAAGTGGTTTGACTATACCCTTCAATAGAAATAGTTATCGTACAATTACTCATTTCACCACTCTTATCTCAATTAGATTCTAAGTATGGATTTCTGTCAACTCATATAAATATAATTATATATATTCTATTAATTTAACTATTGTTCCCAAAATGCCCTTTATAGATCCCTATCCATCTTAGCATATTACTCTGGCTAGAGATTTTCTAAACAAGGCAATTATAAAATCATGCGAGATAACTTCCCTTAATAAATATGGGATGGTGAATCCTTTATCCATTACTCAACTATCTTCAAGTAGGTCATGATATACCCAACCTCCTAACTATGCTCAACCCCAGTTGGAAGTAATTAGTTATGGAGTCAAAGTATATCACTTGCTACTTAAGATAACCTTGGTGATCTCAAGTCTAAGGATACTTGCACAACCGCTATGAAAAGATTCCTCATTGATATAGATTTAATATCCATGTGAGGATTCTCTTTGTAGGTCTCCAATGAACTTGTTCTTCTAACAAACATCCACTCGTTAGCTTTGATCATCTTCCATAATCATAGTTATGAGAACAACTGCTTGAACTATACAAGAAGCATAACATGTGCTAGTTTATCCGAATTAACAATGTCCTATCTTGTTAATTCTATGACAAGGGATATTTATATATTATCACATTTGCATGCAATAGACATCTAATATCATGAACACTTTCATAATTGCCTTTACACTGTGTTTATAATATCTAGGACTTCATTTATTAATTTAAGATATACAAACTCGTGTATTTAAACATAGCATTAATAAATAAATGATGCCTTTTATTAAGTATATGAATTCATACATATGAAATGCATCCCTTTTACATGGGCTTTAAGGCATATTCTCTAACAATCTCCCACTTACACTAGAGCCAATCACTCATATGTCTTAAACCCATATTATTTATATGGTGATTGTGCTTAATCTGGAAAAGTGCTATAGTGAGGGGATCTTCCACATTATCATCTATGAGGACCCTTTCTATTTTCACATCATTTCTAGCTACTATTTCCCTTATGAGATGGTAGCGTCTGAGAACGTGCTTAGATTGCTAATGAGATCATGGTTCCTTTGTTTGTACAATGGCTCCATTGTTATCACAATATAAAAGAATCGGATCAATAATGCTAGGCACCACTCTTAGTTTAGATATGAACTTTTTGATCCATACTGCTTCTTTGGCTGCTTTCAAAGCAGCAATTGTGACACCCAAATCCCATAACCATGGATAATCATCAATCATCACCAATCATCATCATAACTAATAGAGATCAGGCGAAAATAATAATAAATAATAATAATAATAATATAGGCTATGATTATATGCCACAATAAATTAAATCAAACTTATAAATCAGAAGGCCTAACAAAATTGGCCAATAGCACATAATGAAATCCTCAAAGGCAACTTTCGTCTGCCTAATCTTCTCTTCACTGGTTGTTTAGGCACTAGCTACTGATCCACTGAAGCTTACCCTGAAACCTACACGGATAAATAAACTCGTGCTAAGCTATAAAGCTCAATGGGGAACAAAACTCTATAGATAACTTCATTCCATAATTCATTTCATTTCCTATAACTTTCACAATAACATGGGATAACATATAAGTCTATTGCATTGATTATTTCACGACGAACATTTTGGAAAGTCCTTAAAATTATTAAGAATATTATATTTACTTATGTCTAAAGCAGTCTATAAATTATCTTATTTTGAAACTTGTCAATTCACTATCATCATCTTATTTCTTCTCTTTCTTTAAATTGTCTTTATTCATTCCTTTCCTAATCCTTACTACTTGTCATATTCAAACATTTGGTTGTTGATAGTACAAAACTTTAATTAATGCAATAATCATATTGTTACATAAGTTATGCATTCTGCATTAATCCTTGCACATGGGGTGCTTATGCCATGTAACAATCATAGAGTTGTTGTTAGACATGATTTCTTCATATATCATTAGACAATTTTCATTCTAGGTTCATACAACTTATCTTGTAATGCTATCTTATCATTTCAATTCAAACATCATACAACATCATAATATATCATGGTTTGCACTTGGTTTATATCAGAATCATACATATGCATATACATGTGTAAGTATTCATATACATACTAACGGGTTTGCATGCCATTTCAACGAATAGGTATTACATATCATAATTAACAAACAAAGTCTTCATACCATGTGTAAACATGTCATAACTTCCACATAAGAGATGTGAGATATCAAAATCATATCATAATGAATATAACATTTCATTTCCCAGAGATAGTTTTATAATATATTTCATAGTTCCAAAGCATATGAAACTCATTGTGTATGTTGTAGAAAAATAGTTCTTATTATAACATTATATGCATTCTATCAAAGCATGGCAATTTAAATCTCATAGATATACATTCCAATAATTTTATTTCACTGAAATGGTTTATAGTCAAAGAAATCATGATAAGCAATTTAATAGACCATTCATCGTGTTTACCTTACATAAATGAAGAAATTAATGCATGATTTACTTTATCTTAGTACATTTTATCATCTTTAATCGCTTGCCTAAGTACTAGTTCACAAGGGTGGATAACGGGAGCAATGGATACCCAAAGGTATCAAACTATGGATATTTGAAGATATCAAACAATGGACCTAAATGGGGTCAAACAATGGTTCCATCAAGGAACAAATGATAGACCCAAATGGGGCCGAACAATGGTTCCATTAAGGAACAAGACCCAAATGGGGTCAACTATGGCAGTTGCTACTATATCCCTCTAGGCATGCCTATCTAATCCACAACTGAACTAAGACCCATAGGCTTAACCACTTAAGAACATCTTTAATTTAACATATCCTTCTTTACTTAGCACATCGTTTGGCTTAAAGCCACTTTTCCTAAAAGAATACGTTATCATTCATATAATACATTAATATTGAGCTTTAAGTTTCATTACAAATGGATGCAAGTCATGTCATCACATAGTTGCATCAACATCATTCATACACACCGTAGTGGTTTACATGATAAGGCAAACATAATAAAACATTACTTCCATCGATTTATCTCATCATAGTTATAATTATGCATGAAGCCAATGAGGCAATTATAAAAGTGTAGTTCTTGCAACTAAAAAGCTTCAAAATATCATATGCATGTCTATATATTTATGTGTGTGTGCATATAAAGGCAACTTGAATCATAGTAGTACATACTCTTAGAGTATTCATAACTGGTCACATAAGGAGTCAAACTACTTGTCATAGCTTGGTGTTTTTTATTATGCCATCTTCTCATGTAATATTATCCCCATGTGCATCATATAAGTTAAAATTTTATTGTTCTTTTGCATCCATGGAACTAGGTTTTATGTCTATGAATATGGTTAATCGATGAAATGAATTATCATTCACTGAACCTTCAATTCCTTGTTCTTTTGGTAATTTTTCCTTTTCCTCTTTTTTCCACTGTTAGTGCTGTGGTTGAACTCTGCCCTCTTGTTCTTGGTTGTTTTCCAGGTTGAAGGCCTTATTCTTTATCATAGTTCTAGACATCCTAACATGAAGCGACAAGCAGAGAACTGTTATATATTGACTTGCAACGTGTCATTGGAATATGAGAAAAGGTACTTAATTCAGGTTAAAGTTGATGTTAAACTTGAAATTTAATAAGTGACTAAGATAACAATTGTGCTTGATGTTCAGTTAATTTGGTTTTGTTCCTTCATATAACCAAACTAAAATTTACTTCCTATTATTTCTCAAGTGAAATAAATGCAAGATTTTTCTACTCGAATGCAGAGCAAAGGGAAGCAATGGTTGCTATTAAAAGGCATCAGGTGGATGAGAGAGTGAAGCAAATCATTGAACTTAAAAACAACGTTATGAAACTTAAGTAACAAATCTAATATCTATGAAATGATGCATGTGATATTATTTTGTCCAAAATATGCAGTCGCTGTTAAGAAAATGCTAACATGTATGCTCACATGCAGGTTTGTTCTGGTAATGACAACAATTTTGTTGTTATTAATCAAAAGGATATCGATCCCCCATTGCTTAACCTTCTTGCTAATGCAGGGGTAAGTCATAAAGTGTCCATTTGCATTATTTACTAAGTGAATTCAAGTAATGATGCAAACAAGTATGTTCTCAGATGTTTGATTTAGTTTGTGATGGTTATAGATATCAACTTCTTTTGATTGAAAGGAAAGATAATATATTGGTTAACCTTAAAGAGGAAATTCAATTAGCAAATGCAGCGCAAAAATATGGGTCTCAGAATCAACACTTCTTAAATAATGAAATCATGAGATGTAGCTCTATTTATGAAATTGTTTGTGGCTAATCTTGTGATGACTGCTGCTTAGTGTTCTAGGAAAAATTTTGTTTGGTTTACCTGGTGTTATGTCAGGGAAATTTTCATGAACTAGAATGATAGGAAAAGTTCCCGATGCACTTTGGTCTTGCTTTTTTCAATGTTAACTTGTTTTTGTTAAATTATACATTTTTTGGTTGTTGACTTGATTTGGCTACTTTGCTATTGTATATTTCTCAATATATAGTTTATTTTAGACAAAATTTGTTTTCATTAGGAGCCACCTGTCCTATGTTAGATTTTTGTTGCTACTTTGTATTTCAGTGCATATTATCTGTCATTTTTTAGCCTTGTTATAGTAACCATGTGTTAACATTGATATTTTCTAGATAATTGCCCTTTGAAGAGCTAAGAGAAGAAATATAGAACGCCTGGTTTTAGCTTGTGGAGGAGAAGCTATGAATTATGGAGATGATTTGACCCCTGATTGTCTTGGTTGGGATGGACTGGTTTATGAGCACATCCTTGGAGATGGCAATTTACTTGAAAGAGTAAGATATTTAAGTCTACACATTTCTATGGGAATTGGAAATTATGAGGGATTAAAGACAAGGCAAAATTTGGGTGCTAAAAATGCAGTTTGTCTCAATTGCTGATGTTGATTCTAGGTCATATGGAATTAAAAAAAAATACACATTTGGTATACCATCACTAGCCATTACAATGGGCTAAACATGCTTTCTTGGTTTTTATGGTTATTCTTATGTTATTATTTGTATATGTAACTTATTGATTGATAGCAAAGGATTAAGATTTTATTCTTGTATGTTTACTATTTTCTTACAAAATGGGCCTTATTATGTAATGTTTCAAATAATTTTCTATATATATGTGTATTTTGGAACATATTTTTATTTGAAATAAATATATGTTTGTATGTGTGAGATCATTGTTATGTATAGGATTAAAATAAATAAATAGCGATCATTTATACAGGATTAAAATTTTAAAATACAACAACAAAATATTAATTATGCAATAATTTAGCAACGGATTTGCAACGAAAATTGTCGCTAATGTGTAATAGATATAATTAAAGAAATAATTAGCGACAATATTAGCGACTAAAATTTTGTTGCTAACTTTTACAGTAAATTTATAATTAACGACGGAATTAGCGACGAAAAATGTAATCGCTAAATATTATTCTTATAATTCCGGCGACTAATTATGAATATAAACTAGTGATGGAAAAAAATAGCGACGAAATTTTTTGTTGCTAAATTAGCGACTGATTTTGAATTCCGTCGCTAATATATTCGTGACTAGCCTTTTAGTGATTGTTCGTCGTGGCATCGCTAACAGGTAATTAGCGACGAAATTTTCCATCTCTAATTTGCAATTTTTTTGCAGTGAAATCCATATCTCATAGGGCTAGAACACATCCTAGTAGATCTTTTAGGATTTTATGTATAATTAGGTTCGACTATAATCTCATCATTATGAGATTCAGTCTTGAGTTTAATCGGTTGATCTACTTCTATTTGTGGGTCTTGAACTTCACCAAGTTTAATTTTTCTCCCGCTATCCTCTCATAGGAGAAACTCTCATTCTAAGAAGACAGCATGCCTTGAAACAAACACCTTTTGTTCTAAGGGATGCTAGAAATAATATCCAAACGTTTTTTTTTTATATTCCACAAATAAACATTTGTCAGACTTAACATCTAGTTTTTCTGACATTGTCCTCTTTACATAAGCATGACTACCTATACCTTTATATGAGAAAGTGTGGGTTTTTTGTTATTCCATATCTCATATGGAGTAACATCAACCGATTTACTAGGAACTCTGTTTCACATATAAATAGCAGTTTCTAATGCATATCCCCAAAAGGACTTAGGCAAGTCCACTTGGCTCATCATGGAAAAAACCATATCTAATAGTGTTTGATTTCTCCTCTCAAATACCCCATTATGTTGTGGTGTATATGGTGGAGTCTATTGAGATAAAATATCATTATCTCTAAGATAATCTTGAAATTCTTGGCTTAAGTATTCTCCATCTCGATCTAATCTAAGTGACTTAATACTCTTATTAAGTTGCTTCTCTACTTCATTTTTGAATTCTTTGAACTTTTCAAATGCTTCTGATTTATACTTTATTAGATAGATATATCCAAACCTGGAGTAATCATCTATGAAAGTAATGAAGTAGGAGTAACCTCCTCTGGCATGTGTAGTCATTGGACCACATACATCTGAATGTATTAAGTCCAAAATCATTCTAACTCATTCTCCTTTACCAATAAAGGGAGCTTTTGTCATTTTTCCTAATAAACAAGATTTATATGTATCAAATGATTCATAATCAAATGATCCCAAATCACTTGACTTGTGTAATTGGGTCATACGTTTCTCATTTATATGGCCTAAATGACAATGCCATAAATATGAGGTATTTAAATTATCTTGTTTCATTCTCTTGGTATCCATATTATTCACTCCTTTAATTAAATCAAGAACAAATATACCATTCTCAATGATAGCTTTAGCATAAAATATATTGTTCTTAAAATGTAACAACATTTGTCTTTAAAGAAACGTCATAATCCTTTAATAAACAACTGAAAGAAATAATACTTTTAGATAATGCTGGAACATAATAACAATTATTTAACTCCAATATTAATCCACTTGGAAGAGGTAAATGATAAGTCCCCACAACTATTGTAGAGATGTTTTGTCCAGTAGTTGACTGTAGATATATTTCTGCTTTTCCAACTCTTCTACTGCCTTTAAGTCCTTATAGATCATTACACAAATGAGATCCACATCCGGTATTTAATACCTAAGATTGGTTTGAAACAATGGAATAAGTATTTATTTCAATCATACGAATACCTGAAGTATAAGCCTCAGCTTGTTTCTTCTCTTTGAGAGAATCTAGATAGGCCTTGCAGTTATGCTTCCAATGACCATCTTTCCCATAGTGGACACAAGTTCCTTTGGGATTTTCTATCTTGGCAACCTTCTTCTTAGAAACCCCACCATGCTTTAGCTGCGCCTTGGTTATCTTCTTCTTCTACTTTTTGCCTTTAGTAGAAGTGACAACCATGACACTTTTTGAATCCTTCTTGAAGGATCCATCAGCTGTTTTGAGCATATTGATTAACTTAGGAATGGTTACTTGGATCTTATTCATATTAAAGTTAAGCACGAAAGGTGCAAAACTTAGAGCCAACAAGTACAAGATTAAATAAATGTATAGATCATTATCCATTGCATAGCCAAGTCTACTCAAATTCTCAATATACCCATACATCTTCAATGCATGAGCACTAGCTGAAGTGCCTTCCACCATTTTACAGCTAAACAGAGCTCAAGCAATCTCATATTGCCCAGTTCTAGCCTAAGAATAATAAAGCTCCTCTAGATGCAAAATTATGGTTCTAGCATCCATCATCTCATGTTACTTCTGAAGCTCTAAGGACATAGTGATGGAATATGACATGGTATGAATGTGATGATAGCACAGCGGAAAAAACAAAATTTTTTATCATACATACCATACAATTCCAAAGCAAGAAATGAAAAAATGCAATTTTAGGGTTGCAGAACTTACAACTTTTGATTCCTTTTAAATATTGAATTTGGTGATGGCCAGCAACTAAAATGACTTTATCCGCCTTAGATCTCGATCACCAATGCCAAGGAACAGCCTTTTATGCCACTCCCTCTATTCTCACACACACACTTGCAAAGATGGCTTAAAAAGAGATTGCTAGCTCTCTTTAAAGTATTGTGTAATGGCAATTGTTAGAAGCTACAAGACTTTGATCTTGTACTTCTTTTAGGTGCTATTAATGCCCAAGAACACAAGAAAGCAAGAAAGAGTTCTTCCTCTTGTGTGTTTCGGCCAAGAGAGAAATGTGTGAGAGAGAGATTATTTTTCACGCCAACTTAGTGTCACTTAGGGTTTTTATTTCTTTACATATATATCATTATCTTTTTGGCAAGTGTTTGATTTGAATTTAACTACTTCAAGATAATTAATTCAACCTCAATCACTTCCTAAAAATAAGTGACCTATATTAATTCAAACTCTTTTGAATTAATTTGAAATAAAACATAAGACATTTTAATCAAATTAATCACTTAACTTGGAAATTCACATGTGCCGAAATTCCCTTTTTATTTTATCTTGGAATTTCGGCTAGGTCATCTCCTTTTTAAGTGTTTTAATTTGATTTAAATATCATTAGGATTTAATACTCAGTTAACTTAATTAATACAGATAATTAATTAATTGAAATTAAATCTTATAGGCCGAATCTCTCTCTCTCTAATGGATCAAGGTCCATTAGCAATTTTAATGCCCATTACATACACTAATTTGACTTTAATTAAAAGCCCAAATTAATGTCCAATACTTTATTTAAATATTTTAAGCCCAATTCTTTGTGTGCAATCCTATAGGTCCATTTAATGTTGGCAATGAATTAATAAATTAATTCAAAGGCTATATATATTCTCTAGCAAAATATTATAGCATTCCAAATTAAATGAAAATGCATATGGCATTTTGTGACCTAATGCAACTTTGCATAGTCCCTTACCCATAAATATCAGAATTAATATAAGGCATGAAACTAGTCATCCTTATATATATTAATTCCATTTTTGATATTCCAGTGACACTGAACTCTCAGATAAATAATGATTTCTCATTATTTCATCTCGGTATGGCCATACACTTCTCAGTTCACTGATCAAGTAGCCGATGATATTTTCTCTCTTAATGAGAGGGGTAATCCCTTCACTTCTCTCATGCTCTCTAACATGAATCAATGTATACCCAATCATACCCGTACTTGTCATTCTGTTACGAGCACGTTAGGTGTATGTCAAAGTATACAGTAATTCACAAAGAGTTTCATAGAGATTTCAGGTCTAAGAACTCCGATACAAAACTTGCATATGAGAAACACTTATGACTTGTACCATGTAGTGTTCTCATGAGCGGATCGTATCCAGATACCATGTTCTTTAACATATATCTATGATATTTAATTGACACTCTTGTCCTAATGATCCGTAAGACAGAACTCATAATATCAGAGAGAGCATACTAGTCTTAATTCATTGTTATTCCCATAACAATGACTGACTAGGGATGTTTAGAATGAAGTCTCATTTGTTTCAAGGTCTTACAACCATGTGCCTCACACATGATAACTTAAACCGAAACGACATTCTTGGATAGTTTTATCAATTGACATGCACAGGAATAAAATAGATAAAACAATTGCCTCATCTTATTAATTAAAGTATTTTATTACAATGCATTGGGGCTAGGGCTTACACTAACACATAGCACCCAACATCACACATACCGTGTAACACCCTAATTCCTTAACCATAGAACATCATCAATTACCATCCTCATAAACCTAGTAAAGGTCATGCAATAATAATAATAATAATAATAATAATAATAATAATAATAATAATAATAATAATAATAATAATAATACAGGCCATCATTACATGCCATAATAAGATAATTAAGCTTATAGATAAGATAAACATAACATAAATGGCCTTCAAGTATCCTGATATCCTCAAGGCAATTGCATCATGACTGATCCTCTGGAGCTTATCCTGGAACTTAAACGGACATACAAACCCCTGCTAATCTATAAAGCTTAGTGGGGAATAAAAACTATGGATAATCTCATACAATTTTCTTCATCAAACCAAAATCAGCTATCACAATAACATAACACATGAGATTACATTATTTGTCCTATCACATTGGACATTCTGGGGAGTTTTTAACCTTAACCATTGATGCCATCATTACCAAATCCGAAAACATTGTATAAACTTATCTTATCCCTAAAACTTGTTAGTTAACAATCATCGTTAATCCCTCTCTTGTTACTTAGAAGATTCATGCATCTTATAATTCTTCTATTTAAGAATACCGATATCATCGTTATATTCATACAACCATCAGCTTAATAACATTAACCAATTTGGTTACCTAACATGTGCATTTAACATTTATTCATAGCCAAAAGGAAATGCTTATGTTATATAACATTTGCAAAAGATATTGCTAGGCATGATTTCATTACATATATACAAACTTATCATTTTTGTTTTGGATTCTACACATGTCTTCCTTAATGCTATATTATCATGGCACGTTAAACACCATACAGATTAATATCATAACATGCTTTGCACTTTGATTTTATATTAGAATTATACCTATACACGTACATATATATTAATGTTCATATACACACAAACTTGCATGCCATTCCAATGAATAGGTATTACACCTCATGATTAACTGACACGATCTCCATACCACATGCAAACATTTTCTAATTTTCCCATACATGAATGTTATTATGCATGTCATAGTTCACATAATGTTTAATTCAATCTTGTAAGCTTATGGCCCATGCAGCCCAACTATTCACCGTGAAACCAACTTACAATGGCAGTCACACAGCAACCTTTCTCATGGTTGATGTAAGACATCTCAATCAAGTAATACATAACATGGCATTTCATTTTATAGCAATAGTTTATAGCTAACTAAAATTTAGAGTAAAGCAATAGAATAGATCATTATCATGATTCCAATATATATATATATATATAAGTGATGCGATCGATACATACATTACCTTGTTTCTTAAACCATTTACATCTTTAATAGCCTGCCTAAATACTAGTTCGAAAGGTGGATAATAGGAGCAATGGATATCCGAAGGTATCAAACTATGGATATCCGAAGATAACAAACTATGGACCCAAACGTGGTCAAATGATGGTTCCATTGGAACAAGACCCAAACGGGATCAACATATAGCAGTTGTGACTGTATCCCTCTAGGCATGCTTATCTAATCCACAACTAAACTAAGACCTGTAGGCTTAACTTTTTAAGACATCTCTTAATTTAACATATTCTTTTTTACTTAGCACATCATTTAGCTTAAAGCCACCTTTCATTAAAGAATGCATATCATTCTTTTCATACAACAATGTTGAGCTTTAGGCTCCATTACGTATAGATGTTGTCATATGATCGTATGCTTGCATCAATTTTCTTTCGTTCATATCATAATAGTTATATATTTATGCAACAATAACAACACATCATCTTTCATGATTAGCATTATGCGTACCCACATGCACTCGTACATATATGTGCGGTTTAAACATGGCAATACATGATTTCATTACTCATACTTGTTCGCATATTAAATCAAGTTACTCTTTTTAGCATGCTCGAATCAATTCTACCACATATACTTACATAACTCAAGAATAGTTCTCAAGGACGTACCTTGTTATTGCTTGCCGTGAGTAGTTTCCCTATTCTCATAATTAACCATATTACAACATAATCATATATAGCAGCACTCAAGCATTCATGATTCATATAATAGAATAACTATGTTCTCATATGGCTTAAGGTCAACACTTCTTCATCTATAGCCTCTTTAGCTCACTTTTATAGTCTATTATATCATAGGCAATAGATTATCTACCTTAACATTATCACATATATCATGATCATCTTATTTGTACTTTCTATTTTATAACATTATTTTCTTAGAGGAGTTGTATAAGATTATATCATCTTAATTTTTAGAACATTACTTGCAGACTTGTAACTTTCATTTTACATCATAGGGTATGAATAACATATGAGTATGATCCTTTACTTCAAGGTTCATCAGAGTAGAAATAACAAGTTATACACTTTAACATAGTCGCATATACTTCAATCATCTTACTTGTATTTTTCATCTTATAACATTTTATTCTTAGGTAAGTTGTGTGAGGTAATTTCATCTTAGTCGTTAACACACTACAGATGCTCTTGTGCTAATCATATTGTATTATAGGCATGAACAAACAATGAGCAGATTATTACACATTACAGCTAATCATTAATTCTTCTTGTGACCTAGAGTATAACCAAGCTTTTATGATTTCATAATTTAACATAGCATGTGATGTTCCCTTTCTTTTAACTTGGACATGCGGACCTTACGACTATTCTCTTGTTATCACTACGTTAAATCATAATATTTGGACAGAACCCTTCCTTGGCCTAGTGCATACCTTATATTGATTTTATAAGATACATTGCATAACATATCATTTAAGTTACTATATTGCCTCATGTTATTCTCAGTTCGATGCTCATTAGGCCTTATCATACCTTCTTGTATCATAATCTATATTAACATTGCCATGCACATGCCCCTCTAATTTAGAGTTCAAATGAACCATCATTACTTAACTCAATGTGTTTGATTTCTTTAAGTTTTGCACTCTCTATATGTGTGTGGAGGTTCCTCAATTAAATGATCATGCCTTATGCACCTTTGGGTAACTTACAGCTTAATTCAATCTTCATCCTATTATAATAGCATATTGGTGGCTTATATTTCTTACAACTTAGTTCCGTTTACTTTCTCTTACCATGCCCTTCATGTCATCTAATTTTGGACAATGCTTCATCTTACGGCCCTGCTTTTCTAAATTATACCTCTATAGACTTTAACATGGAATATCGGCTTTTATAACCTATTAATCCATCAACATTTAACTTACATATTAACCATTACTTAGTGAGCAATCATCATCCTCACATCACTCGTGGTTAACTTGTTTATCCCAATTACACAGCCCCGTTATTGGTTCATAAGTTACTGAATGTTTTTGCATCTTGAGTGTAGAAGAACTATTTGAAAAGAGAATGTATAAATGCCTGGGCTTTGCTTGAGGAAAATAGCCAAGTGGCAGTGCACGACTCATGAAGGCATTTACGAGTCGGACAAGATTTCATGACTCGTGAAGTCATTCACAAGTCAATAGAAGGCCAAAACTAGGTTCACAAGTCGTGAAGGAATACTTGACTCGTGAAGGCTTTCACGAGTGGAGAAAAGGGGTGAGCTTCATGACTCATGAAGAAGTTCATGAGTGAAGAGATAAAAGGATAGGTTCACAACTCATGAAGAGGTTCACGAGTGAAGAAATATGGGTAAGGTTCTCAACTCGTGAAGAAGTTCATGAGTGAAGGCAAGAGGTGCACGACTTGTGATAGACTTCACGACTCATGAAGAATGTCACAACTCGGCACCCTAAGAAAGAACACTTCCTCGATCAGAAAATAATCGATCTGCTCTTCATTTAATCGAAAATAGAAATAATCCCATAATCCAAACAATCTTCAAAACTCATTTTAAAACAAATAATCCTTCCTTACTCATCTTAAAACAAATAATCTTAGCATTTCTCATTTAAGAATCCAAACATCAAAACCCTAATCTCTATAAACCTATCCACAAATAACAAAATCACACTAATTCCCATACCTGTTATTCAAGCTTGAACTCTTCCAACATCTATTGATCTAGCTCTCTTTCTCTCTCATTTCCTTACACATGATGACAACAAGATCTTGAAACATCTCATCACCAAAGGAATCACAAGTTAAAAGAAAAGAAAGAAGAAGAGATCTCAAAGGGAAAACATTACCTTCATTATGCTCAAACAGCAAACCCTAACCTTCATCTTTTCCAAACCATAACCCGAGAGAGAGAGAGAGAGCTATCTCCCTTAAATGCTGATCCACCCTCCAAATCCCCTAAGGGTTCCTTCTTCAAGAAGCTAAATACAAGAGTTAGTGGGGTTAATATCTCCCTGGGAAAATTACCACTATACCCTTACATACAAATAAACCCCCATCATTCCAATTTCTTCCAAATTAACCTCAAGACTTTTAAATTCACTTCAATTGTATCCTTTTTCTTTAATTTAATTTAACTTAACTCATATACTTTCATGCTGAAATTACCAAATTAGCCTTCTTGGGACTTAACCTTGATAATTGCAAAATAATCCAATTTTGCATTAATTAATGATAGTCCTTATTAACTAGCAATAATCCTCTTAAGGTCATGATTGGGTCCTTACATGCCACTGCTTCACTATCCTCTATGTATTTTCTATAAGTACCCTTGATCTCATCAATGGCATCATCTGATGGAAGTGGTGGTGGATCTTTATCGAAAACATAGTGGATCTTTTCAGCTCTAAGAACAATTCTCACTTGTCTGATCCAGTCAAAATAATTGCTGCCAACCAGCTTGTTATCCAAGATTGATCGTATGTTTATGTTTGATGTGCTCATGATAATGACCTAGATGTGAAAAATAAAACATTTGAGAGTATGTTAATATATATATATGCATTAATTAGGTCTTTAATTAATCCATTTACTCCCACTATTTTATTGCGAATCAATAGCTCTCACTATATAATCTGAGAAAACCCAATGGTTTTCTTAGTGGGACAATATCCAATCCTTGATATGAAATTTGATCTTGATTGTGATCAACAAGTCAAACACCATACCCTTGAAAGGTAGTTATCTCTATACCAATTGTGTCTCTACCTAACTATTGGATCATTGGGTTATCAACTCTTGATGCATGCATATCATATATGTATTCCTCAATCTTGCCTCTAGAACCATTATCCTTGACTGTGGTCAACAAGCTAATGGGCTAGCTAAGATAACCTATTTAATTAGATTCGAACATATTCGATATGATGTGAGCTTAACTGTGGTCAACAATCCATACTATAAAGAACTTTGGTTCTCCTCTAATTAATGGAAGGCTTATATACATTAGTATTAGTTTAAGGGATTATAGTTAATTAAGTCTCATTATACATGGTTGGCATACATCGGTATGCATCCTATATCTATCAAATAAATATAAGCATACAAATATGGCTTAGTAATGGACTTTACTACATTGATCTCCCTGATCCAAAAGGGAAATTAAAAGGTCAAACCTAGGTAATATGCATGATTCAAACAAGTAAAATAATTACATTATCTTCAATCTTGTTGGATCTCCATCAGGCCCATCTTGCTCTTTAATAGTGTTCTCTATTTCTATCTCTAATTCTAATCTACGTAATCTAATTACATATTACAATTTGAAAAAGAAATACAAACCAAAAACAAGTGGCCGAGATATGAAAGTCCTCATTGGGCCGAAACATGTATTATGCTCAATCACATTGGGCCTTGTCCATAACTATCCATCATGTCAATCATACACCCTTATATGCACTTCTAATGCATAAAGTAAAATAATATAATGGAATACAAACTATGTTTCAACTCTTGAAATTTACTTTTGAGTTATTTTATAATGTGATCAAATTAGGAAACTTTTTCGATTTTGTAAACTTTCCATTTTAGCCAACTTTTTTGCATGCATGTGTTCTTGTATTAATTATCAATCCAATTGATTATTAATTGTTTATTAATTAATAATTTAATTAATTAATCATATTAAATAATTAAAGAATCAATTTTGGGCTTAAAACAATGGGTAGGCCAAAACCTACAATTTAAACCCTAAAGTGTGTGAACACACACAAACTAGTTTTGTGTCTTTTTGATCATTTGGGCCTTTTGGAATGAGCCAAGCCCACTCCAGCCCTTAAAACCTATTAATAAACTTAATTAAAGTCTATAATATTTAATTTAAATCAGCTCTTTTGGCCCACCAAGTCATTCACTAATTTAAATCAAACTCGTAACCATAATTAAGCGCATTAAATGGCTTTAATGAATTAAAATTAATCCAATTAATTTAAGCCCCATTTTAATTAATTCAATTAATTAAAAATATGTTAATATATCAGATATATTAGATTTAGAAGATTAAAAATCATTCTAAGCATTAACTTACAAAGAACACAAGAAGAACATCAATTTATCAAACTTTTTGATTAAACTAGTTTTCATGCAAAACTTATTCGATTTTAATTTTCTTTGATCCTATGGCTCAATATCACATATTAAACATATAAATTATCATCAAAATAATTTTATAGTGGATCAATAAAAATTTAATTTAGAACAGCCCCTGAACTTTTATTAAAAAATAAAATTCCTCACGCCAAAAAGAATGATTTTTTTTCTCAAAGGAATCGTTTTATTTTTCATTTTATATATTTGATCACATACATCCAAAAATCAATATTTCTCATTCATGAACAATCAAATTTGATATTTTAAAGTTCATGAAATAAATAACTCAAAAATAAAAAGAAAACTATTTCGCGAATAATATAGAATTATAGATTCATGGCAAAACCATGGCTCTGATACCATATTCAGAATTAATCGGTTACATACATCACATGTATAAGCGAAATTTCAAATTTTCTAACCAATATATCTGATCATGCCATGAATTTATAATATAAATATTAATGAAAATAAGAAAAAACACATTTGATTTTTGTTGAACAGTTGTTTATCCTTCTATCGGGTTATCGCAAACCACAATGTCCAAAATAGAACACCTCCAATTGTAATCCACACTAGAGAAGGATCAAATGAACCAAAGAATGATGGAATCATAAGGCTGGCCAAATTCTCCTTGATTCTAGCAAGGGAGTGGCGGCTAGGGTTTAGAAAAAGAGAGAATTTTCTTTTCTTATGAAAACTCACTTAACCCTAAAATCACTTATCTTTGATTTTTATAGCTAGGTTAAAAATCCAAATTCATAATTTGATTGGGCTTTTTAAAATTTTTGGAGAAATATTAATTGGGCTTTTGAAAATATTATTAATTTATTTGGGCTCAATTAAATCCAATTTAAGTCCTTTCATAAAAGGCTATGCACACAACCCATAAACTAGGCCTTTTATGCATACACTTGGATTTAATCATCCAAATCAATTCTAAATCCATCAAAATTAAATATATAGGCTCCATAGCACTTATTAAATATATTTAATTTATTTTAGTCCAAGAATTAGGCCTCTAAGGCCTTTTGTTTGGAGTTGGCATAAAACCCATCCTCTGGTGGGTTTCTGTGCCAAAACCAATTCTCTAAGCCTCATATATTTCTCCAATGGATCTATTAATTATTATATCAGCTCTATAATACTTATAGTCCAATAATAATTAATTATGAAATAAAATATTTCAATTAGGTCCATTTTGCATAATATTTTTAAAAAGTTCTGTGAATATTTCTACTTGATCATAATTAATTAAACTATTTAATTAATTATTCTCTTGTTCATTTCTCTTCTCCTATAATAATATCAAATATTATTATCCTTGTCATTTTACCACTTTATCCTTTACTCTATGTGTATGTGACCTATTAGATTCCTGTCCATATTGGGAATATATTATGTAATTATGAGTTCTATTCAAAACTCATATGATTTAAACTTCTTTAAATCATTTTATCAGTCCCTTATTGATATTTGTGATACACTATTATACAAATCATGAGCTGCTTCTAGCTAGGTATCATGACTACCCAAATGTCAGGAAAGTCAAGTGGTTTGACTATACTCTTCTATAGAAATAGTTACCGTGTAATTACTCATTTCACCATTCTTATCTCAATTAGATTCTAAGTATGGATTTCTGCCAACTCATATAAATATAATTATATATGCTCTAGTAATTTAACCATTGTTTCCAAAATGCCCTTTATGGATCCCTATGTATCTTGTCATATTACTCTGGCCAGAGATTCTCTAAACAAGGCAATTATAGAATCATGCGAGATAACTTTCCTTAATAAATGTGGGATGGTAAATCCTTTATCCATTATTCAACTATCTTTAAGTAAGTCATGATATACCCAACCTCTTAATTATGTTCATCCCCAGCTGGAAGTAATCAGTTAAGGAGTCAAAGTATATCACTTGCTGCTTAAGATAACCTTGGTGATCTCAAGTCTAAGGATACTTGCACAACTGCTATGAAATGATTCATCACTGATATAAATTTAATATCCATATGAGGATTCTCTTTGCAGGTCTTCCACATGTTAGCTTTGATCATCTTCCATAATCACAATTATGAGAACCACTGCTTGAACTATTCAAGAAGTATAACATGTGCTAGTCTGTCCGAATTAACAATGTCCTCTCTTGTTAATTCTATTACTATGGATATTTAGATATTATCACATTTGCATGCAATAGACATCTCATATCATGAACACTTTAATGATTGCCTTTGCACTGTGTTTATAATATCTAGGACTTTATTTATTAATTTAATATATACAAACTCATATGTTTAAACATAGCATTAATAAATGAATGATGCCTTTTATTAAGAATATGAATTCATACATATGAAATACATCTTTTTTACATGAGCTCTAGGGCATACTCTCTAACACATGCTACTTTAACCAATTGCTTTTGCTCATTGTGAGAACTATGATAACTAAGAAGGCATATTGAGAAGTGAACCAACTTTTGCTATAAATCTTACTAGGACTGTTGAACTATGAGCATTTAGGCATAGTGTGAGCAACCTTTATTTGTTAAGCCTAGCCAATATATATTTTTGGTATATCTTTGCTAGCACTTTTGCCAAGGTAATTGTCTGCTTGTGCATCAGAATCTTGTTTGCATTTTAGTTGTGTTGCAATAAGGTATATAGGCTGAAATGATTCGACCTGTGGGCTACTGGTTTCCAAAGGATAACTTGGTTATCATGGTTGAGTGTTATGTACCTTATGCAATTTTATTTCTATGATATGCACACACACTGTTCCAATGTTTGTTCACTTGCATTTGCATACACTGATTTTGTTGAGACTTGTCACTTTGTGACCCCCATGCTTTACTTTGTTTACCATTGATAATTTAGGGCATGTTCTATTTTGAGGCGATGATTTTGATGCAAGATTAAACTTGTTTAAGCTATTTTTTATTGCTAAACTTGCACATTAGAAATTGTTGAATATTTGTTGATACTTTAGGTTGCACACTTGTTGATACCATTCATGTTGCACTTTCAAGCATAACTCTAGCAATGTATGCTTTTGATCACAACCCTTATCCATTTTAAAAAGCCTAAAGAGCTGAAATTGTTAGTTCATTCTTTTCTTGTTGACTCCATACATGAAAATTTTTTAGGTTATCACATTCTAATTATTATGTCTGACGGGACTTGAGTCTTTTGCGTTACTCTAATGTTGTAATTTTTTACTTATTGATCTTGCTAGCGGCACCATTTTGCTGAAATTTGATTGCATCCATTCTCTATATCCAATGGCATCCAAAAGACCTCGTGCAAAAGTTGTTCAACCTATTTCCAATCAGCCAATCTCATCTAGCTCGCAAATCTTATCTAGTTCACCACCATCTCTACCTCAAGATTGATTGTAAAGAGTCCTCTGCCCCCATTAATTTTTTTATATTGCTTGTTTTTATCTTGCTAAAGGCAGCAAGCTTTTAAAGTGTAGGGAAAGTGGGTACTTATGTTTAGAGAGTTAAGGTAGCAAAAGAGTGGTTGTGTGCCTTAGTGAGAATTTTTCTTTCGATTAGTCTCAATTAGTCATATATCACTCAATTTTTATTCTTTTATACATGTTAGGCTATTTTGTGAAAATTGTGGAAAAATCAGTGAGTGGGAGTAGTTAAGTAAAGGAATTCTAGGATAAGCTAGAACCTTCCTCATCACCCTTCGAAACAAATATTCAATGCAAGCAAAATTAAGACATGACCTAGGTAGCCTTTCTTTGGCAGTCACTTTGAAATTACTTTTATCCTACCTTATGTTTATTTTTATCATTGCTAGCCCCTTTACTATTTAAATTTTTCTTGATTGCATTCGTTAATTTAACCATATAACTTAAATGCCATTTATCTTCCTTATTTTAGAATTGGCCATTATGGGTTAGGTAGTATTGTGCATTTTGAGTAATGGTATTGTTTGTGCTTGATTAGTAAGGGTGTTAAAATTGGATAAAAATTATGAAAAAATTAGGGTAGTGTGAGTTAAAATTTGTAAATCTCAAGACTTTGCTAATCTAGAAGATCAAAGTATTGGTGCCTTGAATAAAAAAATTAAAAAAAAACTAGCAAAAAAAAGAGTTTGCTGCAGAAATTTTATTTAGTCCCTTACTATAGAGAATAAATGTGGGGTACCTAGCATCTAAGAGGAAGTATTAATTTTTAAGCTAGTTCAAGAGAGAGAAAAAAAATTTAGTTCATTCTTTATTAGAATTTGTGAGTTTAGCTAATGTCTTTTGAGATTTATCTATTAATATTGATAACAAGGGCCGAAAATGTGGAAAAGTTATTGATTTTCAAAAAGTTAAGTGGTATTTGTGGTATTGTGGCTAATTCTATTTTGATTAACTTTATCTCTTCTTAGAGCTAATACCTTAACCTACCATTACAACCTTAATGTAAGCCCTAGTGATCCTATTTTATTTTGAGTTGTTTAGTGAATATGATCCATGTGGTTCCGATGCTAAAGGAGAGGCCTATAGCTATTCTGAGTTTCAAGTGTGAAATCATCATATTCTTCATTTTACTCAATTGTTGGAATTCACTAGTGGTTTTTTATTTTGAAAATTAGTAAATTGTTTTGGCCTTGAACACATGCATAAGAAATTGTTCAATATATATTAGTTTGAGTTCTTTTGGTTGAATTTTTTTGTGTGAGTGTCTTCTGCTAAGTGTTATTCTAGATCTTCTAAATTTTCTTGTTCTGAGTCAAAGTTTAAATTTTCAAGATTATGGATGATTAATTTGCTTAAAGGTAAGCAAAGTCTAAGTGTGGGGTTGTTTGATAACTCCAATTTAGTGTCTAGTTTTTAGTCAATTTCAGTGTAGTTTAAAGTGTCTTTTCATTATCTTTTATTTTGTTTTGCTTGAATTCAATAATTTCTATTCAAATTCAGTAAATCTTATCTTTTGTGTGCTTTGGAGGACTTTTGATGCATTTTTATACTTAAATGCAATTTTTGCAGGTACCTCATGATTAATAAGTTTTAAATGCTGACCATTACCTAGTGCTTCATGTCAAAATACACTATTTCAGTTATGTCATGATTGGTATAGATTTTGTGCTTATCATTACCTATTCATTTTTTCAATCTAGAGCCAAAGATAAGACCTCACGATCAGCAGTAATTTTGTGATAACTATGAGGTATGCACACTTTAATCCAAAATACAAGGGAACCGTATGTCATGATCATCAAAAAAATGGTGTTAACTATGAGGTCTGCATTTCTAAGTCCAAAAGTGAATTGAGGAGTATGTCATGATCAATAAGAAAAAAGTGATGCCCATGACCTATCTCAATTCAAAGGCAGTTTTTCAACTTGTCATGATCAGTAGAAATTTACTACTGGCTGTGACCTTTTCGAGCCTATATAAACTAGATTGTTTTATTTAGATGGGAGATGAATTTTTCTTTAGATCTAAGGTTTTCTCTTGCTTTCATTCTTTCATTTCTTTATTCTTATAGACTTAGATTTAGATTTATACTTGAAAATATATATATTTAAACAAAAATACATAAATTAAACTCAAAACATAGATTATATTTCACTTTTTTTTTGGACCTCACATCTTATTGGAGATTAGGAGAAGGAAGCTTGGGATTCAGTTGGGTTTCTTCCTCACAAGAATTTTTAGGTTTTTTCTTTCCTTTTCTCTTCTTATTTTGTAATAGGTAATGACTAGTAGATAGTTGTTTGGGGGATCTTTGAATCCCCAAGTACCCAATGTGAATATTGAACAATTTTAAGTTTATATATATATATATATATATATATATATATATATATATATATATATATATATATTAATGGTTCATTTTACTATTGCTTTAATGATATTTTATGGGTTTTTTATATTTTTAGTAACTTGTCTAAGTGGATGATTAATTTTATCATGTTATCTTGCCTAGGTAATGTATATGAATGTTTGAACACCATGAATGTTATCTTACTCTATTTTTCTACTATATTTGTGGTGGCCTTGAGATTGCTTCGGAATGGGACTCAATGGGTTATAGAATTTATGGTATTATTGTTAGTGTAAGCCCTAGCCCCAATACATTGTAATAAAACATTTAGGTTAATAAATGAGGCATTTGTTTTATCTATTATATTCCTGCGCATATCAAATAATAGAACTATCCAAGAATATTGTTTCAGTTTAAGTTATCATGTGTGAGGCACATGGTTGTAAGACCTTGAAATAATTGAGACTTCATTCTAAGTATCCCTAGTCAGTCATTGTTATGGGAATAACAAATGAATTAAGACTAGTATGCTCTCTTTGATAAGTTAAGTTCTGTCTTACAGATGATAAGGACTAAAGTGTCAATCAGAGATCATAGATACATGTATAGAATATGGTATCTGGATTCGATCCATTCATGAGAACACTACATGGTACAAGACATAAGTGTTTCTTATGTGAAAGTTTTACATCGGAGTTCTTAGACCTAACTCTCTAAGAAACTCTTTATGAATTACTGTGTACTTTGACATACACCTAACATACTCATAACAGGGTGAAAAGTATGGGTATGATTAGGCATGCACTAATTCATATTAGAGAGAATGAGAGAAGTAAAGGGATTACCCCTTTCGATAAGAGAAAAAATATCATCGGCCACTTAATCAATAAACTGAGAAGTGTATGGCCATACCGAGATGAAATAATGAGTAATCATTATTTATTTGAGAGTTTAGTGTCACTAGAATATCAAGAAAGGAATTAGTATATATAAGGATGACTAGTTCTATGCCTTATATTAATTCTGATATTTAAGGGTAAGGGACTATGCAAAATTGCAATAGGTCACTAAATGCCATTTGCATTTTCGTTTAATTTGGAATGCTATAATATCTTGCTAGAGAATATATATAGCCTTTGGATTATTTATTAATTCATTGCCAATATTAAATAGACCTATGGGATCGTACACAAAGTATTAGGCTTAAAATATTTAAGATAAAGTATTGGGCATTAATTTGAACTTTTATTTAAAGTCAAATTAATGTATGTAATGGGTATTAAAATTGCTAATTAGACCTTAGTCCATGAGAGAGGAAAAATTGGCTCACTAGGTTTAATGTCAATTGATTAATTATCTTGGGGTAATTAAGGTAATTGAGTATTAAATCCTAATAGCATTTGAATCAAAATAAAACACTTAATTAGGAGAGAGTGTAGCTGAAATTCAAAGGAAAAATACTAGTGAATTTCGGCATGTGCACAATCCCTAAATAAGTGATGGATTTTGATTAAATGTCTTATGCCATTTTAAATTAATTTGAATTTAAAACTAAAGGAATTTTAATTAATTTGAATCACTTAATTAGAAAGTGATGGAGATTGAAAATACTACCTAATTCTAGGGGATTTCAGCATCTACATTATTTCCTAAACCAAGTGATATAAATTAATGAAATGATTTTTCCATGTTAGGTTTTTTCTCTCTCATTGCCACCACTCTCAAGGGGAAAGGATTCTTCCTTCTTCTCTTGGATTTTGGGCAGCCATTGGTGAACCTAAAAGAAGAACAAGATTAGATCTTATGGCTTCAAACCATTTCCATTGTCGAATACACAAACATAAAGCTAGCACTCACAGTTTTAAGCCTTCTTTGTAAGTGTGTGTGTGAGCATAGAGAGTTGTGGCACAAAGGCAGCATCTTTGGCATTGGGGATCAAGATCAGAAATATATAAGTCTATCTTATATATTGGCCATTGTAAAATCAAGTTTTAAAGAGCATCCAAGGTTGTATGTTTTAAAAACCCTAAAATTGCATATTTTGATTCTATGTAGTATATTAAGTGGCATGTATGATCAAAATTTTCAAATTTTCCATTGCGTGATCATTATATTTATGTCGTGTAGTATCCCTTCAGTGGTATCAGAGCCTAATCATGCTTATTTTAGTGCTTTGGATGTGTTATAACTTGATTAAAAATTGTTCATTACATAAAACATAATGCTGAAATTTTCTGTTTTAAGTTTTTTTGCATTGGTTTAGTGTAAAAAGAATTTTAAATGATTAGTTAGGTATTATAATTATTATGACATGTTAATATACTATCCTAAGATGTTATTAGAGCTGTTCATGGTCGATTTAAATTATATATACCTTATTGTACATGTTAATCTTGAAACTAGGTGCTAGTTTGCATGATATGTGTTTGTAAACAACTAGTTTCTCAAAATTAATTGTAAAAACGTGTTTGGAATGTTTGTAAGTGATTTTTAAATATTAATAACAGGTCTGGATATGTTTTAAAAATGGTTTTAATTCTGGTCCATGATAATTTAATTGATTAATTTACAAATCACTTAAAACGATGACTAGTTTGTGTTTGTTGCATGTTTAATCAATATTGTTTGTTTTGTTTTGATTAAAATGGAAAAAAACACATTTAGATCATATCTGAAAAAAAACCTTAACTCAATGTTTATGACTTTATTTAAGTTATTAAATGGCTCATAAAATCGTTTTAAGTGTTTGTGCATCGTTTGTGGCATTATGTGAGCATTAAACAACTAGTTTCATGTTGTTTGTTTATTTTGTTGTTAATGCTATGTGTGATATATGTTCTTCATGAATTTTTATGTTTTAATTCATGTTGGTTCATATTATTTGTATTTTTAGTGTTTATGGGTTGTATGACATAATATTAAAAATGAAAAAATTTGAAATTATACTAGAGTTGATTTATAGCACAAATCTAACTAGTATGTATTTTGGGATTTTAAGAGAACTTATTCAATAAGAGGATTTAGTACATTGGGCTTCAGCCCAGGCCCATCATGGGGTCTTCTCTTAAAGGTTCAAGTACATAATTTCCATTAATGGGTTTGGCTTAATTAATTAAAATTGGACTTTGTTTTATCCATGAATATTATATATATTTGTTTACTTATTTTGTGTGATGAATGAATATGCATGGTGCATTCATGGGCCCTAGGTTATGTAATTAAATATGGCCTGCGTGCCATTATGGATTATTGTAAAAGTTTCATTTATTTCTTAGTATAAAATTTATTTAAAGACTTTGTAAATCAAGATGAAGCCCACCGGAGTGGAGAAGCCCGACTTGAAGATTCATATGTAATAGTATAGAATCTTAGTTGTAGGTTTTTTTTGGGCCCATGTTTGTCACGCTTTACTTTACGTAATTATATCTTTACTTTACGTAATTATATATATGCATGCTATGAATGTATGACAAAGCGTATGCTATGTAAGCCATAATAAAATGAATCCCTAAAATAGTAAGTCACAAAGTAGCCTCCCTAATTCGAAACATGTCAAGGCATCGATCATCAGTCATATAGACTATGAGTCCTAGATGTGCCCGATTATCTTTGTGAGGCATGGGTTGTGAATGTAGGTTGAACTTAAAATGGAAAGGGATGCCCAAACCTAGGCAACTAACAAATGGGTTTGTGCTATAACATCTTAAGATGTTTGCCCATTTGATCTAAGAGTCATGTACGAGACATGATTGGAGTTTTCCTCCCTAAGTAACTTAACTCTTTAGGTGTACAAGCTCAGCTTGACTAATGAGTTGTTGTGCAAAGTGGATCTTGGCCTACATTAAATAACTAACGCAAATTATTTAAAGGGATATTAATTCGGCTTGTGGGATTTTATTAAGACCTCATTTAATCTTGCTAAATTTATATTATAGATTGAAAATGGTTTCTTCAAACAATAACTTTTCATTGCAATCGGTTCTAAAAAAGGACAAACTAAATGGCACCAATTTCATAGACTGATCTCGAAACTGAGAATTGTTCTTAAGCAGGAGAAGAAGTCGTATGTTTTGGATGTACCCTTGCCCGAAGAACCTGCTAGGAACGCCTTTGCAGTTCAAAAGAAAACTTTAAAGACTAAAAAGAGCGACTCTAATGATATGACCTGTCTGATGCTAGCCACTATGGTGCCCGATTTGTAAAAGCAATTCATGGACCAAGAGTCCTATGCGATTATGGTGCACCTCAAGGAGATGTTCCAAGAACAAACTCGTCACGAGAGGTTTGTGACAACAAAGGCCTTGATTTCTTGTAAGATGGATGTGGGTACTCTTATTAGTACCCATGTACTCAAGATGAAAGGGTATCTTGATACTCTTGAGAAGCTTGAGGTACAAGTCCCAAAAGAATTGGCCACTGACTTGATCTTAGGTTCATTGACTGATGATTATGATCCATTGTTATGAATTATAACATGCATACAATGAACAAGACGGTCACCGAGCTTCATAGGATGCTTAAGAATGCTGAAGAGAACATTCAAAAGACCAATCACGTACTTATGGTTCAAGGGGACATTAAGAAAGGACCCACTAAGGGAAAGGGGAAAGGAAAGGCAAAACCCATTCGGAGAGAGTGTAGCTGAAATTCAAAGAAAAAATCCTAGTGAATTTCGGCATGTGCACAATCCCTAAATAAGTGGTGGATTTTGATTAAATGTTTTATGCCATTTTAAATTAATTTGAATTTAAAACTAAAGGAATTTGAATTAATTTGAATCACTTAATTAGGAAGTGATGGGGGATGAAAATACTACCTAATTCTAGGGGATTTCAGCATCTACAATATTTCCTAAACTAAGTGATATAAATTAATGAAATGATTTTTCCAAGTTAGGTTTTTTCTCTCATTGCCACCACTCTCAAGGGGAAAGGATTCTTCCTTTTTCTCTTGGATTTTGGGCAGCCATTGGTGAATCTAAAAGAAGAACAAGATTAGATCTTGTGGCTTCAAACCATTCCCATTACCGAATACACAAACATAGAGCTAGCACTTACGATTTTAAGCCTTCTTTGCAAGTGTGTGTGTGAGCATAGAGAGGTGTGGCGTAAAGGCAGCATCTTTGGCATTGGGGATCGAGATTAGAAATATATAAGTCTATCTTATATATTGGCCATTGCAAAATCAAGTTTTAAAGAGCATCCAAGGTTGTAAGTTTTAAAAACCCTAAAATTGCATGTTTTGATTCTATATAGTATATTGCATGGCATGTATGATTAAAATTTTCAATTTTTTCGCTATGTGATCATTATATTTATGCCATGTAATATCCCTTCAATTAGAACTAGAGTTAGGAATAAAATGGATGGGTGTTGGGTTGTTTGGCTCCGAAATGAGAAAGCAAACCATACCTAGGATGTTAGACCTGTGAATATGCTAATCATTAGACTTGCTCTAGAATGGAACATTTTATGTTTAGAATAGCTTGCTCTAGAATGAGAAGTTTAGGTTAAAAGGGATATCACGAATTCATATATATAATTTTAGTTTAATTAACTCACATTTGGGCATTATGGGCAACATTTTTAATATATAAATTTTCATTTTATTAATTTCTTAATTGTTTAAGCCATAGAAAATTACTGCAAGTTTATTTTTAGTTAAATTCTAAATTTACACTTTAGTTGTTTATTTTTCGCATTTTAATAGTTAACAACATAACACACAACAAAATTTGGGAATTCTTTAGTATACATTTGATTTTCATTACTTGCATCTACAATCCCTTAGGTACGATATTTATGGATCTTAAATTGAGCACCCTATATTACTTACCGATTCAGTACACTTGCTGACATCACGTCAATGGCAGTAGACCACTTCACTAAGTGGGTTAAAGTCGAGCCTTTGGCAACTATTACCCCAGCCAACATAATCAAATTTTTTCAAAAATCCATTATAAGCAAGTTTGGTATTTCACACACTTTTACTGCTAATAATAGAAAATGGTTTGATTGCCAATCTTTTAGAAATTTCTATGAAGAGTTTCATATTCAACTCATATTCACATCAGTTTATCATCCATAATTAAATGGGATGACCAAAGTAACTAATAGGACCATCTTAATAGGGGTTAAAGAATAGGCTCGATGAAGCTAAAGGCCTTTGGGAAAAATGAGCTAAATAATGTGCTCTGGGCATACCAAAATCTCCTCACTTGATAATAGGTGAATGCCTTTTTCTTTAACTTATAGAGTCGAAGCAGTTATTCCATGCAAGATTGGAATGCTAAAACATAAGAATAGAGCAGTGCAACAAAGAGGCAAACAAAGATCTGTTGCTACATCATTTAGACATGCTAAAAGAAAAGAGTGAGCATGCCCTACTCTAAGGTGCCACATATAAACAGTGCATAGCATCATACCATGATCGCAAGCTAAAGGCCAGAGCATTACATATAGGCAAACTTGTCCTCAAAAAAGCCATTAAAATGCAAATGATAGCAGGCATCAATAAGCTAAGTCCCAATTAGGTAGGACCATTTTGAAGTGTATGAAGTTGTAAACTTTAGGGCTTACAATCTCAAATACGTGTCTAGAGAGATCTTACCACACTCTAGGAACATCTCAAATTTGAAAAAGTATCACTAGTAACATAGTTGCAAGCTATAGTTTCGCCATGAGGCATTTCGCTTTAGCTTAAATAGGCAATTTCACCACGAGCACTTTTTTATTAACTTATATCGGTAGTATCACCATAAACACCTCTTGATTTGCTTAAATCGGCAGTTTTACCATGAACACTATCATTATTAGCTTAGTTTGGCAGTTTTGCCAAAAGCATTTTTTGTTATGTTAACTCAGTTCGATAGTTTTGCCAATAGCATATTATTTTCTTAGCTCAGCCCTACAGTTTCATTGCGAGTATCCTTTTATATAATAGCTCAGCTCTGGAGCTAAAGCCATGAGCTCATTCATTAATAATAAGTAGCTCAGCTCAGCAGCTAAAGCCACGAGTGCATACATTAATAATAAGTTGCTCAGCTCAGTAGCATAAGCCGTAAGCATTTTCATTATATGATTTTATCAATTTGCTTTAGCCCTTTATCAGTTTGTTACTTAAATTGAAGTTCGGTATTTCCTTCTTGATAATCTCCAACTATAGTCATATTAACTTAGGTTGAAATATTATTTGTGATAAAACTTCATTCATGTACAAGATAAAAAATGAGCTAAAAGATATATAGTTCAAAAATCTAAGATTATCAAAAGATAAGAGTTCATTTCAAATTAGCAATTCATTACGAGGGCAAAAACAAAAATAGGCTGAGGCTGCTAGTCCCAACATTAGCTATTATAATTAAGAGAAAAATCTTAATTACTCTTCATCTAGCTCCATTTTTTCCATCATGTTAAGTCCCCATTAGGGTATTTCTCTTTGACAGCTTTTATGAGCTTATTTTCATAAGAGATGCATTGTTCGGTTGCTAGATCTAAAGCCTTGTCTTCAACATTAGTGCATTTCTTCTCTAATACATCATATGTTTTTTTTCTAGATTGCCATTCTCAATGCAAATTCTCTCTAGTTTAACTTTGAAAGCATAAAGCTCCTCCCTCTCTTTAGCGAGAAAAGCTTTGACCACGATGAATTTTTTAGCAGCCTCTTCGATGGCTTTCTTAGCCTCCTCAATAGCCTCAGTAGCTTTATGAGAAAATTCCTCTACTTCCTTAGCTTTAAATTTAGCTTTAGCTTTAACTTCTAAAGCTTTATCCTTCAAATTGTTTAAGCTTTTTCTCCAATTCGATTACAGTCCTCTTCTTCTCCCTTAGCAAATTCAAACGTCTGCTCATTTTGTTGATTACCGCATTGGACATGATAAAGCTTTGCATATAAAGCATGTTAATATTTTAATAATAGAAGTGAAAGCAAAAGAGTTTAGAAAGATTACCTCAACCTGATGTCTTTTATTAGTCGTGGATAAGATATCGACATTCAGACAGAAAAGGTACTACTTCACCTAGAATGCAAGTTAGTAATAAGCAGACATTATTAAATTCACAGTTCAATGAACAATAAGATCGACCATCTTATTGGAAAAACCCCTCAAACTTTGTCAATGAATTTGTTGAACCTTTTAGTTTGGCTTAAAGAGACAGAGGATGACTCTTTCTCAACTATTCGAGAAGAAGAAGGATCGGGCAACAACATTAAAGGCCTGTTGGTTGGGGTAAGAGAAGATATATTTACCAATTAAAATGTGGGAAAAGCATCAGAGATTTAATGGTGTTAGATGGTTTGTTGTTGGATGATCTAACAGTTGAAATAATGGGTGTTTGATTGGTAAGAAAAGGAAGGATTAGAGTTTATACAGCTTCAATAGGAGTTTGTACAACATTTTCTTATTCATAGCTTTCTTCAACCTTAGTTCTCTTGGCTTTCATTCTTTCACCCAAGGACTACTTAGTTGCTCTCTTTATAGCTGTAACACAACAACACAATGAGAAAGAATATTAGATCCTATTTTACTATAGCAAAAAAATAGTTACCTCATTTCTTATTTCATTTGTTGCGAAAAGAGCTAAGGTCTAAAAATTCATAAATATCAAGTTTATACCTAGCAAGATCTCTTTAGCAATATAAAATTTTTTTCTTCATCCTCAGTAGCACTAAGTAGTTGTCATTCTTGATGAAAAATCATCCCTAGGAAGTCCATATAGGAAAATCATTTTGGCTCTTCAAGATGAAGAAACAATCTTTTCAGTTCTTTAAGGAGTTCAATTTCCTTGAGAACATACCATATCCAGCCCTAGCATGAATATAGAATTGGTCCTCTATCATCATTCAGAGCCTAACTACATAGGTTGTTATTAGTAGCTAGACTATTAAGTTGATGCCATACTCAGAGGTCCAAACCTGTAAGGCTATTAGAGTAAGCCAGGCATTTGGATGTAGTTGGTTTATGGTGAGTTCATAGTATTTTAGCAGGGAAACCCCGAACTGGGTTAGAGGGATAGTAACTCCAGCTTGTATATTGGCTTTATAGAGCATTAACTTCTTCTTATCATTAAAATTGGTTTCTTATCATTAAAATTGAGTTTTGTTGGATCCAAAAATTCATAAATATCAAGTTTATCTCTAGTGAGCTCTCTCCAGCGATCTGAATTTTTTTCTTCATCCTTGGATAGCACTAAGTAGTTATCATTCCTATTGACAAATCATCCTTAGAAAGTCTGGATAGGAAAACATTCTTTTCAGTTCTTTAGGGAGTTCAGCTTCCCTAATAACACACTATATCCGGCTTGAGCATTAATATAGCAGTAGTCCTCTATCATCATTCGAAGCCCAACTACATGGGTTGCTATGAATAGTCGGACTATTAAGTTTATGCCATACTCAGAGGTCTAGACCTGCAAGGCTGTTAGAGTAAACCAGACATTTAGATGCAGTTGGCATATGGTGAGATCATAGTATTTTAGTAGGGAAACCTCGAACTAGGTTGGAGCGATAATAACTCTAACTTGTATATCGGCTTCATAGAGCACTAACTTCTTCTTATCATTAAAATTGGTTTTTGTTGCAACATGAGAGATCGAAGTCGGTTGGTTGTATTCCTTTGGTATTCCTAATTTGAGCCTTATTTGAGGAAGATCATAAGCTCGAATAGCTGAGCTTATATTAGGAACTCAAGGATTGGCTCTTTGTTGCCTTTTGGGTTTAGGTTTGCTTGTGATAGGAGTTTGGGGCACTGGTATTTCTACCTGAACAATCTCTTATGGGACATTATTGGGTCTACTTTGAGTAGGGGTTTGTAACATCGAAAGCTCAATTGGAGCACACTCTGTAGATGAGCTATAAGTATAAGAGCTTAGTGGACTATCATTCAAGAGACCCTTTGGGATCCTAATATCCTACTGACCCACTCTTTTTGGATATAAATGAATGGAAAATGAGTGAAAGTACGAAGAGAAATTCACAATCACTAACCTATGGAGATCAAGGAACAAAATAAAAAAAAAAAGTGAAAAAACACAAGTATAAAAAGAAAAAGGGCAAAAATTGAGGAACACGGATGCACAAGTGAAAAAAGTAGAGCCAAGTAGAAGGAGGAAGTGAAATTATGAAAAGAAAAAGGTAGAAATGAGGAAATGGAAAATGTATTTATAGGGGAACATGACCTTTAGATCGAGGGCATGTATGTGGTTTAGATGCTTTTGGGAGTTATGAGTTAATTGCATTTATGGCAGTTATACGAGACTCAAGGAAAAGTTATTGTTGTAATTGCTTTCATTGCACAGATTGAAGGGACATTCTTTTTAGTCATTATCAGAATTGATAACCCAAAGGTGTCATTTCATGAAGCCCTACTCAAATAAAGACTCATAAGCTACCTAAAGAAGGTGTAACACTTATTTTGGAAGTTTGGTTTAGTTTCCTAATCTGATTGTATATCTTCCTCAATAGAATTCCTATGAACATTGGGAATCCTATATGAAATAAGACTCTTATTCTTATAAATAGCAGGGATATCGGATATTTTCTCTCTTAACTAATTTTGCTCCAAAGATATTTTTTTCAACCTTTACTGAATTGGCCATTTGAAATTTCTCTTGTCGAAAACTCCATCGGATTTTCTCTATTTTGAATTATTATTGGATCACGAAGAACATCTCGATTCAAGTGAAATCCTAGTGATAGCGCGGTAAAATCGAATTGTTATCATTTTCTATACAAATTGTATAATACAATGGATATTAATTTAATATTTAAAATATTATTAATAATTATTTTTTTAAGAATGCCAAATTAATAAAATTATTACTTGCCTTTCCTAATAGGAGGAATACAAAATTGATGTTAACTAAAAATATGTTATATACAAGTAAAAAAGAGGAATTTATAACAAATAGCTTTTTTTCAATTTTACTTTTTAAAAATACATTCTCCTAATTTAAAAGTTTTAAAATTACCCATTTTTTATTTTTTGTTTTTAAAATTGCCTCTTTTTTAGTTTAAACCTAAATTAGTTTCTGCAAACTCTCTTGTAGACTTGTTATCCATCTTCATCTCTTACTTTATTCTGATCCATCTTCTTCTTTTTCTTTAGCTTTTCCTTATTTTCTGCAAATTACTATTTTTTGCAACGGTGCCCCAACTTTAAGTCAATCGATTCTCTATGGTTGCTAAGGTTTTTGGTAAAAGAAGGAACCAAGAGGCATAAGAAAGTTCTAAGGGATAACATTCAAGGCATTACTAAGCCTACAATTCATCCTCTGGCTTGTAGAGGTGGCGTGAAGAGAATCAGTGGCTTTATCTACGAAGAGACTCATGGGTTTCTGAAGATCTTCCTTGAAAATGTGATTCGTGATGCTGTTAAGTACACAAAGCAAACAAGCAGGAAGCCAGTTACTGCTATGGATGTCGTTTATACCCTTAAGAGACAAGGAAGGACTTTGTATGGATTTGGGGGCTAAACTTTTTCTACTTTGTATTGGGAGTGTGATCGGCTTACAATTCGTATATCTTGGCGTTATCTGGCTCTTCTATTTTTGATTGAAATCTTCTAGGGACTTTACTTCATTTTTTTTTTTTTTGAAATCATTATCTGATGATTTAATATAACTTCTTCTGATGAAAAGGTGTTCTTATTTGCGTTGTTTCTTATATTCTGATTTAACGTAAGCATAATTCAGTTTTGCAGACTTTGGCTGCAAATATGCTTTCGTTTGGTTCTACTTGGTTGTTATATTTAATAATTGAACTATAATCCATTAGTCAAATTGAGTGGCCACTTTATTAATGGATGTAATTTCTTTTGTTAACATCAAGATTGAAGTTGTAAATAAAACAATTTTTTCTAGAAAAAATAGACGTGCAGCTCGCGGTATTGTTCATTCTGCAGTTATAGCGTACACGCTGTGCAATGTTCATCCACCGATTAGATTGTGCACACTATGCAGCAACTCCTTATGGTCCGCAGCAAGCACTATACTATACAGGATTATTAGCTAACATTTTTTAGGATTTAATTTATTAAAATTTAATTTTCTTATTTTTAACTATTCAATGAGCTTGATAAAATAAACAAGCATACCTATTCACTATGGTATACCAGTCGGATTGGCCTGAGCAGATATTCAATCTATACTAGAACATTTCGAGTGGATTAAACATTGAGATCATACCATCTAGCAATTTTAGTTTATTTATGTCCAACAAAATATATCTTTTTATCATCCTTTCTCCCCTTATAGAGAATTCACTTCAATTTAATTTTCTCCACAATATCATCCTCACACAAATTTGAGCTGCATGTGAATTAGGCGGCATGTAGCCGCAGTCGAAATATTTGGCATTTGAAAACTTGTATCGATGTTAAACCATGCTAGATTTCCTAAGCAGGAAAAATGGAAAAAAAATTAGAAGATCATTTTTTGAGTAAGAAAAAAAATGCAAAATATATAGTTTGAGGAACATTTCCTTTGGTGTTTATTGTTTAATAATACGTTCATTTCATTTTTTTCCCTCAGCATAATATCTCCAAAATTTGACATAGGCATGTAGTATTAGTTTAAAATGCATAATATGGTATCTATCTTTTGGTATCTCGGCATGGTTTGGTTAATGATAATGCATTTTAATAAAACCAAAGAGCTAACTTTACGTTAGTGGTTTATGCCTGTAATATTTTCATGTTTCTAAGTTATAAACTTACAGACATTTTTATTATTTATCATCTTCTACATATAACACTTACAACCGGCTTGGATTAAAATTTATCCAACCTAAACCAATAACTTTAGTTTAATAGTATTGGCTAGGTGACCATGATTCCATAGTGTAAACATATTTTGTTTTTTGGTATTCCAGGCGGCATAGCAATATGTATACCATATTTCATAATGTAAACATATTCTATTTTTTGGTATACCAACCGGTATACCATATTCCATAACTTATACATGTTTTATTTTTTTGTATACCAAACGATATATCAGATATAACAGCCTGTATACCATATTTCATAGCGTATACATGTTCTATTTTTTTGATATATTAGGTGATATCCCAGGTATACTAGACAATATATCATATTTCATAACGTATACATGTTTTGTTTTTTGGTATATCAGGCTGTATACTATGTATACCAACCAGTATACCATATTCCATAATATATACATATTCTGTTTTTTGGTATACTAGCAGGTATACCATATTCATAGTGTAAATAGATTCTATTTTTTGGTATGCCAAACAATATACCACATATACCAACCGGTATACCATATTTCATAGTGTATATATGTTCAGTTTTTTGGTATACTAGATAGTATACTAGGTATACTAGCCGGTATATTATATTACAGAATACAAACATATTCTGAAATTTGATATACCGTGTATACCCACCGATATACAAAATTTTATAATGTTGATTATATTATGAAATTTAGTATACCGGTTGGTATACCTAGTATACCGCTTGGTATACCAAATTTCAAAATAGAAAGGTATTCTATTTTTTGGTATACTGGGCAGTATATCAGGCATACCGGTCGGTATATTATTGCGACCCTAGCAAGTGCACTAGATCGACAAGTAATAAAGTGGGATATATTTAAGACCCACAAATATCGAATCCAAGGGATAAAGGTTGTTTTAAGCTAGATATCTAGAGTTGAGCGAGTTAATTTGATATAAATTCCCAAGTTTTTGATTGAGAGAGCGTCCTAAATTTAATTAACAAAATAAATAAATAAAAAAGAAAAAGCTAATTAAACTAGAGATTAAAATATTAGTTAAAACATTGCTCGGGTTCACTCATTTATCCCATACCCAATGTAAATTAATTTTACCTAAAATCATACATGAATAAATTCGGGATAACTCTCTTAACCCAAGCGTCCCATTCCAGAGCCAGCTATTCTAGTTGTTAAACGTCCATTTCGGAGCCAGCCCAACAACTAGCCTAAGCACGGGTCTAACATCCTAAGTTCGGTTTGCCATCCCATTTCGGAGCCAAGCAACCCAAAACTCATCTATTTCACTCCACACTCTAGTCTTAAAATCACAAATACTGCACATCTAGAGTTCCATTCCAGAGCCTTCCAAAATAGACAACATTCATGATAGAAAAACTAAGAAAAATCATTCATAGAATCCAATCCACTAGGCTCAATACCCATCCAAGACATATGATAAAAACCATTCATCCATGCATGAAAAATAATTTAATAGATTGAAAAACCATGAGATACAAATAAGTAACTATAAAATAGACCATTCATTCATGTAAAAATCAAATTAAGTTCAAGATCCACATTGTGGGTAGGGGATTCAAATATCTCCAAGCAACAAAACTACAAATTAAACATAAATAAAGTGAAAAGAGAAAGGAAAGAGGAAACCCATGAAGCCATTTGTAGCTTGTGAAGCTCCAATCCGAATCCACGTCTCCTCCTTCAAAGCTCCAGCAAAATAAAGAACATAGCTTAAAGTAAATGCAGAAAATTGAATCTAACCCTAACTTACATTGGAAATAAACCTAATCTAAGGATTACATTGAATTAAATCTAACCTACAACATAAAACGAAGGGGAAACATAAGAAAATTGGAGGAAAAGAACCCTAGATCTAAGTGTGGTGGCTCTCCTCACTTCCCCCTCTCCTTTTCTGCAAAAAAAAAATAGTTTTTATAGATCTGCTGATGGCCACGGCTGAGACAAAAGTGTCCCAGCCATGCCCAGTCAGGTTAGGCACGGTTGAGATAATTTTTTCTCAGCCGTGCACACCTTCTGGACTAAAAAAACTCAAGTTCTGCATTGGCCACGGCCGAGACAAATCCTTAGAGAAGAAAAACCAGTCCCATAAATTTATCAGTGTCTGAATATTTCACCGTTGGATTGAGCTAAAATTTTAACCATAGCTTTGTAACATCTTGATCTACATTTTCAACGATGGAGATTGGATTATGATGTATGCAGATCATTCCAAAAAATGAAATGGTGCGGATTGGGAATTCTTCAACGAGCATAACTAGGACCATTTTGTCTCAGCCGTGCTCTTGCCTATTTTTCTGCACATGAGTCAAAATTACCCCATTAAACACACCACAACATTGTAAATATCAATATAATTTCATTTGGCATAAAAAGATAAAGTTATTACACAAAACACTGAAAATCATGCAAAATACAACATAAAATATACTAAAATTAAACAATAAAATTGGAGTTATCATATATCAAATTTGAAAATGCAAACTTAGTATGAAATTTAATATATCGGTTGGTATAATAGGTATGACGGCCGGTATATCAAATTTCAGAATACAAACTTGTTCTTAAATTTGGTATACGAGCTGGTATACCTAGTATATCATTCAGTATACCAAAAAATAGAATGCAAACTTGTTCTTAAATTTGGTATGCCAAGTATACCAAATTTTAGAATAAAAGTCATATTTTTGAATTCGGTATACCGTCCAGTATATCAAATTTTAAAATAAAAATTATATTCTAAAATTTGAAATACTTGCCAGTATGCCTGGTATATTATCCGGTAAACCAAATTTTATAATTAAAATATTATTCTGAAATTTAGTATACCGGCCTTTATACCTGATATATCATGTGATATACCAAATTCTAACTAGAATAATTCTTTTATTATCAACACTAATTAATTATTTTACATTTATCATTAAAAGTGATAAGAATTCACTAAACTCAATCTAAAAATCACAGGAATGAATGTAATTTATGAATAAAATAATCATAAGAATTTCTAGATATATTTTTTTAATTTTTATATAATTTAATGTTTATTCTTTTAATTTTTATTATTTGCCCCCTTAATATTTGTTTCAATCAAATTTGTCTTTCTATTGATTTGCGCCCACTTTTCCCCCTTTAATCTAATATCTTATTTCCGCTCCTGCCACCACTGGATGAAGCATTTGAGATTGCCCATGCAACCTCCTAATGTCAAAATCAGCAGTTTGAAGCAAATGAACACGTGGACTAATAATATTAAACCGAAGCAAATGAACAAGTAGTCTAATAATATTATTGAATAAATAAATAAAGATGAAAAAGAAATTTGGAATTGCAAAATATTGACTTTAATATCTCAGTTTACTAATATATACTAACTGTTATACCGAATTACAATATTAAATTATTTACCCTCATTTTGGTATAGGATATTCCATTGATCAAAATAGGAAATTTAAAAAAAAAAGATTTAAAAAAATTATTTTTAAGAAATATATGAAAGATGATAATTATAAAAATAGATTAAAAAAACTTAATTTTAAGAGTTCAAGTATTTGACGAGGGACCTTTTAGATCAATGATGTATTTGGCTTTCTTTGTAACACAGGATCTGAAGTCTGGGGTTTATATTGGTTTAAATGATGGAAAATGCTTTAGTTTTATAAAATGCATTTTAAATTGTTTTTAAACAGTTGTTATGGCATCCTCTTCGGGTTCATTTTGCAACGTAATGGAGGAAAATTATAAATTCAGTGCTCCTTGATGTTTGATGTTGGAGTTAAATGTTGCATTTTAGAAAATAGGTATTTTTAAAAATGAAAATTAAAATGAAAAAGTTAATTTTAAAAAGAAAAAAATAAAAAAGGGCTTTTTACAAAAATATACAGAAAAAAAATAAAAATAACAAAAAATACAATACTTCTATAATTTTTTAAAAAATACAAATTTTTAAATTTTTAATAACAAAAATACAACTTATAATTTTTAAAAAATACAACTTTTCCCTAACACTTGCTGCCAGTCTTCTTACTTTGAGAAATACCATACATTAGCCGATAATTGTCATACCTCGTAAATCAGAAAACTTCAGTAGTCATCTACCATAATTATTGGATTCAGGCAACCATTATGTCTTTATTAATTCTTATTAGACAAAACATACATTCTAAGTAACTTTGGCAGAAAACGCTTGTGGTTTTTCTATAACCTTCTTTCGATTTCTAGTAAACCAAAAACAGGTTTGAAGTAGAGCAACATCAGTGTGCAGAACCAATACATTGCCCATAATAATTAATAACAAGCCGAGCTGGATAGCGATTGTTGGATAGTTGCGTAATCTGTGGACGATATAATTGAGTTTATAGCACGAATCTGTAGCATTTGTTTCCTGACGTGTTGTGTTTCCTGTTTCCACTGACTTCATTCGCCAGGAGAAAAACAATTTCTTTGCATTTTCTGAAAAAGAAACTTGATTTTATCCTCTTCCCTTTATTGGCATTTTATAATTTTTTCTCTGCAGATTTTTTGGTCTGAAGCAAAAGTAAGCTTACTTTTGGAATCATAAATAAACTAGGTCAATAATAAGTAAGTAGGGTTATAATATAAACAGATAATTTTATGACTTTATTTTTATTTGTTCAAATTTTTTAATTAAGAATAATATCATACATGTATAATTTATAAAAATAATTATTTACATATAAAGTATATTAAAAACTATACAAGTATAAAAAATATAATTTGAAAATTTAATTTACGGTTAATGATGGTCTTTCTATGTAGAGGTTCTTTTACACGAAGGTGGCACTCTGCTTGTTTGTCTCAATTCTATATGTGCTCTAAGTGATCTTAAATGGTCCTAGAGGGAGGACTTGAGGCATGCTGCAAAAGAACTCAATTCTAAACTGACATCATTAAAGGCAGACAACACAAACTCAAGTTCCATACATGCTGCTCCTTTATAACCGTCAACTCGGTTATAATTTTTCTCTGGTTCCATTTCTTCCTTGGAAATACAAATATTCTGCCACAATTATTTTTTACACAGCTCTTTTGATTTTAGATAGAAAGTATAAAAAGAAATGTAAGAATCTATGATATGTGCGTTTTTGTTTCTGCTTGCCCAAGAGTTGTAAAGTACTTGCATAGCAATTAAATAAAAACTTTTGCTGAAAAGTATTTTATTGGACTCTCAACAGCACACGTAGAAGTCTATTATTTGGCAATCTTTCTGCAAGATTAATTTTTGTTTTGTAGGGAGAATCCGTCAACTGGAGTTACTATCTTTGTTTTGAATTATATATTTTGTTTGAAAATTTATACTTATCTGTTAATTATGAGGTCTCCATGGAAACAGTATGCAGTTGGAGCAAAGCTTGCATGAGAATCATTAAGAAGAATGCAACTTTTTATTGAACAAGTACGACTTGGATTACATCTAGCACCCTTATCCTGTAATCTATACATATCACTTTATCCATCTCATTACACATGTATTATGTGCAACATAAACATATACCAATTACACCTAGAACATATAATCAAACTTAATACATAAGAGTGCTATACTTTTAAAAACTTTTCAATGTACGTTACAGTCTCTTTACAAAATATAACATCTATTTAACATCTTTACAATATACAAATAGCTCGAAAATAAAATCTATAACTATCTCTCTTGTTGACTTGAGTTGGCCATCCAGCTGCAGATATCACCCAAACAACCTACACGGATGAAACACCCGTGCTAAGCTATAAAGCTTAGTGGGGAATAAAAACATGAGGACGACCTCTTTTAAAGGTCGTCAAAATGCAAATACATACAATTATACCCTTAAAGTCTAACACATCAAGTTTACTTTGGATTCTTGTATGTTATTCTTATCTAATCACTTGACTTACCAATCTTTCTTGATTATTTATCAGATTACTCATGTGTTGACTTATTATCTTACTTACATCTCAAATATAAATCATATACAGTTCACCAGTTACAAGTTTATAAGTGACTTATCGTTACATATAAGATATTGCATATCATTTCCCAATAGAAACAATTAAATGAGTAATTATAAGAAAAATCATACAAGACCATGTAACAATTAAAAGACATCACTAACATACAAGCTTATACATATCTCTTACATTTCGATATCCAAATAAATCAAATTCACAATTTATGAGTTCATAGTTCACTAATTATTACCGTATAGTGAGTCATACCTACCACTTATCTCATTTACTCAAAACTCAATAATTATCATGTATTGGTGGTGATATACCTTTACATATCAACACTTTAGCAAAACAACACATTTTATAAGTACAATTTCATGTATCATGCATTCCTAAATGTACAATTTAGCATCCACAAATTTCTATTTTCAAATATTGATCTACATACATATATATAAGTATATGCATTAATCTAATATATGCATTAGAAAACTCATACACATATGCCTTACTATACTGAAGTAGACTATGATGCAACTATACTATAGCTTAGCCTGCTTAAGTTTTAAAAGTGGATAACGGGATCGGTGGATACCCGAGGGTATCAAACGGTGGATATCCAAAGATATCAAAACTATGGACCCAATCAGGGCCAACTGTACGGTGGACCGGTCAAGGACCCAAACAGGGTCATGGAACAACCCAAATGGCTGTGCAAGATCCAGCAGGATCAACTATACTGTGGACCTAAAAAGGTCGACTGTGGCAGCTGCAATTCCCTATAGGCGCCTATCTATCCACAATTGAACTCTAAAAGCAGGCAAATATATCTCTTTACTTTATTTTCCAAATGTTGCTTTACTTTGTTCAATCATATACATATGTGTATGTCAAAACCCATGTATAATGATGTCCAAGGTAATCGTATCCATGTTCATGTAATACTTTCTTTAAACATGTGATCATACACATTATTGAGTATTGCTATTTTCTACTTGAAATTAGTTCAAGGAATGATCCCTTTTCAATCATGCATTTATATACATAATAGTATAAATCTATTCATGGCTATGAGCAGGATAATCATAATCATATACATGTACAGAAATAATTTTCTATAACACTATATCATGCTCATGATTAAACATCTTTGTTCCATGCTTTACTTTTTTGTCATTGTATACGTCTAGGTATCTTACATACATACGTGTATATATATATATATATATATATATATATATATAACATATCATGTCATATCATGTCATGCACACCTTGGGTTTAATACCTTACAATACTTGAAACTTGCTTTACAACATGTAACTCTCTCACATACCATCTTATATGACATTCAAGTATTTATACATGAATATACCTAATTGCTCTCTCATGCTTAAGCATAACAATTCATATTCATAAAATATGTAAGCATGTACATGTTATCTCAACTAAATAATAAGTATAATGTTTTATACATTTGTTATATGACATGTTTTAATTAACTATGCAATACCATCATATATTCTTAAACACATGTTGTTTATATAAATTTCATTTATCATGCTTGTACTAATATTATACAATTTTGTACATGTATGTGATCATAAATAAGAAATACCCAATCTCTAGTGCATAAGCATGTAAACACATCTTATAGCACAATCCACACGTTTTTTTCTTTGCTCATGTAAATAATCAATTAAAAGTTATACCTTTATTAGTGTACATACATGTATACACCATCTCATAAAATATAAACAATTGCAATCATGTTATTTGCTCAATTATCGATAATTAACGTACTTCCATCTAACCATGCTTTATCCATTATTTTCTTTTCATACAGCAATACTTTCTATTTTATTGTCATTGTAATTTTACTTTTGGCATGAGCATAGAGGCATAACATATAATCCTTCTATAGCGTTATATTCATATTATTTCAAGTAGGTAAACAATAACTTACCTAAACATTGCAATCACCATACACATTATTCATCACATAATCATGCCTAATACTTTACATTTATATATTATTATATAGTTTATACATTTAGTTCCCTTTGTGCGCTGCTATAATAGAAAAATACTCAAAAGATGTTTAAAATGGTTCTTGGCAAACTCAAATAACAATTCTGCATAGAGACAGAATTTCAAGTTCATTTTGAAACCTATTTATTTCATATCTAAAGACATTTATGGTCGAAATTATCTTTTAAAATCATGATTCATTATGTTTCTAGTTTCAGGAACATTAAAAATAACATCAATATCATTTTTTACTTTTTAAAATATTACAAAAACATTGAGAACTGTTCCTGAAAATAATGCTGTCAACAGTCCCGATTTTAGGTTACTTTTTGACATATTTAGAGACACAAAAAAAAATCATGATTTCTCCATAAAAATTGTAGACATTTAAGTCTAGTTTCATTATAATTTCGAATCATAGCATTTTGACCTCTACAAAATTAATTATGCACAAAATACTGCAAACTGTCCACTGAAAAAGTGCTGTCAACAGTTCTAAATTCGAGTCACTCTTTGACATATTTAGAAACGGAATCAAATTATGCTTTCTTCACAAAAGTTGTAGATAAATAAGTCTAATTTCATCAGAATTTGGAATCATCTCATTTAAACCTCTATAACAAGAGATACACTCAAATTACTACAGTCCATTCTCATTTCCTATGCAGCACTTTACTGCACCCAATTTAGTTTTTATCACCAATTAATAAATTCATATAATAAAATAGATACAGAATTTAAACAACCTTCCTTCATGAAAATGATGCTCCTATGAGTCTGTTTTAACCAGAATTTTGTTTCAATGGATTTCGACTTCTCAATAAATATTTATAGCAAAAATACTGTAACATGTTCTTAACAACTAGGTAGCAGTTCAGTCCGAATTTTAAATTAATTTTAGGAGCACTTAGAGGCAGAATTAAATATAGGTTTCTTCTACAAAATTTTAGGTCCAAATCTTAAGAGTAAGTACCAACTGAGTTTACTCAAATCAGAGTTTTAAAATTCAAGATATCCACAAAATTCCGAAACTGGTTCATAGAAACTTAACTCAGAATTTCAAATTCATTAACTTTTCTTCTTTCAAAGGCTACTGTTTTGGGCATTGTTGAGGACCTTAGAGGCAGAATTTCATTATTTCTATTTCTATAACATTTGTAGGCACAGAAGTCTCGGTTCTAACCCAACTAATAACATCAAATTCGGAGTTCAAAAACTCAATTTATGATCAAATTAGTCATTGGAGGTCAATCCGAATTTCTGGACAGCACTTTCACATTAATGTCTAATATCTTAATTTAAGTCAATATACTTATAAAATCCATAATCAACATAATATTAATGCATGCAAGAAATAATAGTTCCCAAACCTGGGACATGCAACTCAAATCTTCTTTAAATTCTCCTTTTTCTTTCACTATCTTCTTCTTAATGATCTTAGTTTTCTCCTTCTTTTCCTTTCACAATAATTTCATCAATTAACACAAATTTCAGCATCTAACTCAATCTACTATTAACCAAAACAATAAGATGGAGAAGGAGAAAAAGAATCATCAAATTAAATTAATTACCTTGTAGACATACACTAATTTGTTCTTCAAAAATCCACATGCAAGAATTCTTCAATGATTTTTCTTAAAGATTAACCAAAAGCTTAAGAGAGGAGAATGAAGAAATTATATATTTCCCTCTCTAAATGGCGTTCTCCACCTTCCCTATTCTTGGTTTTCTCTTTCATTCCACTAGCAAAAAGACTACTTATAATAGTTAGGGAAATTTCCCTTTTTGGTCCCTTGAAAATTTGCATGTTCCACTAACTTCTTCCTATCTTTTGCATGTTACACTTTTGCCTTTCATCTTTTTGCATGATATAAAGTGACCCCTCCACTAACTCTTCTTCTTAAATTAACCTCTCAAATGTCTCCTTTATTCACATTAGGCCCTAAAGATGCTGAATTTACAAAATGACCCCTAAACTAATACTTTATACTTCAATTACACCCTTGAATATTATTAAACCAACAATAATAATTTAATTATGACCTTATAAAATTCATACCATATAATTTACATATTTATCACATAATTATTGATAACTTAATAATATTTTTGCCCCAATTAATAGTTTAGCTCTTAATAATTCATCAAATAATGCTTAATTAGGCTTTAATAATATGTAATTGCCCTTGAATTCTACTAGGGCCTATTTTGGGTCCTTACATTACATCTTTAGGAGTATTAAAATGGGCAAACCGTTGAGAATGGAGTCTTGGTGATAGTTAACATAGGAAATTAGTTACCTTTCTATTTGATTATAAATAGAATTAGCTCAGTCAATCTCTATATCAGAAATTGACCAAAGAGTAGTACAAGTTACTGGAAGCATTCATTTCTCATCTTCTCGAATTAAGAGATTGGGGAACAGATAATGGTTAAAGTGACAAAGGCTATATAAATAGCCTAATTTAACTCTTTCTGGAACTGCAATGGAGGATGAAATTAAAGAGATTCTGTAAATGTGCCCAAGAGACGCAAGTGATGCACAAAATGCAGAGACTAATATATAGTTGTATATAGCAGCTAGCTACAGCAACTTGTTTGATAATAGCTGTTTTTTTTTATTTTAGCAATTCAAATGCATATCTGCTAGTGTGTACATGCTGTACACAATGTCTACATCTAGTACACACCGTACACACTGTGTGTACATGTTGTACACAGTGTATGGATCTAGTACACATAATATGTACATGATATACACAGTGTGTATATCTAGTACACATAGTGTGTACATGTTGTACACAATGTCTACATCTAGTACGCACCGTACACACCGTGTGTACATGCTGTACAAAATATCTACATCTAGTATGCACCGTACACACCATGTGTACATGCTGTACATAGTGTGTACATCTAGTACACATAATATGTACATGCTATACACAGTGTGTATATCATGTACACACCATGTGTACATGCTATACACAGCTTGTACATGATGTACACAATGTGCACATCTAGTACACAGTGTGTGCATCTAGTACACATAATATGTACATGATATAAACAGTGTGTATATCATGTACACACCGTGTGTACGTGCTATACACAGCGTGTACATTTAGTACACACCGTGTATACATGTTGTACACAGTGTGTACATCTAGTACACAGTCTGTGCATCAATTTCCATGCATAGACTTGAACTTGTTACTATGGCAAAAAATGAAAATTTCATACCCAGAGAGCCAACATGCATAGACTTTCGCATGAGCTCATTCTGGAGCTCTTTTAAAGACTTCCAGGCATCTTGGCATTCTCTATCCTTAAGTTGGTTTTCCTTCTTGAGCTCATCCAACTTTCCTTTCATCTCTCTTAGTTCTGTTTTCTGAATGTCAACATATCTAAGCAACTTGTGGTAATCTTCTTTCACCTCATGCTCACCATTATATTTCACCATATTTTTTTTAAGAGAGAAAAATGAAACTGTGTCAAAGTTCTATTTTTTGTCAGATTATAAATGTAACAAAGGAGTAGGATTAAGAGAATACTTCTGGTGAATTGCATTGCGCCACTTGAGATATTTCCATTAGACTCAACAATTTAGTTTCTTCAGCATCTGACATTTGATTTTTGATTTCCAAGACTTACCATGGAAAAGAAATCATCACAGATTAACACCAAAAAGAAAAAGGAAGAGAATTTGAACTTACAGACGGAAGAATCTTTTGTTATGGAAATGCCGGAAACAATCGGGGTACCAATTACTCCTTCAAACCTAATGGTTAAGCCTTCTCCACCATGAACACAAGTCTTAAGGTCTGATATAACCAGAGGGTTATTTGCACCTACTCGAGAGTATATATCTAGGCAGGAAACAACCTGCAACAGTGATCAATTAATAGCAATAGCATAAGGTTAATTTATATACTTAATTCTAAAAAACTGGGTTCTATTTTGCTTCTATATTGAAAATATCTCACCTTCTTCTCTTGTAAGAAAACATCAAACACTCTTATCCCACGAGGACCATATGTGAATACAATTTCAGCAAAATGAAGGCTAACAGAATAATTCCCCAACTTCAGTGCTCGAAAATAGTAGAAAAAGTTGCCAAAACGAGCTGTTTGGTAAAGGGAAAGATCATCTTCCCCTCCATCTCCAATTTTAGCATTAGTCCTTACATTTTCGCCACCCTCAAAACAAGTATCCTCCAAAAACTCTACTCCACCCAAATCAACAGCCTTATTGGTGGTTCCTGCATTAATGCTTATACCGAGAAAGGGAGTTTTAGGCAAATTTCCTTCACTTTCTGCCTCTGGATGAAGTTCTAAAGAAGATTCAGGAGATAAATCATTGCCAAAATGTTTGGCATACAGTAGAAAACTACACAGAGGGCGTCTTAATTGTATTATTGATATTAGTAGACTTAATGCCATCCTTTAGAGAGAGCTCAAAAGAGTAATTATACTTGTTTCTCTCCAAAAATCCAGTGGAATCCATACATTTAGCTGTGGGTATCTCAGGGGAACCAGCGCCAATAACAAGATCGGGAGATGTTAAAGAAAAACCCAAGATTGATCGACCTAAGATACAGCAAAAAAATGAGTGTTACCTGATAATTGGAAGTTGATTAAAATGTAAAAAAGCGGAAATTACAAATAATACGCTATACCATCAAAATTGGTAACTGGGTCTTGTTCATCGATTGCTTCCAATCTTTGATTTGCTTGCCAAGATACATCTGCAAGAAGAAACTTTGGTGAAAATACAAGCACATACACTCCCAGAGTGAAAATTTTAAGCAAAAAAGTACCGTGATCTAGGTTGGGAGAAGAATCTGGATTCGCCATGGATGTGAATTGATTAAGATTACCATCTTCCATTAGCGATTTGGGTAATGAAAAGAGAAAGAAGAATGTGTTCTCAGAGTTATATAATATAACAAAAATAAAAAGGATGGGAATTGATTTGGTGAAGGCAAAAAAGGAAAGGAAAAGAAACAAGAATTCAAAAACTGAGTTATGAAATTGAAATGAGAGAAAAAGCTGAGCTGACCGTTTGATTTTATTCGAAATTTGAATTTAGTTAACCGGAAACTCTCTCATGTGGAGGGTCAGAGCTTCTTTGTCGCTCTTCTTTGCTTAATAGGATTTAATCTGAAAAGAGTTGTGTTTATGAAAATAAAAATTTAAAAAGTGAGATTTATAAAAAAAAAAAAAATAAGGTTGTATTTTTTGAAAAAATGACAAAAAAGTTGGCAACTGGAGTAATTTCGTCTAAAAAAAACTCCTGGTAAGAAACTGTAAGTCGTTCTTATTGGGCGAAAGACTGAAAGTAATAGAAAAGCCCAACAATCCCCGCTTCCCCATCTACGTCCGGTAGGACCACAATATCATTACGTAACGACAGACGGACTCTTGCAAGTCAGTGTCTCCACAAAACCTGAACTTACCTCTGCTGGAGACGCCTTCCCTTCCATCTTCTTCCTGTAGATAATATTCGACGCCCTTTCTATCCTTTTTCCTGCTATCTACTCCGTATCTGAAAAAAAAAAAAGCGAAGCAAAAACATGTCCTCAAATTCCATTGATGGAACCACTGACCAAGAATTGCTTTCTGCTCCTTTACTTCCTTCTCAGCGATCGCTCGTCAACTCTACCTCTCAAGTTGCCATCGTTGGTTCGAATATCTGCCCCATTGAAAGTCTTGACTATGAGTAATCTTTATTCTCTCTTCCATTTTTTTTTTATTTTAAATTCTGTTGATTTTTTTGTTTGTTAATTTGATATGTTTTTTTCGTACTTAAACTGCAGAATTGCGGAAAATGATTTCTTTAAGCAGGACTGGAGGACCCGGGGGAAGATCCAGATATTTCAATATGTGTTTATGAAATGGTTGCTTTGCTTCTTGATTGGCGGAATTGTTAGTTTAGTTGGATTTTTTAACAATCTCGCCGTTGAAAATATTGCTGGCATCAAGTTTGTTATTACTTCTAATATGATGCTTGCTAATAGGTATACAATTACTTCTCCCTCTCTCAATTTCAGTTTCAATTGGATCTGTCTCTAATTTGAATTTGGTAGGAAATTAGTTCAATTACCGCTGCAAAAGTTGCAAACTCTAATATTAACTAGTTTTTTAAGCTACTTGGAAGCAGGAATTTGCCTTGAAAAATTGAGGATTTTGTTTTTTCTCTGTTTCTAATGTAAGTAGGAAGGACAGAGTTTGGACTGATAAAGTTACCGGAATTTGTGCAGGTATGGATTGGCTTTTCTTGTGTTTTCAGTTTCTAATTTGATTCTTACACTGTTCGCATCCATCATCACGGCTTTTGTAGCTCCGGCTGCTTCTGGTTCTGGTATACCTGAAGTCAAAGCTTACTTGAACGGTGTGGATGCACCAGGAATTCTTTCAGTGCGGACTTTGTTGGTGAAGGTAAGTGCTTTCCTGAGCTTGTTGAATGAAGCTGCATATTAGGGACTTAGGAGTGGTATACCACTCTGGATTTGGTGAATGATCCTGATGCGTTTGTTTACTTGTGTTCTAAATGGTAGTTATGCTAAATGTTTGTTGTTAGATGGTGAATTTCTTAGGGATTTTCAAAATTGTTTAGCTTTTCCCAACAACGCCCACCGCGGCCCCCTCCCCTGGCTTTCCCCTTTTTTTAAATCTATTTTCTAGCCATGTTCCAGTCTAGATAAAGGAGGGGGGTTGCAGTAGGGTTGATAGTCAGCATAAAACTTGGTCATTCTTATGATTTGGATTCCTTGTTATGTAACGTTGGATGTGGCCACCCAATCTACATGGGCACCTACATGTAGTAATAAATGAGCAAGGGGTTCCATCATATCGCTACCTAGGTGTGAGGGAGTATGAGCAAGGATTACCACGTAGAAGACGAGTATGGGTGTAGAAACTATTGCACCACATCGGCACCCAGATGTAGTGTCAGATAAGAAAGGGTCCTCGCACCTTAATGGACGGGTGCGGCTAAAGAAGCCAGTCCATCAGAGCAAAGTTGACATAGGGGGCTGGAACATATGGTCTTGGCAGGAAAGTCCATGGAGTTAGTTGATATGGTATCTTATAAAGGAGGAGAATCGATGTAGTGTGCTTATAAGAGACAAGATATGCTGGAAATAAGTCTAGAGAGATTGGCGATACAGGTAATAAGTTGTGGTACTGCAGAGGTGATAAAAACAGAAATGGCGTAGGAATAGTTGTTGAACAAAGTCTAAAGACAAAATGGTCGAAGAGAGGAGAAGAGGAGATATGATTATCTATTTGATATTGCAACGGGGAAAAGAGACATCTAACCTTCTCAATGTATATGCCCCCCAGGTAGGGTTAGGGGAGGATGCTAAGGCCAAGTTTTGGTAGGATATATATACAGTAACACAAGACATTCCTAATGAACAAGAGCTTTTTATTGGGGGAGATCTTAATGGACCTGTGGGTAGCCTTAGTGGCGGGTATGAACAAGTGCATGGAGGATGTGGATATGGTAGCAGGATTGAGGAAGGAAATGCTATCTTAGATTTTGCCTTTGGTTCATGATATGACATTGGCTAACACTTGTTTCAAGAAAAGGGGATCACATTTGATTAGCTTTAAGAGTGGAGGTAATCATAGTCATATAGACTTTCTGCTCACTAGAAGAAGGGATAAGTCTGTATGTAAGGACTGCAAGGTTATACTAGGAGAAGATCTAACTACTCAGTATAGATTAGTAGTCTTAAATGTGAAGCAAAAGAGTAGAACGAACAAAGAAAGGAATGATATGGAGTCTAAGATCAAATGGGGGATATTAAAGGGATCTAGCCAAATAACTTTTAAGAAGCCTTTAGAAAGGGAAGTCAGTAATATGGTAGCAGATGCAAACACTATATGGATGGAGATGGCTAATTGCATGAGGTAAGTAACAAGTGTGGTTCTAGGGTTTTCAAAGGATGGGACCAAGACCGCAAGAATCATGGTGGCGGATTGAAAATGTACAAAAGGTTATACAAGACAAAAGACACCGGTATAAGCAGTTACCAACAACTGAAGATGGTGAAGCCTTTGAGAAATACAAGAGGGCAAAAATAGAGGCCAAGAAGGTAGTTTGTTCGGCCTACCCCTAGAGTCTTGCTACCATCAACCTCCATGCGTGTGCTCACGTGCTGCTTGAAGATTTTGCGTCCTCCCTCACTCGCTGGCGTGTAAAGCGTGACACTGTCTCTGGTTGCCATTCTTTGCTGGTTCTTCTTTGATCACTTTACCTGCTTTTTCCGATGCCAGCTAAAAGGTTATAAGTTCTTTGTTGACTTCTTTGTTTTTTGATCCTCTCCTTTATAGGTCCTGTTTTATGTACTTAAATTGTCACTGTAAAGGGTCTTTATTCTTCCCTAAGATTTTATTGTCCAAGTTCTTTTTTCGTCAATATCGCAAAAACTAATGTAGTATAGAAAAAGTAACCCTATTAATGACAATCCCTATTCACAAATAAGTTATGTGAAACTTGATAGTAATACATATTTAGCTCGGTTTAGAACTTATTTATTATTGGGATAAGGGGCAAATTTGCCCATAAAGTATTCAAAATGGTGCTTTTTTTCCTTTTAAATATATTTTAGGGAAATTTTGCATCTAAAGTATTAAAAATGGTACATATTTGCCTTTAAAATATATTTTTGGGTCAAAATTGCCACTATTATTATGTATCCGGTTCAAATTTGCCACCGAAATTAACGAGACTGCGGTAAGCAAATAGAAACATGCTTTTTAAACTAATTGAAGTGACTTAATCATGTGCATTGTAAATTACTATCCTATTTTAACTCTCGAAAAAATGTTAAAATTTTTTACTATCAAATAATTTTTCTTTGCTTAGCTAAAATTTGATTATTTTGACAAGGTTAATATTGTAAATTTTAATAATATTTTCAAGAGTTAAATAAGGGTGTTAATTTATAGTGTACATGTGACAAGTTCGCATAGTTTCAATAAGCATCTACCATATACGTAATAGCAAGAGGAGCTATTTGGACCAAAAACGTACTTAAGAGGTAAATCTATATAATTTTCAATATTTTAAGGTCAAATTTGTCCCAAAATATATTTAACAGGTAAATATGCACCATTTTTAGTACTTTAGAGGCAAAATTGGCTCCTTTTCCTTTATTATTTATCAAAGGTTCCTGGGTTATATTACTAGAGATAAAAAAACCACATTCTTTTGATTCCTCATGCAGTCATAGGGATTTAGAAAACTCAAATATTATGACATGGCTCATCAACTCTATGCAATTTCAAATTTCCAGACAATATTTATTGCTTGACATTACAGAGAAAATTATGGAACGCAACCAAAATCACCTACTTATGTATAGGCAATGTTGCTTAGATCTTTGAAATCCAGAACAAAGTCCATGGCATAAAGTAAGGTGAAATGATAATTTTCGAGTACTCTAATGAACTGAGTAACTTATAGCAGGAATTGAATTATTATCAAGATTTTCAAGTAGATTGTACTAGAGATGCTATTGAATTTAAGAAACTAATTAAAAAATAGTGGATCTATGATTTTCTTATTGGATAAACAATGATTTTGGTTAGATAAGGGTTCAAGTACTTGGTAGAACCCATTTTCTGTCTAAAGAAGCATTTTCCTATGTTCAACGGAGGAAAGTAGAAGTGTTGTGCTCTACACAACACCTATTGGGAAATCCAAATTGTCTGCAAAAGGTTATCAGGAGCAATTGAAGGCTAGCAATTTTGATAAAGATCATCTATATTGTGATTATTGCATGAAGTCATGCCATACTAAAAGTTACATGGTCCACCTACTAGGGGCAATGGAGGAAAATGAGTCAACTCCACAAGGGCTTCAACAAATTTGTCAGAGATATTAGCAACATTCAAGGAGACAACCTCTACTAAAACTTCTTCTTTTGATGAAACCTATCATCTCAGGTGTCTTTTGTCCAAACTTGCTCCTCCAATGCCACTTTCAACTTTATGAAGTCAGGAGCTTCAAATAGGGAAGAGAATTAGGAGTAGCAAAGTACATGATGGCTTGTATATATTGGAAAAAAGGTTGAGGTTTGGTTTCATATGACATCTGACAAGCAGCTAGTTGATGTGTTTACTAAAAAGCTTGGCAACAAAACTTATCACACCTTTTTTGCAAGTTGGTGCACCAACTTGAGGGGTAGTGTCGATAATTTTTTGATTTCTTAGTTAGGATAGAACTATCTTTTATCTTTTCTAGTTGGAATTTATTTTTCCTTGTTATGATAGGACTAGGGCTTTGTTTGTTTTTCTTTTATTAATAGCTTGTACATTCTTTAGTATATTAACACAAGAATTAATAAAATTTTTACTGTCAAAAATCTTCAAGTGTCAAGTGAGTAGTTTCCTCTTCATGGTTGTTTGCTTTATCTGATTTAAGCCGTTATCGTGAATAAGCTTTTGGAGAAGATGCAAACTGTTTTACTTGGCATCAGCACTTGTGCCATCACTTTGTTCTTTTTTGCATTTCTAAGAAATGGATTTCATGAGCTGATATTATTTTTAAGGCAAGATTGCTTTTATTTCTCTCTCTCTCTCTCTCTCTCTCTCTTCAAATAAGATAATTCTCAAATAATTTCTGAAACCCTGTTGATTGAGCAATCCAAGTTGCTAGTGGTGTGAGGAATTTCACAAACAATGTTCTTGTAATACTATGCAAAATTCCAATAACTTTTTTCTCATTGTGTAGATTATTGGAAGCATTTCTGCTGTGTCATCATCTCTTCTTGTTGGAAAGGCAGGGCCAATGGTGCATACCGGTGCTTGTGTTGCATCATTGCTTGGTCAGGGCGGATCTAAGAAATATAAATTGACATGGAAATGGTTACGCTTTTTCAAAAATGACAGAGATAGGCGAGATCTTGTCACATGTGGATCAGCTGCTGGAATAGCTGCTGCATTTCGTGCCCCTGTTGGTGGCGTTTTGTTTGCCCTTGAAGAAATGGCTTCTTGGTATATCTTTACATGAGGAAAACTCAATGAAATGGATAATATATGATCTTGTTTATAGTTGTTTGTATCTTGCAATTGTTTCATTTTTATGGTTTGCCATGTAATTCCATTGATTATGAAATACACCCTTGTTTCCTGATGGTTCACCAATTGTGCATATTTATTGATTATTTTTCTGTTCAAGTCATTTTCTATTCTTAAAATCAAAATTATCTCCTTATTCATGAATAAAACTCTTTTCAAGATACATGGATTTCTAACCATTCAAATAAAAAACCGCACTGGTGAAATGCCTTGATATATATCTTCTATTTCAATATCAAATATTAAGGTAAAGATTTTTGGTCTGCAGGTGGAGGAGTGCCCTTCTATGGAGAGCTTTCTTCACAACTGCTGTAGTTGCATTAGTGCTTCGAGCACTCATCGATGTATGTTTGAAGGGAAAGTGTGGTTTATTTGGTACCGGGGGCCTCATAATGTTCGATGTTTATTCAGCAAATGTTACATATCACCTCATTGATGTCCCTCCTGTGCTTCTCCTTGGAGTTATAGGGGGCATAATCGGAAGTTTTTATAATTTTCTTTTAGATAAGGTTCTTCGAATCTATAACCTAATTAATGAGTAAGTGATAAATTTTTTTTTTATATTTAGAGAAATATCTGTTTTCTCATTGGTGTGAAATATTGTATATCTAAATTTGTTCTCCTCATGTTTCCTTATGCAGGAAAGGCATTGCTTGCAAAATTTTACTTGCTTGTTCAATCTCTATATTCACATCCTGTCTTCTTTTTGGATTACCTTGGTTGGCATCATGTCAACTTTGTCCATCTGACGCATCAGAAGAATGCCCAACAATAGGCCGATCTGGCAATTACAAGAAATTTCAATGCCCTCCTGGTCAATACAATGATCTCGCTAGCCTCATTTTTAACACAAATGATGATGCTATTAGAAACCTTTTCAGCAGGGATACAGACTCTGAGTTTCAATATTCATCCGTTCTTATATTTTTCATAACATGTTTTTTCCTAAGTATCTTCAGCTATGGGATTGTTGCTCCAGCAGGTCTTTTTGTACCAGTTATTGTGACAGGTGCAACTTTTGGACGTTTTGTTGGAATGTTAGTTGGCTCAGGCTCCAGTCTTAATCATGGCCTCTATGCTGTACTTGGTGCTGCTTCAATTCTTGGTGGATCTATGAGGATGACTGTGTCATTATGCGTCATTATACTTGAGTTGACCAATAATCTGTTGCTACTCCCCTTGATAATGCTGGTTCTTCTTATTTCCAAGACAGTTGCTGATGCATTTAACAGTAATATTTATGATCTTATCATGAAGGCAAAGGGTTTTCCTTATCTAGAAAATCATTCTGAGCCTTACATGAGGCAGCTGGCAGTTGCTGATGTAGTCACAGGTCCACTTCATCTACTTAATGGTATTGAGAAGGTTGGGAATATAGTACATGTCCTCAAAACAACAAGGCATAATGGATTTCCTGTAATTGATGAGCCTCCACTTCCTGACTCCCCAGTCCTTTATGGACTGATCCTCCGAGCTCATCTTATTGAACTGCTCAAGAAGAAAGTTTTTTCATTTTCTCCTGTGCCGATTTGTAGTGATGACTTTGAGCAATTTTCAGCAACTGACTTTGCAAAGAGAGGATCTGGTAATGGAGACAAGATCGAAGATGTAGAATTTACAGAAGAAGAGATGGATATGTTCATAGATTTACATCCTTTCACTAATGCTTCACCTTATACTGTTGTGGAGACAATGTCATTAGCTAAGGCTCATGCACTTTTCCGAGAAGTTGGTTTGAGGCACCTGCTGGTGATACCCAAGATTCATAGTGTAAGATTCTCTATTTTTAAATTTCAATGTGCAATGTGTTAGGTCAGGGAATTTGAAAGGGGCTTCTTTGCAAACCTGTCATATCTTGTCATTTGGTTTTCCAGGCTAAAGTTAAAATTTTATTTTTCATTTAGCATTTTATAGAACTTTGCTTTTTCATTTCTGTTTTAAATCAAAAAACTGCCGGTTGCAATTTCGCAAAATACCCTTAATTGCTTCAAAATTATATTTTTTCTCATTCCTTATGATTTCCTGATTTAACTTTGCGAAATTCCCAGTCAGCTATTCATTTTTATCTACAGGACATGAAAATTCTATTATAGTCGTATTATTTTTCCATTAATATATTTTAGTAAAAATTTAATTGTCTTATTTTGATTTTTGTTAACTTTTTAGAATCTTCAGAAAGCATAAACCAGTAATTCTGTTTCATTAGATAGAGGGTCCGATTCTGTGATTTCTTATGTGGTAATATGTTGGTTGTCCGTGTTTGTGGTGTTTTGATGTCCCTCAATCTCACTGCTTCCTTTCCCTTTGTTGGAAATGTCATGCTGTTTTGAGGTTAATTTCATCTATGGTCACTTTAAATGAATGAATTCGGTATTAGAATACTAAAGTGACAAGTCATGTCACCTTAAAACATTCACATGGCATGTTATGAAAGCTATGTTAGTTCTTGATTCGTGATTTTCCTGCTAAAATGTTTTTAGTTATAATATTTAAGAAATTGAGGTATCTTTTTCTTTTGTTGGATAAATTTCCCTATTTGTAATTATATTTATTAAAGTATTAGTCCAAAAATCATATATGAAATTCATCTTACTCTTCTATTTTTATTCTGCACGATAATTCATTCTCAGAAAACTTGATTTCAATACTTGTCAATTTCAGAGATCTCCAGTTGTGGGTATACTGACGCGGCATGACTTCATGCCAGAGCATGTATTGGGTTTGCACCCTTTGCTTTTTAAGAGCAGGTGGAAAAGATTAAGAATCCAGTTGCCCCGCTTTTTCAAGATCTTTTAGTTCCCGGTGTAGAAGCTGGTGGATAATTATAATCATTTACAAGCAATCTATAGTCTATGTCCAGCAATGGAGCTCGCTCTTAAGATGAAGTTGTACATAGTGCTAATAAGCTCCAGAATTTGGATATTGTAATGATTTACGAAATTGTCATTGAGCTTCTCCATATCAACCCGGAATCGGACAACATCCGATGATAACAAAATTATCATCTCAATCGTCGGCTCTCTATGGGAAGCATCATTTGGATGAGGTAAGTCATTGTCTCATGATAATTTGGCAGGAAGGATTGTACTTGGCTGAAAATATTTGTCTCGTGAATTTCCGGTTCATTCATATTTTAAAAATTTATTTATTTATTTATTTTATGCTGCTGCACATTGATCACTAATTCGCTGTGATAGCAACTGTTACATGAATTTTACAAGCGTTATGTTTGTCTGTTACTAAATCAAGGTTATTTATCCCTTACACAAAGCTGAAGTCTTCTTTGTCTCAATTGCGTATAATTATCGGTGATCTTGCATTACATACGATTAATCCTTATGGGACCTTTTTCCCATGCTAGCCATTTCTTATTTAATTCAATCAACATTGCCTTGGATTTTGGATTTTTTAAGACGGACCAAATTTTTGATCTTTTTAAATCAGACCGAAGTATTAAGAAAAAAATTCATAGCTAATTTTTTGCCATTAACTTCTCTTATTAGAACTTGCAATTTTACGGTTGATTTTAATTTAAAACTAGAAGATTGAATAGTATTCGAATTTTGTGAATAAAAAAAGTAATATTAAAAGAGTTTTACTTTTATAGTGGGTTAGTTCGAGTTAAATAATATTAGTCATTAAACAAAAAGAAAAAATAGTTTGGATAAAGAATTGGAAAGATAATGGGTCACGATTGATTGGATTCAATTGAATTTTTTTCTTTTTCATAAATATTAATTTTAAAATTTTGTATACATATTATAAAAATGTCATTATATTAAAAAAAAACTTTAAAAAATGCCTTTTCATCGAGCATAATCATAAGATATTATTTCTAAGTTGACTGGCATTTAGTAAGTATATTAAATCGTTTAAGTCATATGGAGGAATTTATATTTAAGATCTCAAAAATATCAAATCCAAAGGAAAATGGATTATGAGGTAAAATATCTATAATTAGCAGAATTAATTTGAGATAATCCTCAAATTTTGAATTGAAGGGAGATCTAAGCTATACAGGAAATTAAATTTAAAAATTAACAACTAAATTAAAATAAAGTCATAAAGGAAATCAACAAAATTGAAATTAATGCTTAGTAAATTCTATTCTCATAAATATAATTGAAATAAGTAAAATAATATTAATATAAATATCTGAAAAAATTTAACTCATAACAGGTCTCTTACTAAAAATATCATTCTAGATTACTAAGCTCAATTAAGAACAATCTAATAATTAGCATCAGTTTGGGTTCACAAATTCTTAGATCTCAAATGAATTTTCTCTCGGAACATCCATTAAAAAATTCATCTATTCCCCAATACACTTGAACTAATATATAATCTACATATGTGAATCAAAATCTCTTCTCGGAACATAAAGATAACTAAATGTAGAAAATAAGAAAAATATATATAAAAATATATAATTAACATTCAAATTCAATATTTGATCATCTTTCGATACACTAAAAATCGAACCTAAATATCATTGTAAACATATCAGTGTCAGTGCAGAATTAACATAGGAAAAATAGAAGAAAAAACATGTAAATATTCATTAAACTCAAAATCCTAAGTAAGAAGAACTACTCAAATATCATGAATATAATCATCAAAACACAAAAATGAAGTTCAAAACACACCCTTGATAAAGAGAGAATAAAACTTGAAGTTCTTTCTTTTTCAATCTTGAAATTTGCCTTTAATCTCCAAATTAAATCTAAACTAAAAAGAAAAAATAAAACCCTAATTTACAATGACTAAAAGAAAAAAAATAAAAACCTAAAACTTTTTAACAAAATCATCCTCCCTTTGCCCTTTTATATCAATACTAGAAAGACCTAAAATAGAAGAATTTTTGCTGCACTCAAACTCTTGTTCTAGAGAAAAACGTCTTAAATCATATTTGCTGCTAAATCAACCCGTATGAATGGTACGAGTCTGTTCACTTACAGAAAACTGCTCTAATTTTTCAAAAAAAAATTTCACATAAAATAAAAAATAGAGATCAAGTTTATTTTGGTCAGATTTCTAAAATACAAAATAGAAAATATTTTTTTAGTTTTCTAAAATAAAGAAGAGATTAGAAAATTAATAAAAAAATATTTTTCAAATTTTCTAAATAATCTTAACACACACACACACACACACGCACACACACATACAAATACATATACATATACATATGCATGTATTTGTATGTGCTTGTATGTGAATACATACATATATATGTATATATATGTGTATGCATATGTATATACATACATATGGATATGTAATACATATACATAAGTATGTATGTGTATATACATGTGTATGTATGTGCATATATTCACATACATATTCATATACATATACATATGTATGTGTACACATACATACATACATACATACATATTTATGTACACACACACACACACACATATACATTCATACATACATACATACGTACGTACGTAAGTGTCTGTGTCTATATATGTGTGTGTGTGTAATACCCCTAAGGGTACCCTAAAAGAGATAGATGGTTATTTTGCTTGAAATAAAAGTTAATTATGTGACTAATTAAGGGAAAATTTCAAATTAGGGACTTGATTTAAAAGATAAAGTAAAAGAATTGTGGTAAAACTAGAAATAAAGGAAGATGAGAGATAAAAGTAAGAATCATAAATATAAAGAGGGATCCAAATGAAACTTTTCCAAGATTTTTTTTTAGAAACCAATATAAATTGCACAAGTGGATGGCTATGAGAGAAAGATGCAACCTTGGTCTTCTTTTGCATGGGTGGCCGGCCATACTTGGCCAAAAGACACAAAAATGGTTTCTTTTATTTTCTTTTCTTTCATCTTTTGTGTTTTCTCTCTTCTTCATCATTTTATTATGCCTTTAAGAAGGAAAAGCTATAGATGGTAAATATAAGAGTTTTATAGCAACTTAGGATGAAGATCAAGAGAGGGAGAAGGGAAAGATAGCAAGAAGATAAGGAAGAGAGAGTTGGTGGAGTCTTTTAAGAGGTATGGGAACTTAACCTTGTTTGTGTGTGTTTATTATGCATCTGATGTGAGATTAGTAATATTTGATGTTATATTAAGTGAATATCATGAAAAATAAAGGTTATACTTGAATGAAAACTGAAATAGGAAGTTTGGTTGAAACTAAGGAAAAAATCGTCTTAGGGTTCACATGACCAGTCTAGAAACAATTTTTGATATCTTGAGTTTCCGTAACTCAAATTGAGAAATTCTAGTTAGATATGAAACTAGACTCTTAGATCTTCATTTCATATGAAGAACTCAAAATCTGAATCAAACTGTAGGATAGAGAAATATTTGCTTGAATTCGGGTCTTGACTGCTACCCTATCACTAGGAGAAGTCGGTGGTTTTTATGAGATATCTTGATATTTATAACTCTGATTGAGATGATTTTTGATGTTTTAGAAACTAGAAACATAGGGACAAAACTTTGTAGAAGACAACTTTGTTATAAAAAGTCGTTTGGTATGCCTAAATTGAGGTACAAGTTGATATTCTTAACTAGTCTATAGGACTTTGGGAGTAGAGGAATTGTTGTTTGGGCCGTCGCCCTCTGCCGCGAGTGCGACACTTGCTGCGAGCGTGACAAGTTGATTATATATCTTGATAATGTTATTGTTTATTGTGTGCTTGAGAACAATCACTGTGAGTGGTTGTTCATATATGTATTGTTCCCTACTAAGCTTTATAGCTTAGCACGGGTGTTTATCCATGTAGGTTCAAGATATGTTGTTGCATTAGGGACAAGGTCAACACCAGCTAGGAAGAGAAGTTAGAATGTTTAAATTGTATTGTTTTCTTTTTGGAATTGTGTAAATTTTATAAAATAATGTAATGAACATGTTCTGTAACTATTAACTCAAAACATGTTTACGATGTAACAAAGTATATATTTATGTAACTTGTTCTAATGTATGAATTATATAGTTAAAGAGTAACTAATTATGTGACATAAAAACATATCGCTAGTAATATATGTATTGTTTATTAATGTATTAAGATAAGTAACAGTAATCCGAATAGACTAGTGTGGTCCTTATATTTTTGGTTTAGGCAGTTCTGGCCAATAAGAGTATAGAAATAAGCAGTTATAGAAAATTGTTGTCTAGTGTTGGCTTATTATAGCTTGTCCCTCTCTTGTTTCGGTGTAGTTTAAAGATATATTAAGGTATATAGGTACCCTATTGTGAAATTTAATATAAGTTAAAAGAACATATTTAAATAGTAAATACGTGAACAAGCAACGCGAGCATTGATTGATAGTAGTGGTTTAGAACATATGATGTGAGCAGGGGCAAGTTTAACCCTGGATACTTACTTGCAATATTGTATTTACATATGTATGTTTCTATTATTTGGTCATGATATATTGGTAGAGAAGTATAGGGCTAGGGTATGAGAATATTAAAATAGGAGTTAATCTCAAAATAAGATTAGCTTGTGTATTGGAATAAGCTTATGTAATTATATGAATTTGATCTTATGTTGTTAACATGCTAATTTTAATTGGGAACATGTGATGATAGATTTTAGTCACAATAATTTAGCAAATGAACTATTCTTTAATTAGTTAAGAACTAAATGTTTAGCATATGATTATTTAAGTTCAAATTAGTTAATGGTAAGAGATAATTGTGTAGTCGAAGTAAGCTATTAAATTATGAAAGAGCCTTTAAACATTGTTTAAGCTTGGTTAGTATGATATAATAGACTATAAATAAAATAACTAAAAGGTTAATATTACAGCAAACTGTTTATTTTATAAACAACAAACTATTTATTAGTGTAATGGCATGCTATTAATAGTAAATACCTTATCGTGTAGTTATTTCACATAAAGGAAAAATTGATGGAGTTTTACAAGGTGTATAATTGATTTAAATGTACATGATAAATTATAAAAATATTAATGTAATGGGTAATAATAAAACTTAAACCTACAGTTTGAACAATATAATGTAATGTGCTTAGTTAGTTAAAATCAAAGTGTTTTGGTTTTGTATGATCCTCGAAACTGCTAAATATAAATATATTTAATCAATTTTGAAGCCTTACTTTGTCAGATATAAATATTCTAAAGTAAAGAATTTTACTTTAATAAATATAGCTTATGTATAACCTTTAAATAATTATAGTATGAATGTTATGTGATGATCCCAATGAGTGATTATTTGAGAGTGTAAATAATCTTGTTGGTTATAATATATTGATCATATGAGTCTAGGTATTATTTTTATATGATTATGTATTGATATGCCTAACTATTAAGGAATATGAAGGTAAGTCAAGGAAGAATTCCAAAGGTAAGTTTTCGTGTGAACTAATTAAGAATTTAAGTGAAGTTTAATGCAATTGAATAATGTGTCCACAATCCGATGAGTAATATATATATTACAGTGTTTAAGCAAGTAAGAGTATTATATGTACGTTTTTATAAGTATATGATAATATATATTTATGAAAGTTTCCAACTGCAGCTTCCCTGTTTATGAGTATGGACATGATTATATGAAGATGTTATCGTGTTTATAAATGGTGTATACTTGAGTGAATATGTGATGTTGTGCACAAGTTACATGTATATACCTATGTGCATATATGTTCGTGAAAAATGGATATTATTATTATATGGTAAGTATTTAGCCATATACTGATGATAAATAAGAATGCTCTTGGTTAAACATGTTGATAAATTAGGGAAAGGTACACTTTCATAAAATTATAAAGAATGGTTCAAGCAAGATAGTGAGAGTAGTAAGCATGATGATGAGTGTTATGTTATGATTATGATCACATGTTAAGCTACATGTTCTTGAAATGTTAATTGGTGACAATTTGGTATATATATATATATATATATATATATATATATCGTAATGTTTATGGTTATTCATAAGTATAATTGTGCATATGCCTTTATAAGGCCATCGAATATTGATTATTTATACTTGATAAATATAAACTATTTAAATGGTGTGATCTTGATACATGAATAAGTAATACATGATACTCTACTCATTATTATACATTAACATAGATATGATTATGATTACTCGGTACATGGCTATACATATACATATATGTATTCGATTAAATAGAGTAAAGCAAGGTATTGTTATATAAAGTAAAGGAATTTAACTGCTTGCGTGGAGTCTAGAATGTAGACAGATAGGTTCCTATAGGGATATTGCAACTGCCATCATTGACCTTTTTAGGTCTAAAATATAGTTGATCCTACTGGATCATGCACAATCCCGTTTGGGTTCTCGACCGGTCCACCATACAATTATCCCTGTTTGGGTCCATATTTTTGATATCTTTGGATATCCACTGTTTTGATACCCTCGAGTATCCACCGATTTCGTTATCCACCTTTAGAATTTAAGCAGGCTAAGTTACAGTATAATTGCATCATAGTCTATTTCAGTATATTTATGGAATATTATGTTTAACTGGGTTTTACTAATACACGTATTATATTTATGCATATACTTATATATATGTATGTAGATCAATATATGAAAAATAGAAATTTGTGGATGCTAAATTGAATGTAGGATTACATTACTGATTGAAAACATTATATTTTTAAAGTATAGGTACAGTGTAAGTATTAAAGTATAATTAACCGTATCATTGATAGTGCTCATGATTGGTTCTAATCATAGAAATTGTTACACAAGTTTAAGTGTATAGAACATATCGAGAAATTATATAATATATGTATGATTAAATGAATTGTTGAGCTACGATAATTCATTGTTTTATTTATATATAATGTGATGTGACTAAAAGTATTATCGTGGTATTCTCATGATAACTCTATATTTTATTTGATGCATTTTGAGTGTATGTATTGATGATTGTTGTGAGTAGTCGAATTGGGAATGGAAACTAAAGGAAGCGGTGACTCTAGGAATTTGAGTCTAAGTAACTCCAATCCTTTTATAGTATCTCAAGATAAAATGTTAGCAGTAATGGTAGAGAGGCTTAATAGAGCTCTCTGAATCTATTAGTTAAGTGAGTATCGAGTCGTAAAGGATGACCACTTTATAGCCTTCTTCTTTCTCTTAGACGACCGTTCATGGTATATTTGTTCTTCCCTTTTCTTTACCCGACCATGCATGGCCTTTGTTTTCTTCGCACGATCGTTTATGTTTCATCTAGCCTTTCTTATTTTCTGATCGGGTATGATTTTCAGCATTGCTTTACCGATCGATTTTGAATTTCAGCATTGTTTCCTTGATCCGATCGGGTATATGGTATTTAGTTTCTTTTGACCAATAGGGTATATGGTTTTTTTTTTGTTTTTCTTTAATCGATTGAATATATGATTTCCAGTTTTTCTTTGCCTGATTGGACATATAACTCTTAGTCCCTCATGACCGATCGGATAGATATGTATAGCTTTTAGCTTCTTGTTTTGCCGACCGTATATGGCTTATAGTCTTTCTTTGTTGGTCATTCATGACCTTATTCCTCTTATAGTGCACAATTATACGTTTCCTTTCTCTTTTTATACATCCATCCACTTAAATACTAGAACACTGTTAAATCATGAACAGAATATATGAGTTTACAAGTTTATAAAAAAGCTCTATGATATTGATGAATTAGGTAGCAGTAAATATGATGATGGTATAGTAATGAGATGCTAGATTCAAATTGAAAAGTAAATGATAGGTATAGAGAATATTTTTCTATGGTATATGAGTAAAGGTATAAAGTTTAAGTACATGTATATCAAAGGTTATAGATATAGAACAGGTTATTAAGCTAAGATATGATAGTATATATATATGTACATATACATATGGAGTTACTGTAGAAAAAAATCGAGGTTAATTGCTACGCTCTGTAAACCTGACAATGTTTCCTTAACAGTCATTGGCAGTTGATGAAATATGTTATAGTGGGAATGGGGAAAACATGTGCATTGCATATTTGCACTCCATTGCATACATGAAGCATCATTCACTCATAACACAACATCATATTACATGCATTTGGCCCTGACTGCAAAAGGAACTTGACAGGATATACCTTGAGCATAGTAATGATATAATCATATGACTAGATCATCTTTGTTTGGAGATATAGTTATAAGAAAAGCAAATTAAATTAAAGACAAAATCAAGAGAGTATTATAGTTATGAAGAGATAGAGATAGATTGAATTTAAGTGTGATACAATGCAAAAATATATATGGAGTAAACAAAGAACCAGTAAAGCCAGTAGAAATAATATAGAATTATAAGATAAGTGACATAGATATATGAGCACAGACAGAAGTATAAAAATGGTAGTGTTATATAAGTATAGGATATCATCTCTAATGTACAGGTATGAATTTCAAGGACGAAATTCTTTAAGGGCGAGAGAATTGTAATACCCCTAATGGTACCCTAAGAGAGATAGATGGTTATTTTGCTTGAGATAAAAGTTAATTATGTGACTAATTAAGGGAAAATTTCAAATTAGGGACTTGATTGAAAAGACAAAGTAAAAGAATTGTGGTAAAACTAGAAATAAAGGAAGATGAGAGATAAAAGTAAGAATCATAAATATAAAGAGGGACCCAAATGAAACTTTTCCAAGATTTTTATTTAGAAACCAATAGAAATTGTACAAGTGGATGGATATGAGAGAAAGAGGCAACCTTGGTCTTCTTTTGCATGGATGGCCGGCCATACTTGGCCAAAAGACACAAAAATGGTTTCTTTTATTTTTCTTTTCTTTCATCTTTCATGTTTTCTCTCTTCTTCATCATTTTATGATGCCTCTAAGAAGGAAAAGCTATAGATGGTAAAGAGAAGAGTTTTACAGCAGCTTAGGATGAAGATCAAGAGAGGAAGAAGGGAAAGATAGCAAGAAGATAAGGAAGAGAGAGTTGGTGGAGTCTTTTAAGAGGTATAGGAACTTAACCTTGTTTGTGTGTGTTTATTATGCATATGATGTTAGATTAGTAATATTTGATGTTATATTAAGTGAATATCATGAAAAATAAAGGTTAGACTTGAATGAAAACTGAAATAGGAAGTTTGGTTGAAACTAAGGAAAAAATCGTCTTAGGGTTCACATGACCAGTCTAGACAAACTTTTTGATATCTTGAGTTTCCGCGACTCAAATTGAGAAATTCTAGTTGGATTTGAAACTAGACTCTCATATCTTCATTTCATATGAATAACTCAAAATCTGAATCAAACTGTAAGATAGAGAAAATTTTGCTTGAATCCAGGTCTTGACTGCTGCCCTATCATTAGGAGTAGTTGGCGGTTTTTATGACATATCTTGAGATTTATAACTCTTATTGAGATGATTTTTAATGTTTTAGAAACTATAAACATAGGGATAAAACTTTGTAGAAGACAACTTTGTCAGAAAAAGTCGTTTGGTATGCCTAAATGGAGGTACAAGTTGATATTCTTAACCAGTCTACAGGATTTTAGGAGTAGAGGAATTGTTGTTTGGGCCATAGCCCTCTGCCGCGAGTGCGACACTTGCAGCGAGCTCGACAACACACGTTTGTCCCTTATATTTGCCTATTTTTCTCATTTTTCTACTATAATAGGCTATTCCCCATGTGTTGTTACTATAATCGGACATAATAGACCTTAGAATACGAGTTTACGTGAATGATAAACACGAAAATGTACAACATTCAATTTACATATATATAATTTATATAGTAAAATGAAATGTAAAGGCAATGTTTTTGAAATAATATGTGATGCTTATATTTGGTTATTTGAATGTGAATTATAGATACAATACCATTATGCGGTAGTGATTGTTGTATAGTGTATCATATTATTTGGAATGATTCTACTCTATAGTGAAATGCTATAATATGAGCTAATGACACAAGAAATATGATTATTTGCTTGCAAATATAACTTGGTTGTGGATAGATAGGCATGCTTATAGGGTTATAGTCGCAGCTGCTATAGGTTTGAGCCCGTTAGGTCTATATTTGTCCTTGTTGGGACCACAGGCTTGACCCTTTGGGGTCCACAGGTTTAATACCTTCGGGTATTTATACATTTGATACTTTCGGGTATCCACATGTTTAATACCTTCGGGTATTTATACATTTGATACCTATCGGTATCCACAGGTTTAATACCTTCAGGTATTTATATATTTGATACATACGGGTATCCACAGCACCCATTATCCACACCCATAGGACTTTAGCAGGCATTTCACAGTATGAACTAAACAGCATATGTAATATTGATGAACACTTGATTAGTGATTGATGATCCATCTTTATACTGTAAGACTATATGATTAATTATGTTTTGTGAGTTATATTATACCTCTTGCATGTTGATTAAATTATCTTGATATTGTTACTATTTACTGTATGCTTGAGAACAATCACTGTGAGTGGTTGTTCATATATGTATTGTTTTCCATTAAGCTTTATAGCTTAGCACGGGTGTTTATCCATGTAGGTTCAAGATATGTTGTTGCATCAGGGACAAGGCCAACACCAGCTAGGAAGAGAAGTTAGAATATTTAAATTGTACTATTTTCTTTTTGGAATTGTGTAAATTTTATAAAATAATGTAATGAACATGTTCTGTAACTATTAACTCAAAACATGTTTACGATGTAACAAAGTATATGTTTATATAACTTGTTCTAATGTATGAATATATAGTTAAAGAGTAACTAACTATGTGACATAAAACCATATCGCTAGTAATATATGTATTGTTTATTAATGTATTAAGATAAGTAACAGTAATCTGGATAGACTAGTGTGGTCCTTACAGTGTGTGTGCTTGTACATACGTATATATATACATGCAGCCATACATACATATATATATATATAGAAAATAAATACTATAAATTTTTAAGAAAATATAAAACAGAAAATAAAAAATTATTTTTTGTAGTAAATACACCCTAAGTATCCCCACAGAGATGATTGAAATTAATTGTAAACTTGAGTGACTCAGTGGCGATGCCTTGTGTGCCTGCCGTGTTGATTAATTCTGGATGGTGAGCTCATAAGGAACCCGGTGGGGATGTATATATTTTGTCCCTACTGAGTTCTTTGCTTTTGGATTGACGTGAGAAAAAGGATCAAAAAATCCGGTGCCGGCTTAATTAAACTTCTTTTTAACAGAAAAACTGCAAAATAAGCAAAAATTCAAATCAATCACTCAAAAGTAAAAAACACTAAAATTTAATAAAAAAAAAAAACTCAAACAAATTAACATTAAAATCTACAAAACAAACCTAAAGAAAAACCTAAAATATATAATTGCAATTCAAAGTTATCGTAAGTCATTTAACATTTATAACACAAAAATTTAAGATAAAATAATAAAAAATTACAAGTATTCAAAAAAAAATCATCAAATATAAAATATGTATTTTTTATTTTTTTAAATTATTAAAATTGTCTAAATTTTTTAAAAAAAATTGTTAAAATTGTCTAAATGTTATATTATATATATTGGACAAAATTTGTTTTTTTAGGTTCAAGTTGATTTTCTTTTCAGCTCATCCAACTCTTCAACGGTTAAACCAAATATGTCAATTCATACTAGTTTCATGTAATTTTTAATATTGAACTGAGCTGGACCAGTAGTTGATTTACAGTTAAACTAATTTAACCAACCGGTCCGGTCCAATTTTAATAAAATTGTACCTAATTGTTGAGCTCTTATGAAACCTAATTGTACCCCTAGAGATGAAAATTTAATTTTTTTTTTAATTTTACTATATGTAACAGGAATGAATAATTTATGTATAACTTTATTTGCATCTTTTTGTTACAAAATATAATTGGACTTTATAATTATACCAGCCTCAGGCGGGTGTCCATTCAATGCGGGTTGCGCCAATGTGCAAATATTGGCGTCGTCCGATCGACAACTGGTAAACTAGTGAGATTAAAATTTTTAGTCTGTAAGGAAAATAAAAATGTTAAAACATTGCAGGTATGAAACTTGGGAATTGTAGATACGAAGCGAAATGAGAAAATTGCAGGTAGCGAAATGAGAAAATTGTAGGTTTGGGCTAAAAGAAAATTAAAATATCACGAGTACTGTGAATTTTGGGATGAATCCATAGCTAATGCCAGTAATAATGGCATTATCTTTTTGAGTTTGATTGCATAGCCAATTTCTATGAATGTGACCAATTAACTTCTCTGGCTATTAATAGCAACCAAATATGGATTATCCTTTTCTCACATATCAAACAGACACCAAATTGACCCCAAAAAATCAAACACAACATCAATGTCCGAGTTTTCTCCATTCATGGAGCAATGGAACGTATTTTTTTACCTAACAAAATACCAACTTATACAACATTGATGCAACTTATACAACATTGTGCATCATCTACATGTTTGGAAGAATCTTGGGAAAAAATAAAAATAAAAACTATATGATATCCCTTGAAATAGTAAAAAATAAATAAATAAAGAACCTTCATAAATCATGAACTATGGAGTGAGGAGGCATCGTTTGATGTGTGAGCAACATATATATATTTTTTGCAAATATGAGAGAGGGGGAATTGCCATGGCTGCAAGAACACCTCCCTTTGCACGAATACCACCAAAATGAAATATATATTATTATATTTGCATTCACCGTAGGAGTGTACACGGTACGGTCCAATTTGGGATTTACAAATCTCCGTATTATTTTGAAATTTCGGATATTTTAAAAATTAAGTATTGTAACTGCATTGAAAATTTGGGACAATTTGGTACAGTTCTATAAAAATTTGGTACAATTCAGTACGGTTCTTTGGTTCTTTCGGTACAAAATAATACAATTCAATATTTCGGATAATTTAATATTTTTAAAATTTTGCATGTTTTAAGATATTACGATAAAAAACAGCAGTCATTTGTCAATCCATGTATCTATTAAATTATTAATACCTATGATGCTTTATTTAAGAATCAAATAAGCAAACATGTATGAAGGAGTTAGGGTTACGCCCATGACTCATGAGATGAGAAATTGGCTCCGATATTTATGTGATAATATCGGGACAGGAAATAATATTAATATGGAATTAGTTCCTTATTTAGATTCCTTTTAATTAGGAATTTGTCTTAATTAGGAGGTAACTAATATGGGCAGTTACCTAATTTAAATTAAATAACTGACATATTAATTATTGATATTATTTTCTATATTAAATATTTTAACTGCCAAATTTAATTCTCACTTATTAAGGAAGATTTAATTCCCTTAATTGAGATCCCTATAAATAGGGCTATGAATCCTATTCTTGGAGAGCAAGAATAGAATTTTATACCGAAACTCTGTCAAAATACTTTCGCATTGTTCTCTCTACTCTTTGGGATTTTTAGTTCGTGAAAATCAAGTTTTCATCTCAGGGCGTAGCGAGGCGTGGGTTAAAACGATACCGATGACGCGAAAAGGGAGACGATCTCGATGACTGTGATTCAGCGCAACGAGAGGTATTTATGATTACATCTCGTGATAATTTCATGGCTTATTTTCTAACATTAGTATCAGAGCCATTGTTTTTGCGTTCTGGTATGTTTTTACACGTAGATATCTTTTTTCGTGAAAATTCAGACATAATTAATATGTTATTTTAAACACCTTCAGATCTGTTATGTTTGTGTATGTTTATTTTTTATGGTCTAAAAATTTTTTATGTATTTTTCTAGACACCAGAATTAATTTATCTATTAAAAGTCTTTAATAAATATTTCTAGTGGGAATTTTTTATTTTTGACCATATAATTAGAATCAGCATGGTTATTAAAACCGGATCGAGTGATCGAATCGATTTAACCGCGAACCGTCGGCTGGTCTGATTGGTTCAATGGGTGAAAATCGGATTGGATAAAAACCGAAAGATACTGTTTCAAACCACCAAAAAATTAGTTAAACCGAAATAAAACTGGAGAAAATCGGGTTAAATGATAAAAACCGGTTTGATTTTAGGAAAACGAACTTTTTGTCCAAAATATTCATACAATATTATTTTTTTCTGGAAAAAAATAAAATAAAATTATAAATACAAAATAATTAAAATTCAAACAATTTAATGAATTTTTTATGAATAAAATAAAATTTTATAATTTATATTTGAAGAATTTCTTTAAAAATTTACAATTTTTTACTATATTTATCTTAAATTTTTGTTATAAATGTTAAATGACTTGAAAATATAGTCTTATTATTAATGTTTGATGATAAATATATTTTTCTAAACTATTTTTAATTTTTTTATATAGTGATATTTTCATAATATTTATATAAAACTTAAAAAATAATATATTTTTTAAAAAATAAAAAAAACCGATTGAACCCTAACGAACCGATCGAACCACGAACCCTTGAACTCTTTGGTTCTTTATTTGGTCCAATTTTAATAACATTGGGAATCAGAGACCCCAAAAACCCCCATCTAGAAAAAATTCAGTGGCCTAAAACCACCAGAAAGGTGGTGCGTGGCTTGCACGCGCCACCGGTGTACTGGGCGTATGCCAGTGGGCGCGTGTTCAACACACGTTGCGCCACGCGCACTGAGTGGGATTACACCCAACCACGTGGCCCAATTGGGGGACGACACATGTCGACACTGTGAGGTTCCATGTTTCAGATGACGTGGCAGAGTGGGTCCACTGGGTGCCATATGGCACCATATAGACCAACCAAAATTTGACACGTTGCAGCCTATAGGCCTGAAACGTGGCAAGGGCAACCACGTGGTGGCTTGCAGTGCTGCCACATGGCGAGTGGGTCCAGACACGTGGCTTTGAGTCACGCCATGTGGCAACACGTGGAAAAAATGACCAGTGCCACATGGCGGTCTGTGGTCATGCCACGTGTCACTTTTCCAACCACGTGGCCCAGTTGGGTCGCGCCACGTGGTAACAGCGTTTTACTTGCGCGTGGCATCTTTTTATGCTATTATGTGTAACAGATATGACAATGATAAGGACACCTATGATTTCACATACTCCTCAAGGAATTGCTTTAGCCAATGCACGAGTGCGTGAGGTCCACAACATAAGGTATCATCAAAGGGCAAGGAGTTGTGATATTTATGCTATTGGACATCATATAGTCAAAATGCATAGGAAGATGCAAGACTGTATTTGGGTTGGTGGCCTGAACATGTAGAGGAATGATAAGTTACTTTATGATGTGATGTGTGAGTCTTTTAGCTACCATGTGAAACTCCTAAACTTCTTTGTTGAGTGCTGGCAAGGAAATTATAAGGAGTCCATAATAAAGTTTTTATATAAGGTAGAGAAATGAGGAGTGTATATGAGCAACACTCCATCTGAGATGGTGCTCAAAAGTAGGCGTATAGTGAATCGCCTATGGTTAACTGGTTACACACATGGAGTACCCTCATGAATAATGCGTATGGTCGGGATGACAGTTCTAGTAACTAGGATTGTGTTGGATCCATCAAGATCATGATTATTTTTTTTATTGACATAAGTGTCATAATGTTATTTTTTACGAAATTTTATGATAGGAATCCCGTTTTCTAATTTTGTTTCAAGATGATACTTTTGTGTCTTCTTTTGGAATTATTGGACTTTATAATAAATGTGTTTATTTTGATTTTGGATATTATAGTGGCTTATAATTTCTTATAATGAATGTGTTTATTTTAATATTATTTGCCATGCGATATTTTATGAGTAGAATAGTTGCTTGATTATTAAGTTAAGGCTTAATTATCTTACAAATATAATATCCTCAATTAAGTTAGAAAACTTAATTTCCAATAAATCATATTTACTATGTATGAAATTTAATCTATAAGGTTAAACATTAAGACTTAAAGGGTAATTAGATACTAATAGTAACTTTTTCGATTTTAAGCCTAATAGATAACTTTGTTAGATTTCAATTTTAGATGCATAGTAAGTAGTGAGTATTTTCATATTATTCTTAATAAGTGGAACATATGCTCTATTTTTTATCAAAGGATCTAAATGGCTTCCAAATCCATAGTTGCTGAATTGAACAAAGATATAAAATTGAATGGCGACAACTGTGAAATCTGGAGTATGAAAATCCAGTATGTGCTTAAGGAGCAAAAGGCTCTAAAAACCTTAGGTTCAGTCATGATTGAACCTGAAGATGGCACTTCTGCTCAACATAAGCAAGATTAGATAGCTTATGCAGCATGGAAAAATAATAACTTCATTGCTCGTATCATCCTCTTAAATGCAATGAAAGACGATATCACCATGCAATTATGCTCATATCAAAATGCAATGGATCTATGGTTCACATTGCGGGAGAAGTTTGGAGGAGTGTCTCTAACTAGACTCCGATCTTTAACGATCAAATTTGATACATATCAGAAGAGGCTTGATTATTCAATGCTGAAATATCTCCAAGAGATGGAGAATATGATTTGCGAGCTTGGTGATGCAGGTCATAAGTTGATTGATGAGCAACAGGTTCAAGCTATCATCCGATCTTTGCCAAGGAGTTGGGAGCATATGAAAATTCAACAAACTCACATGGATAACATTAAAACATTTAAGGATGTTGCTAGACATTTGGAATTAGAAGAAGACCGTTTAGCATCGATCAAAGTCAATGTTGAAGTGCATATGGCATACTCTAGTTCTGGGAAGAAAAAGTCAAATTAGAACAAGAAGTGGTGCTTCCATGGAAAAGGCAAAGAAAGGGCTCAAGAGCCTAAATGGTAAAAAGTTAAGTAGAATGGAAAGGGGTCCAAAGGCAAAAATAAAGTGAACATTTCCAAGGTAAAGTGTTTCAAATGTTAGCATAAGGGACACTATGCAAAAATTGCACTATGCCCAATAAGGTACACTATTCTAACTCAAGAGTGAGATTGGTTATGATGTTAATAGAGTTGTATTTTTCTGCCTAATAAAGTAAATTAAGATTTACTTGTATGTTGGGATTTGCATGTGATTGGTTTTAACCTTGCCGGTTATGACTTAAGAGCATAAGTATCTAATTAAATAATAATTTTAAAACCCATAAGAAATGTAATTTGATTCTTGATAAAATTATGGTTAATAACAAGTACAATTTGAAATTTATCTTAATAAAGGTAAATAGATTTGCATCCAACTATGAAAATCCAACCAAAACTTTAGATGAGGATAAACATAAATAGATATTATAACTTGGGTTTGAACGGTAAATACATCACCACGAATATGCATGTAAAGAAATATAAGTATGCATAATTTAAATTATTGGTTGGTAATAAATATTTAGATTTCTAATTAGTGAATTCCTTTATTGTGAAGTTAGCTGTATTAAACTAAAAATTTAAGTTCTTGCTTATCTATATAGATATCCATACATATGTTAGTTGGACAACAAAAAGGATTCATATAATTTGAACAAATTAAAGAACTGATTAGGTTACAGACCCACGAATACAATTATATAGATTGTTAAATTTATAAAATGTCTTGTAGGATTTAAATGGAGAACAAGGAAACATTGACGAAGGCATTTGGTAACCGATTAGGCATGTACTTTAGTTTTTGGGTAATATATATATATATATATATGTTTAAATTTTACTAAATTAATTAACTTTTGATATAAATTAAACTTAGTTTATTTAGTACGAATGAAATGAGGAGATCGATTACATACGTTTAGTGACTGATTAAGCATGAGTCTAAACTATAAGGAACAAATTAGTTAAATTTTATTTCTTAAACTAACCAACTAGCTTATATTATTCACTTAGTTGGGTTAAAAAGTTGGTGTACGGGCTTTATTTTAATTATATGAATGCACTTCATATTGGCTTGTTATTCCTTATTGTTCATGTATTCTCTTTGTGGAATGGTAATTATAATAAGATAATTTATTTTTATATACTGTTTACAAAAATGAAAATGTGTAATATGTTTTAAATGATGTCTTAGGGATAACTGCATGAATTAGATTAGATTATATATTCAAAAGTCATGATGAAAGCATAAGGGTGACTATGAATCCCTGTGTATAACTTAGGCAAGATATCTGTTGCAAGAATCATACTTGATAATCAGTTAATTGAAAAATGGCAAAGTTGAACATTTCGATGTTCTTGGCATCAAATGGCATGGTTTAATTATATTTCATTGAAATAAATGCAAAAATGTGAAGTATTATTAAATATCAAGCTCATATGAAAATAAATTATGACATAAGTAAGTAATATATTGTGATAAAAACAATTAAAATGTGAAAATATAATAATTTTAATGCCCTTAGTGTTCAGTGGGTGATCCAGGACACTACGATAGTATGGCTAGCCATAGGAGCACTTTTTTCATAGTGTTCTATATACTGTATTGTTACTATACTGCTACTGTACTAAGAAAATATGAATACATTGTTAGCTGTCTCATTTTACTGATATACTAGGGAGTAGCATCATACCCTAGTGGTACGGTCACTCCCACACACTAGATTCACTCATCCAATTCATTTCCTACTATTGACAACTAGGGGTGTAATCATAAATTATTTGTGTAAAGTAAGAAATGGTAATTATAGTATTAAAAATGTTATAAATACGAGTAAAAGTAAAATAAGATGAAAATGAGATAAATCAAATTTAGTAAAGTATCGTAAGTCATAATTTGAGTAATAATGTTAAGTATAATCATGATTACAAACTTCTTAACACTAGGAAGTGATAAGGGTAACGTGGATTTTAAAGTAAATTATGAAATGCCTTATAATGCACAATGTAATGAATATTTGAATGTTGTACAAATGATCGTAGGAAAATGATTAAGGCTTTATGTCAACTGAAATATCGATATGTTAGTATGAGTTGACACTTAAATTGATTGCTTACCTGAGTATTTAATGACAGGAACTATAAAGATAAAAAAATATATATGGGTGAATGTAAAGTAGGGAAACTTATTCGCTCATTTTAAATAATTGAATACAATCAAATTATGAAGGGTTATCTGAGGCAGCAATATGTCCGCCTTGTAGACCAGAAATATAGAATTATGTATATGTGTTTGATGTTTACATTGAAAATAAGTATTTATTAAAGTGTGGTATACATGTCTAAATTTTGATACCAATCATAACCCATGGATTTATGAAATAATCAAATATAAAATTTTTACCGTGTCAATTATAAACTTGATAAGATTTATTGTAGTCTAATAAATGACCCTATGACAATGAAAGGTATGAGTAAATCACAATTTTTTCTGTAATAATACGTACATGCATTTTGTAAGTGCAAACCTTTTTTTTTGTTGGAAGTTGTGTGCACTATAAGCTAGAATTTATAACCTTCATATGTTTTATGAATCGGCATGTGTATGAAATTTATGAATACATTCTTGTACTATGTCAATTGAGAAATAAATTTGGTAGTTACCATTAAGCATATAACTTAGCACATGATTTTCTTCGTGCGTAAGTTGACCCGATGTTCAGTATTCTCGACATCTATGAAGGAATCTTTATAGGTTGCTACAGCTGGAACTATTGGCGATCAAAGACATAAAGCAAGTCATTTATGGTATTTATGTATTTTAAACTTGGCATGTACACATGTACTAACATTGATATAATTTAAGTGTAATCTTATAAAGGTCTACTTGAGGTTCAATTTTATGCTATCAATATATATACTACAGATATGTAATGAAATTTTGTATAACTAGTATTGAGAACAAAATATTTGAGTATTGATATAGTGATAGGTAGATCAACTTAAGTATTAACTGGGGAGGATGGGAATACTTGTGTTGGAGTTAGCTTGGTGTTGTAGTGATACAATTAGACAATATTAGAAGTGTTTTTACTTCTTCTTCTACGGGAGGATGTCAATATTTAAAGGAAATTCTGCTGATTTTTTTAGAAAAATTAAGAGCGAAGAATTTAGAAGTTTGATGATGTAAGCATAATTTATGGTGGTTTAATGGTATAAAGATCATAAGCCATTTTGTGATATCCGTGTCCGGTTTGTCTACCAAACCAAGTATAGGGTGTTATAATTGTCCTAAAAATATATGAGTATTAGTTAATTGATACTCACAGTAAATAAAATTAATTGATAAAGTACTTATATGATAAATTGATTAACTTACATATCTATATAGATATTTATAAAGAAAATAAAATAGTAGTTGAGTGATATTAAAGATAGATTAAATTAAATACAAATTATTTTAGTTATACATTCATATTTATATTCATATATATAGAATGATTATTATAATAATTAAATTTCTGTTCTTAATAATTAAAATAATTAGTTTAATTTATTAACTAATTATTATCTCAATTTTGTGTATTAAAATATATAATTTAAATAATTATTAAGTTAAATTTATGCAGTACATATAGATTAAAAATTATAAGTAAGATTTATATATAAATTACTAGTATTATATATAATAATTAATAAATATCGGTTATTTCGGTATAATATAATTCAATACAGTTCAATATGGTTCTTAGTCTGGTTCTAGGTAAAATATCTAGATCCATTTCAAATAAAGTCAACAATACAATTTGGTTCGGTTCTAGTCAAAAAGTTAATGGTACAGTTGGATTCTGGATATTTTTTTCGGTACTTCAGTGCAGTACAAGAAGATCCTGATTTGTGTACACTCCTAATTCATCGAGTGAACAATTTCTTATTAATATAGATTATTTTTTGGATGGACGGGATTAGATTTACTTTAACCTTAGGGTGCGCATTAGCGCATGGAAAGCAAGGAGCGTTTACAACTTGCCTTCGGCCCCTATATTTATTAATTATTACCTTAATATAAGTGTATAATAATATATTAACATGTAGCGAATAGCCGAATATATCTTAATAATATTTAGTATTATTATTATTAGTCAAAAAATCTAATTTTTTGCTAATTGTATTATTCTTAATATCATTTTATATTTTGCGATTGTCGATAAAAATTATTCATTATATTTAATATTAAAGAATTTAGCATAAAATATTAATTATCTTGAAAATTAAATATTAATATTATTGATTTTTCGTTGTAATTGTATCATTTTTTATATTTTCTATATCTTATTATACATTTGATTATTTCTAAATAAGGTATTATGAATGATAAAGAGTGAAAATCTTTATTTGAAAAGAGGGAGAGAGTTGCCTAGGCTGTGTCGATCCGATGCTTGGGTCCTGCAAGAAAAAGTGTCCGATCGGACCAGACGTAAACACTCTGAAACTCAAGTTAGTAACTTTCTAGCGAGAGAGTTCTTAGAGAGAGAGAGTCTCAGATGTTCAATACTTGAAGCCGTTGTGCGTTAGGCTATTTATAAGAGATAAAGAAAGTGTACTTGAGTGCTTGAAGCGTTATAACTGACACTTGGAGCAAGTGAGTGACGAAGTGATAGGGAGTAGGTGAAAGGCATAAGCGCTGCCTTGTGTCAGTAGACTGATAAAACATGATGTCCCATCAGTCCGATCATATGTTATGTTGCCCCTGTCCTGTCTTCCAGCTCATGCTTGATGCTCCTTTCTAACGGGTTTTGGGCCCTACCAAGTGCTACTGGGCCGACTGTCTGGGCCCATGAAAATATTTTTTTCATGGTTATCACTTATCCCCCCTCTAAAAGGTTTGATCAGATGAATTCTATTTTTGAGATAGTTGGTGGGATTTTTGAATTTTTTTTGAAAGGCACTCATCTGAACAGTCGCATTTGTTCAGTTCAGACAATTGTCTCCATATTTAATGCTGTGCGAGCGCGTTGTGGGTGGCGTTTCATTCTTCGTAACATAATGATGCTTTGATGGCACATGGTGGCCATCCTATGGAGAGACATTTGGAGTATTCCAAAAGTTTTTGCCTATAAATAGGTGAATTCAGGGCGATTTTTCTTCATTTTTCAGCAATCCTTATCGAAATTCTACCAAAATTTCTTCGTAAATCTTTGCTCTTTGAAACTCTAGCAATTCCTGCAAGATTACCCAAGTAACTAAGTAATTCTTGTTTGCCTCTTTTTGATTTTCCTCTTGTTCATCACACTTCTGCATTCATGCTTCTTCTTTTTCAAGTTTTGCCTCAACTAGTCTTAACCATTTTAGCGTAGACTTTCAATGCCGTGTTAAAGACTGTACTACTACTGAGAATGTCTTCCAGCAGCAACGAATTAATAGATAGGAGCTTCATCGATGAGTACAAGAATCGCAAATCTCTTGTTCATCCTTCAAAATTAACAGAAGCAGAAGTGGTCAAGATCCCTGCTCGATATAGTCTCCCTCTAGAGGTGTCTATGATGGCCTGTCCACCCTCTATGGTGATTACAGAGGGACCTTTCGACTACAACAACAATAAGTGATTCATTTGTCCACTTTTGAGTTTGGACACAGGGATGAGTTTGGTGCCTTCAAAATAGTTATGCTAAAAGCATATGGGGTAGCCTCGAATCAGCTAAATCAGAACAGCTGAAGATCGGTGGCCTATTTAAGAATCTTGTGCAAAATAGAGGAAGTGGCACTGACACTAGACCTTTTCACATATTTCTTCTATCTCTCAAGCCACTAGGATGGATCGGAGTGTTATTTCACCAGCCGACTGAGGAAAAAGCTTTTCACCCTTCAAACTTTTATGAACGGTATAAAGAGAAGTATTTTTTGGTGGGGATGTTCGGCGGGTTTGGAGTTTTGCTTGTCCAATCGAAGGGAGAAATCCAACTGAGAGACCAAGCTGGTGGGCAGGAGATATACAAGGAGGACATTAAGAAATTGATGGCGGCCATGGTGAGGAAAGGGGAGCCATACGCCCATGATTATCTATTGAGTACGGTGAATGGGTTCTCTAGCTCCAAAGCTAACACAAATGCAGAATGCGAGTGTTAAAATTGGAGCATAGAAGAAGCATAAATCGGCGATTATGGATTGCATATGCATTTAATAGTAGGCTAGGTAAGAAAGGTACTTATCTTGTTTGCTTTTGTGCTGCAACTGCGAATATGATGGTGAAAGAAGATGACATTGCACAGCAGCTGTCCGATTGGGCTAAGCAGAAAAGGGCAGCTAAGCAAGCTTCAAAGGAAGAGAGGGGATTAAAGAAGAAAAAGATCATACCCGCTTCGAAATTTCACACTTCCAAGGGTTTAGCGAGTGCTCCTGCTCCCCCTACTACTGCTACAGCTATTGCTGCCACTATCACTCCTGCCTCGAACGTTGTTGTTGCTGTTTCAGTCGTTCCTGCCTCTCATCCACTTCTGACCATTTCACAACCTGCAGCCCCTCATTCTATCGTGGAGGGTCAACACCCACTCAGGCGGTTGCAGCTGAGGGATAAGTCCAATTCAGAAGAAGCTCAACCAACTCTATGTCTTCAAAAAAGAGAGGCTCAAATAGATAAGGCCACGTAGAGGAGGACTAAAGAGGCAGCGAAGAAAAAGGCTACCGATGCGGTGGTTGCCGTAGATACCTGGGTTGCTATAAAAGGCAAAGAACTTGGCTAGGATGAATCCATCCGGTGAGCTATGGAGAGAACTACTGAGAGGAAAATTCCATCTCTAGATGATGTTTTGAGGGAGCACTTCATCGATGATCGGTCTATGAGTAACAAGGCTGTGTCCAGCTTGATTTATCGGGGTTTCTTCAAAAAGGCGATTTCAAGGCAATGGGAGAGCCCAACTCGCTCACTCGAGAGTGTAGCCTATTTCAGCAGCAGGGCTTAAAGGTAAAGTTCATATCCTTTTCCTTCCTATTTCAATGGATCTGACTTGTGCTTCTTCTTTTCTCCGACTGACTGTCCCTTTCTTTCTCCTTTTTTCCTTTTAGCTAATAAAAAGAGGCTTGCGTTTGCACAATATGGCAACCTTCCTAAGGTCAAAATGGGAGGATGCCATCCAGCAGCAAAGGAAGGTAGATGGTAATTGTGATGCATCTAAGAAAGAGTCCCTCCTCCTTAGGTTGAAGGTGGAAAAGCTAAAGAAGAAGGTCGCCTGGCATGCCCAGGACCTGGAAGCTCGGCAAAACAAAGTCAACCATCTAAAGGGAGACGTTGCGCACCTTACTGCCGATAACACCAAGTGTAAAAAATTTGAAAAGGAGGTAGCCAGGCTGAATGCTGAGTGTAAACATCTTTCTACCGAGTGTTTTAAGGCCAATGCAGACAGGGATAAAGCTTTATCAAAGCATAACCTGCTTCGAGCTGAGCAGGATTCTGATGGAAAATGACATGATATTTTTATGGTAATCGTGCAACGGAAAAACGATAAAAACAATCATACATGCCAAACAATTCCATTAGAAGAATCAAAACATGAAATTTTAGGGTTTTTAAACTTACAACTTTTGATGCCTTTTAATACTTGAATTTGGTGATGACCAGCAACTAAGATGACTTTGTCCACCTTAGATCTTGATCACCAATGCCAAGGAATAGCCTTTTATGCCACTCCCTCTATTCTCACACACACACTTGCAAAGATGGCTTGAAATAGAGATTGCTAGCTCTCTTTTAAAGTATTGTGTAATGGCAATTGTTTGAAGCTACAAGATTTGATCTTGTACTTCTTTTAGATGCTATTAATGCCCAAGAACACAAGAAAGCAAGAAAGAATCCTTCTCCTTGTGTATTTCAGCCAAGAGAAACTTCTGTGAGGGAGAGAAGGTTTTCACGCAAAAACCAAAGAAAACTAGGGTTTTTCTTTTCTCTCTCATTCAATATATATCATTTTATTTTTTTAAGTGATAAATCTAAAATCAACTACTTAGAGATAATTAATTTCAGCCTTTATCACTTCTTTAAAATAAGAGATATATATTGATTCAAATTCTTTTGATTTAATCCAAGATAAATACATAAGACATTTAATCAAATAATATCACTTAATAAAGAAATTCACATGTGCCGAAATTCCTTCAATATTTATCTTGGAATTTCGGCTAAGACATCCCTTAATTAAGTATTTTAATTTGATTTAAATATCATTAGAATTTAATACTCAATTAACTTAATTAATACAAGATAATTAATTAATTGAAATTAAACCTAGTGGGCTGAATTTTTCTCTCTCATGGACCAAGGTCCAATAGCAATTTTAAAACCCATTACATACATTAATTTGACTTTAATTAAAAGCCCAAATTAATGCCCAATACTTTATTCAAATATTTTAAGCTCAATGCTTTGTGTGCGATTCTATAGGTCCATTTAATGTTGGCAATGAATTAATAAATTAATTCAAAGGCTATATATATTCTCTAGCAAGATATTATAGCATTTCAAATCAAATGAAAATGCATATGGTATTTAGTGACCTAATGCAATTTTGCATAGTCCCTTACCCATAAATATCAAAATTAATATAAGGCATGGAACTAGTCATCCTTATATATATTAATTCCTTTCTTGATATTCCAGTGACACTGAACTCTCAGATAAATAATGATTACTCATTATTTCATCTCGGTATGGCCATACACTTCTCAGTTCAATGATCAAGTGGCCGATGATATTTTCTCTCTTATCGAGAGGGGTAATCCCTTCACTTCTCTCATGCTCTCTAACATGAATCAATGCATACCCAATCATACCCGTACTTTTCACTCTGTTACGAGCATGTTAGGTGTATGTCAAAGTACACAGTAATTCATAAAGAGTTTCATAAAGATTTTAGGTCTAAGAACTCTAATACAAAACTTGCATATGAGAAACATTTATGACTTGTACCATGTAGTATTCTCATGAGCGGATCTTATCCAGATACCATGTTCTTTAACATGTATCTATGATCTCTGATTGATACTCTTGTCTTAATGATCCATAAGACAGAACTCATAATATCAAAGAGAGCATACTAGTCTTAATTCATTGTTATTCCCATAACAATGACTGACTAGGGATATTTAGAATGAAGTCTCATTTGTTTCAAGGTCTTACAACCATGTGCCTTACACATGATAACTTAAACCAAAACAATATTCTTGGATAGTTTTATCAATTGATATGCACAGGAATACAATAAATAAAATAAATGCCTTTTTTTATTAATTCAAAGTGTTTTATTACAATGCATTGGGGCTAGGGCTTACACTAACAATCTCCCACTAGCACTAGTCCCAATTGGGCATAACCTTAAGACCGAACGCTCTTAAATGAGCTTTGTGTAGATTTGGACGCAACTGTTTCATCAAAGGATCTGCTACATTGTCTTCACTTGCTATCTTGCTAACCCTGACATCCCTACGATCAATGATTTCTCTGATCAGGTGGTACCTCCTGAGTATGTGTTTGGATTTCTGGTGTAACCGGGGCTCCTTGGCCTGTGCGATGGCCCCGTTGTTGTCACGGAAAATTTCTAATGGATCTTGGATGCTTAGGACCACTCCTAATCCAGAAATGAATTTTTTAATCCAAACAGCCTCTTTTGCAGCCTCACTTGCTGCAATATACTCAGATTCTGTAGTTAGTCGACAACGGTCTCTTGCTTTGAGCTTCTCCAGCTGACAGCACCACCGTTCAAAATAAAAACAAACACAGATTGCGATCTAGAATCCTGAGTGCTAGTCTGAAAAGCAGCGTCGGCATAACCTTGTATGACGAGCTTTTCTTGACCACCATACACCAAGAAGTGATTCTTAGTCCTTCGCAGGTACTTCAGAATCCCTTTTACAGCAGACCAGTGCTTCTCACCAGGGTCTTGCTGAAACCTACTGGTTATACTTAGTGCATGAGCAACATCCAACCTAGTACATAACATAGCGTACATGATAGATCCAATAGCAGGTGCATATGGAATTCTACTCATGTTGTCCCTTTTCTCTTTGGTTTTAGGGCACTGTTCTTTAGTCAAAGGAACTCCCAAAGCTAAAGGTATGTACCCTTTCTTTGAGTCTCCCATACTAAAACGCTTTAGTACTTTGTCTATGTACTTTTCTTGACTTAGTCCCAAGAGCCGATTCAATCTATCTCTATAGATTTGAATACCAAGTATTGTCTTGGCTTCACCTAAGTCTTTCATTGAGAAACATTTTCCCAACCATTGCTTAACCTTTTGCAATGTTGGAATTTCATTCCCAATAAGAAGGATGTCGTCCACATATAGGACCTGAAATACTACTATGCTCCCACTAATCTTCTTGTACACACAAGGCTCATCTTCGTTCTTGATGAAGTCAAATTCTTTGACTGCCTCGTTAAAATGAAGATTCCAACTTCGGGATGCTTGCTTTAATCCATAAAAGGATTTTTGAAGCTTGCAAACCTTCTTAGGATGCTTGGGATTGACAAAACCCTCAGGCTGTGTCATATACACATCCTCAAGTAAATTTCCATTAAGGAAAGCAGTTTTGACATCCATTTGCCATATCTCATAATCATGATATGCAGCTATGGCAAGCAAGATCCTAATGGACTTGAGCATGACTACAGGTGAAAAGGTCTCATCATAATCTACACCATGAGTTTGTCAAAAACCTTTTGCTACTAGTCTACCTTTGTAGGTCTTATCAGCTTTGAGTTTTAATAGCCACTTGCACTCAATTACCTTCGCACCTTCCGGTGGATTAACCAAGGTCCAAACCTGGTTATCGTACATTGATTGCATCTCGGATTTCATGGCTTCAAGCCAATTTTCCGAGTCTGGGCTCTCAATAGCTTCTCGGTAGGTAGTAGGATCCTCACGATCTACTAACTCAATAGTGTCACTATCAGTGATTAGAAATCCATATCTCTCAATCTCCTGACGTACCTTACTGGACCTTCTAGGTACTTGTGTAATGGGTTCTTGTTCCACAACTGGTTGTGAACTTGATCCCATTTCCAACTCATCCTCTATAGGAGCTTGTGGCACTTGAATTTCTCCAAGTTCTACTTTACTCCCACTGTCTTTCTTGAGAAGGAACTCCTTTTCCAAGAAAATAGCCTTGTGAGCAACAAATACTTTGTTCTTGGCTTGTGAGTAAAAGTAGTATCCCTTTGTTTCTTTGGGATAACCCACAAATAAGCAGACAATGGATTTGGACTCTAGTTTGTCATATGTTAATTTATTAACATGTGCTTCACAGCCCCAAATCCTGAGAAATGACATATTGGGTTCTTTCCCATCCATACCTCATATGGTGTCTTCTCAACTGCTTTAGTTGGAGTACGGTTTAATAGAAACACAGCAGTTTCTAATTCATAACCCCAAAAAGAGATAGGAAGATTAGCTTGACTCATCATAGATCGAACCATATCCAACAGAGTTCGATTTCTCCTTTCAGACACATCATTCCATTGCGGTGTTCCAGGAGGAGTGAGCTGTGAAATAATACCACACTCTTTTAGATGATTGTCAAACTCTTGGCTTAAGTATTCACCACCTCGATCTGATCGAATGGCTTTTATACTTTTGCCAAATTGGTTTTCTACTTCGTTCTTAAACTCTTTGAATTTCTCAAAAGTTTCAGACTTGTACTTCATTAGATAGACATAGCCATATCTACTGAAGTCATCTGTGAATGTCACGAAGTAGCTAAAACCACCTCTAGCTTGTGTACTTAAAGGTCCACATACATCGGTATGTATTAGTTTCAATAAGCCATTAGTCCTTTCACCTTTCTTGTTAAAAGGACTCTTTGTCATTTTTCCATGCAAACATGGCTCGCATGTATCAGAAGACTCTAAGTCGAATGACCCAAGCACTCCAGTTTTGTGGAGTCTTGAAATGCGTTTTTCGTTTGCATGTCCTAAACGACAATGCCAGAAGTAAGTAGGGTTCAATTCATTTGATTTAACCCTTTTTGTATTAATGTTGTATATGGACTCTTTATTTTGTAAATTAAGGATATAAAGGCCATTTTGCAACATGGCATTGCCATAAGAAATGCCTTGGCGACGAATATGAGCATTGCCATTTTTAATAACAAAATCAAATTCATCCAAATCCAAACATGAAACTGAAATAATGTTTCTGCTCATAGCAGGCACATAATAACAATTTTTCAAAACTAAACAAAGTCCGAAAGGTAAAGTGAGTTGATAGTCGCCTATCTCCATGACAGCAACTCGTGCTCTATTCCCCACACGGAGGTCCACTTCATTCTTCCCAAGTAACCGCCTGTTTCTTAGCCCCTGCACATTTGAACAAATGTGAGAACCACAACCGGTATCCAATACCCAAGTGGTAGAAATAGAAAGGTTAATCTCAACAACAAAAATACTAGAACTAGATGCCTTGCCTCCATTCTTCTTTTGTTCTTCCTTGAAGAGAACACAATTCTTCCTCCAATGCCCTATCTTATTGCAATGGAAGCAAGTGCTCTCACTCTCTTTGAGCTTCTATGCCTTGGGCTTGGATTGGGCCTGAGGTGCACTCCCACTTGACTTGAACCGAGCCAGGTCATTATTGGGTTTTGCCTTTCCCTTAGCAGGTCCCTTTTTAATGCCCCTTTGAACCATCTATACGGGATTGGTCTTTCGAATGTTCTCTTCAGCATTCTTAAGCATCCCATGAAGCTCAGTGACTAACTTGTTCATTGCATGTATATTATAATTCATCACAAATGGATCATAATCATCAGTCAATGATCCTAAGATCAAGTCAGTGGCCAATTTCTTTGGCACTTGTACCTCAAGCTTCTCAAGAGTATCAAGATACCCTTTCATCTTGAGTACATAGGTACTAACAAGAGTACCCGCAGCCATCTTACAAGAAATCAAGGCCTTTGTTGTCACGAACCTCCTCATGACAAGCTTGCTCTTGGAACATCTCCTTGAAGTGAACCATGATCGCATAAGCCTCTTGGTCCATAATTGCTTTTGCAAGTCAGGCACCATAGTGGCCAGTATCATACAGGTCACATCATTGGAGTCGCTCTTCTTGGTCTCAAAAGTTTCCTTTTGAACTGCAGAGGCATTCCTAGTAGGTTCTTCAGGCAAAGGTGCATCTAATACATACGACTTTTTCTCTTGCTTAAGAACTATTCTTAAGTTTCGAGACCAGTCTATGAAATTGGTGCCATTCAATTTGTCCTTTTCAAGGACCGATCGTAATGAGAAATTGTTGTTTGAAGATGCCATTTTCAATCTACAATGAAATTTAGCAAGATTAAATGAGGTCTTATTTATAATCCCACAAATCGAATTAATATCCCTTTAAATAATTTGCGTTAGTGATTTAATATGGGCCAAGATCCTCTTTTCACAACAACTTATTAGTCAAGTTGAGCTTGTACACCTAACAAGTTAAGTTACTTAGGTAGGAAAACTCCAATCATGTCTCGTACATGACTCTTGGATCAAATGGGCTAACATCTTAAGATGTTATAGCACAAACCCATTTATTAGTTGCCTAGGTCCGGGCATCCCTTTTCATGTTAAGTCCAACCTATATATATAATTGCATAAAGTAAAGCGTGACAAACATGGGCCCAAAAACCTACAACTAAGATTCTATACTATTACATAAGAATCTTCGAGTTGGGCTTCTCCACTCCGGTGGGCTTCGTCTTGATTTACAAAGTCTTCAAGTATATTTTATTCTAAGAAATAAATAAAACTTTTACAATAAAACATAATGGCTCGCAGGCCATATTTAATTACAAAACCCAGGGCCCATGAATGCACCATGTATATCCATTCATCACACCAAACAAGCAAATAAATATACATAACATTCATGGATCAAACAAAGTCCAATTTTTAATTAATTTAGCCAAGCCCATTAATGGAAATTGTGTACTTGAACCTTTAAAAGATGACCCCGTGATGAGCCTGGGCTGAAGCCCAATGGACTAAATCCTCTTATTGAATAAGTTCTCTTAAAAGCCCAAAATACTAACTAGTTAGATTTGTGCCATAAATCAACTCTAGTATAAATTCCAATTTTGCCATTTTTAATTTTATGTCATACATCCCATAAACATTAAAAATAAATATAATATGTACCAACATGAATTAAAACACAAAATCATGAAGAACATATATATGATACACGGCATGTGTATAAAAACAAACAAACAACAAAACTAGTTGTTTAATGCTTATGTTATGCCACAAAAATGCACAAATACTTAAATCAATTTTATGAGTCATTTAATAAATTAAATAAGGTCATAAACATTCTGATCTAAATGTGTTTTTACCATTTTAATCAAAACAAAACAAACAATGTTGATTAAACATGTAACAAACACAAACTAGTCATAGTTTTAAGTGATTTTAAAATTAATCAATTAAATTGTCATGGACCAGAATTAAAACCAAATTTAAAATATGTCCAGACCTGATATTTAATCTTTAAAAATCACTTACAAACATGCCAAAATCGTTTTTACATTTAATATTGAAAACTAGTTATTAAACTAACAATTGACATGCCAACTAGCACCTAGTTTTAATATTAACATGTACCATCAGGTATTATCAATTAAATCCGACCATTAACAGCTCCTAGAACATCTTAGGACAGTATATTAACATGTCATATTAATTATAATACCTATCTAATCAATTAAAATTGTTTTTACACCAAAACAATGCAAAAAACTCAAAACAAAAAATTTCAGCATTGCATGTTTTCAAAATAACGATTTTTAATTAATTTTTTCATGCATCTAAAGAACTAAAATAAGCATGTTTAGGCTCTGATACCACTGATGGAATATGACATGATATGTTCATGGTAATCATGCAGCGGAAAAACGATAAAAACAATCATACATGCCTAACAATTCCATGACAAGAATCGAAACATGCAATTTTAGGGTTTTTAAACTTACAACTTTTGATGCCTTTTAATAATTGAATTTTGTGATGACCAGCAACTAAGATGACTTTGTCCACCTTAGATCTTGATCACCAATGCCAAGGAACAGCCTTTTACGCCACTCCCTCTATTCTCACACACACACTTGCAAAGATGGCTTGAAATAGAGATTGCTGCTCTCTTTTAAAGTATTGTGTAATGGCAATTGTTTGAAGCTACAAGACTTGATTTTGTACTTCTTTTAGATGCTATTAATGCCCAAGAACATAAGAAAGCAAGAAAGAATCCTTCTCCTTGTGTATTTCGGCCAAGAGAAACTTTTGTGAGGGAGAGAAGGTTTTCACGCAAAAACCAAAGAAAACTAGGGTTTTTCTTTTCTCTCTCATTCAATATATATCATTTTATTTTTTTAAGTGATAAATCTAAAATCAACTACTTAGAGATATTAATTTCAGCCTTTGTCACTTCTTTAAAATAAGAGATATATATTGATTCAAATTCTTTTGATTTAATCCAAGATAAATACATAAGACATTTAATCAAATAATATCACTTAATAAAGAAATTCACATGTGCCGAAATTCCTTCAATATTTATCTTGGAATTTCGGCTAAGACAGCCCTTAATTAAGTATTTTAATTTGATTTAAATATCATTAGAATTTAATACTCAATTAACTTAATTAATACAAGATAATTAATTAATTGAAATTAAACCTAGTGGGCTGAATTTTTCTCTCTCATGGACCAAGGTCCAATAGCAATTTTAAAACCTATTACATACATTAATTTGACTTTAATTAAAAGCCCAAATTAATGCCTAATACTTTATTCAAATATTTTAAGCCTGATGCTTTGTGTGCTATCCTATAGGTCCATTTAATGTTGGTAATGAATTAATAAATCAATTCAAAGGCTATATATATTCTCTAGTCAGATATTATAGCATTCCAAATTAAATGAAAATGCATATGGCATTTATTGACCTAATGCAATTTTGCATAGTCCCTTACCCATAAATATCAGAATTAATATAAGGTATAGAACTAGTCATCCTTATATATATATTAATTCCTTTCTTGATATTCCAGTGATACTGAACTCTCAGATAAATAATGATTACTCATTATTTTATCTCGGTATGGCCATACACTTCTCAGTTCGCTGATCAAGTGGCCGATGATATTTTCTCTCTTATCGAGAGGGGTAATCCCTTCACTTCTCTCATGCTCTCTAACATGAATCAATGCATACCCAATCATACCCGTACTTGTCACTCTGTTACGAGCATGTTAGGTGTATGTCAAAGTACACAATAATTTATAAAGAGTTTCATAGAGATTTTAGGTCTAAGAACTCTAATACAAAACTTGCATATGAGAAACATTTATGACTTGTACCATGTAGTGTTCTCATGAGCTGATCGTATCCAGATACCATATTCTTTAACATGTATCTATAATCTCTGATTGATACTCTTATCCTAATGATCCGTAAGATAGAACTCATAATATCAGAGAGAGCATACTAGTCTTAATTCATTGTTATTCCCATAACAATGACTGACTAGGGATATTTAGAATGGAGTCTCATTTGTTTCAAGGTCTTACAACTATGTGCCTTACACATGATAACTTAAACCGAAACAACATTTTTGGATAGTTTTATCAATTTATATGTATAGGAATACAATAAATAAAACAAATGCCTCATTTTATTAATTCAAAGTGTTTTATTACAATGCATTGGGGCTAGGGCTTACACTAACAGATTCTCTACAGACTGCTTTGGTAAAGAAGGAGGTAGCATAGGGTGAAAAGCTTGTGTAGGAACTTGCCTCCCAGAAAGAGGAGCTTATCAATCAATTAGGTGAGGCCCAAGGGAGGTTGCTAACTTGGTTGATCTATGCAATCGAGCAGCACTTTCCTGAAGCTGAACTCGACTGGATGGAGGAACCAGGGAGTTTTCCCAATCCTTCTTCTAACAATGATGAAGAGGAGGTTGCTCAAGATGGGGTGATCGAGCCCCCCCTCATCCTAGCCTTACCCTGGCATACCAACTGAGCCTGAAGCTGCTGCCTTCTTGCCAACAGAGCCTGTTTTTGAAGTGGCTGTCGAGTCTTCCCCAGCCTCCTACCGAGATAAAGGTAGAGCATGCTACTAGGTAGACCGCAGAGCCTGCTGTCGATTCGATCGAGGCCCCTGCCATTATAGAAATTATAGATATAGAAACTTAGGTTTTTCTTTTCTTTTTTTTGTAACTTGTACAATTTATCATTTGAATGCAATATAATTTTCCTTCCAAATATGACTTCTCATTATAATACAATGCAATTTTCATTCCAAATATGACTTCTCATAAAACCAATTAAATAAAGATACTTACTGAATTTAAAGAAGTTTTCTAAGCTTTGCAATCAATAATTCTTAGAACCTCTAGCATAAGTTATGTTTTAGGCATTATTTGATTGAACCTCGTGATCAATCGACCACATAAATGTCAAGCATAGCAAATGAGCTTTCGGCCTCGCATTTACTTAGAATATTATCTGATCGGACATTGTGATCGGTCAACTGCATGAACGTCAAGCATAGTGAATGACCTTTTGGCCTCACATTTACTTGGGATATTGGCAAGCAATTTCATATGTTGAGTTAGCATTTTAATTTGCATTTTGATTCATGATCGTTGCATAAATCTTAACCTAGGAAAAAACGTTAATTCAATTTTTGACCTTCGTATTTTTGGTCCGAAATTGATGTCGAACCTAGCGGATAAGTCAGTAGTGATTACACAATTTTTGTATTTCTGGCTTGAGATAAGTATCGAGCCTAATGAAAGCATCTCATATTTTTTGTTTGGGATTAACATCGAACTTAGCGGACGAACTTGACTTGTAAATAAATGGACCCCAACTATCACATTTTTGACTCGAGATGAGCATCGAGCCTAGCAAATAAGTTGTACCAAACATACCTTTCCTAGAGATGGAAGAGAATTTCTTTATTTATTGAATTCAGTTCCTAATACAAAGTTACAAATGGTACTTCTTGAGTACCTCGACATTCTAGCTTCTAGGGACATTCGACCCTTCTAGGGTTCTGAGCTTATACGTACTGGAGCTAAAACCTTGGAGATTTCACAATGGCTTTTCCAATTTGGCATTAGCTTCTTGACTCTGGCATTCCCTGCACCTATGTCCGCCTTTTTGAGCACTAGATCACCCATGTTGAAGGTTTTTAGCCTCACTTTCATGTTGTGGTATCTGGCAACCCTTTATTTGTAGGTGGCAATTTTGTCATAGGCATCTTATTTCCTCTCTTCTATCAGGCTTAGATCTTGGCATCTTTCCTAGATGTTCATCCGATCGAAATAAAATACGGTCCGATAGGATGGGAGGCTAATTTCTACAAGTATTATTACCTCGAAGCCATAGACAAGAGAAAATGGCATTTCATGAGTGCCAGCTCTTTAAGAAGTCCTGTAAGACCATAGGACATTTTTCAATTCTTCAATCCAATTGCCTTTTGTCTTCCCCAGCTGTTTCTTTAGCCCTTCCAAGATTGTTCAATTGGAGACCTCGGTCATCCTATTACTTTATGGGTGGGTGATTGAGGTGAACTTGAGACTACTGTTGAGGTCTTGACAAAAGTTTTTGAAGCTGGCATGTCAAACTGCTTGCCATTATCTATAATAAAAATATTAGGTAAGCCGTACCTGTAAATGATATCCTTCCAGGTAAAATTTCTGACCCTCTCTACCATGATCATCACTAAAAGCTCTACCTCGATCCATTTGGAGAAGTGATCGATAGCTATAATGAGGAATTTTATTTGCCTTTTGCCTTGGGGAAAGGGTCTTAGGATGTCCAGGCTTCATTGGTCAAACGGTTAAGCAATCTTGATTGGTTGCTGGTCTGCTACTGGTTGTCTAATGACTCTTTCATGGATCAGGCATTATTGGTATCTTTTCACTTTTTCCTGGGCATCTTTGAAGATACTTGGCCAAAAGTATCCTGTTTGGACCACTTTTCTCGCCATGGACAAACTAGCTTTGTGTGCCCCACAAATGCCTTCATGGATCTCTCTTAGAATATAGTCTCCCTCCTCCTTCGTTATGCATTTAAGCCAGGGGTGACTAAAAGCTTTTTTGTACAGATGACCGTTAATAACAGAATAATTTAAAGATTTATGTGATACCTTTCGGACTTTCACTTTATCTTTGAGTAGTTTCCCTATTTGTAGGTACCGCTTGATGGAGCTCATCTATGTATCTTATGCTGGCTCAATCTCTATCATCTTTGGTTCATCTAAGGAGGAGGAAACTTGATTGACAACCATGATATTTTCTTATATCACTCCTTGCTCAAAAGCAGACATCTTTGCAAGCCAATCAGCAGCTGTTGTTTGATCTTTTGGCACCTTCTGCAGGATCCATTCTGATCCAAATTCTTCCAGCATCTTTAACGCGGCCTTGACTTCATCGGGTACTGAATTATGTTGGTCTCTCTCGCTTTGAAAGTGCCTAAGACTTGGCTGGTTACAAGTTGGGAATCGCTTTTGATGGTGACCGACTCCGGTTGAATGGTATGGAGCAGTCTCAAGCCTTGAAGAAGTGCCTCATACTCTACCACATTATTCAAAACTTTGAAGCAGAGTTTTATTACGTACCTTATGATGATGCCCAAGGGGCCTATTATTACGATGCCTATGCCTCTTCGGGTGTTATTCATGGCTCCATCCATGATCATTTGCAACCTCAAATGTTGTGGCTGATAGGTTACTTCCTTGCCGATGAACTTAACAACAAAGTCTGCCAAAGCCTGGGCCTTTATTGCCTTCCTGGGCTCGTACCTCACATCCCACGATTGGAGTTTGATTGCCCATCCCACCATTTTGCTATCCAAGTTCGGAGTCTAAAGATTTTTTTTGATCATTTAACCCGATCATATCACTATTATATGCACCTTAAAGTATTGCCTTAACTTTCACGTGCACACTATGAAGGTGATGATGAGTTGCTCGACCAGACCTTTCTTCAACTCTAAGCCCCTAAGCACCTAGCTCACATAATATATAGGCAACTATTGGGTTCCTTCATGCCTGACCAGGACACCTGCAACAACTTCACCAGAAGTTGACAAGTAAAGGTATAAATTTTCTCTTGGAAGCGGTCAGCTAAGTAACGATGGTCTGTAAGGAATTTCTTCAATTCTTTAAAAGCTTGCTGGAAGTTCGCTCCTCAACTAAAAGCTTCATTCTTTCTTAGCTTCTTGAAGAAGGGAATGTACCGCTTGGCCGATGAGGAGATAAACCTTTCGAAGGCTATGATTCTGCCATTTAATTTCTGAACTTCTTTCACACTTCTCGGGGCTTGCATCTCCAAGATGGCCTTTATCTTATCTGGATTGGCTTCACTTCCCCTTTGAGAAACCATGAAGCTCAAGAATTTTCTTGAAGTCACCCCAAAGATGCATTTCTCAAGGTTAAGCTTCATCTGGAATTTGTTCAGTGTGGAAAAAACCTTTGCCAGATCAGCAGGGTGTTCTTCTGGGCTTTTGCTTTTCACGATCATGTCATTCACATAGACTTCCACATTTTGCACAATCTAATCTTTAAAAATCTTATTCATCAGATGTTGATACTTGGCACCTGCATTTTTTATTCCAAACAGCATGGCCTTATAGTAAAAGGTTCCGCTGTCTGTGATAAAACTAGATTTTTCCAATCCAGCAGCCACATCATAATTTGGTGATATCTAGCATATGCATCGAGGAAGGAGTATATGGCATAGCCTGCAGTGGTATCTACTAGTTGGTCTATATTGGGAAGGGGGTAGCTATCTTTTGGACATGCCTTATTAAGATCCGTAAAGTCTACGCGCATCCGTAGCTTCCTCGACTTCTTTTTTACTAGGACTAAGTTGGCGAACCATTCTGGCTAATCAATCTCTCGGATCATACCTGCCTTCAATATTCTATCAACCTCTTTAGAAATGAACTTCCTCTGATCGAGCACATGCCTGCGTAATTTCTACCTGATTGGCTTGTAGGCCTAGTTTGAAAGAGTGGAGGCCTGCCAAAAATGGCATTATAAGCAAAAATCATGTCAATAACCATAAAGGTTACCTTGCAGGCGTGGGCAAGAGCCTCTTGGCCGAGCTCAAAAAATAGCTCTACAGATCCTACTATCGAGATGGTAGCATTGCTGAATCCCACCAGTAGGGTGGTATTCGGCTTCAGCTCCTCGATCTACATCCCCATGGCTCTGTAAACTTGAAGAGTGAGCACATTCACGACACTGCCATTATCCACCAATATCTTTTTCACGTCAAAGTTATTGATCCGAGCTTTGAAGATGAGAGCATCGTCATGGAAAACTATTATGTCTCGTGCATCTTCACTGGATATGGTGACTGGTACTAGCCGTTCGATCCGACTGGAATATGTAAATACCTTTTCTCTTTCTCCTTTTAGAGAGGTCATCTCCATAGGATGACCCTTCGATAATCATGTTTATGACCCCGACATATGGTCTGTACGAATATGGATTCTTTGGATTCCTCCGCTCGTCATCGTCATCTAAGTCGGAATCATCGCTCTTAAGATTTGGCTGTCTATAGGTAATTTCCCATCTAGCTAGACCTATAAATATTTTTAGGGACCCTCTTCATAAGAGTTGCTCGATCTCTAGTTTCAACGAGTAACACTCGTCGATTGTGTGGCCGACATTTTTGTGAAACTCGCAGTACTTGTTGGGATTCCCAGAATCTTTTCTCTTCTCGGATAGCTTCTTGGACCAATTTACTTTTTTATGCTTTTTCTTAATCCACATCAAGACCTGTGCCGAATTGGTATTGAGCAGAGTGAAGGTTTGAGTCTACTGGCCACTATTTCGATCAGACCTTGCCCGTTCGGCATTCTTTCTTTTACCTAGATTTTTTAAAGTGAAGGCTCTTTTTGGGCTCCTTACTATCCGCATAGATATAGGAGTTCTGTTAAATGATCATCCATACAAATGTTGGAGTCTATCCATAATGTTACTCCTTCTCCCTTACCTGGACCTCAGGGCGTCATCCAATGGAATATGCTGTCTAGCTCTTTTATCAGATCGAAAAAACTGACTGGTGGCATTGTATTTATCGACTCAAACAGTGGTCGATCAATGACTTGGAACCTATCGATGTAGTCTCTAAGACTTGCATCGATTCTTTGGTAGAGATTGCACATATCGTTTGCCGACTTTGGCACTCGCGTCTGCATAATAAACTAGGTGATAAATAGCTTTTTGAGTTGTCGAAAGGAGGTTATTGATTTATGAGGGAGCTTATGGAACCAGTTAAGAGCATCTCCTTCCAAGGTGGCTGGGAAGATCCTGCAGGCAATCCTCTCATCATAGGTGTAAACCTGCACTTTAGTCAGATATTTTGCAAGATGAGTAGCAGGGTCAGTTTTACTTGTGTACTTGTCCATCACCATATCTCTCCACCTGGGAGGTAGCTCGAACTCCGTTATCTCCCTGCAAAATGGGGAAGCGATATTTCTACAAGTGTTCACCTCAAACGTACCTTTTTTGGGGCCCATCAAGCCAAACTCCCTAAGTTTTTGCTTGAACCACTTGTCTTCCTTGCTCATGGTCATTTAGGTAAACTCATCCCTATATCCCTGTGTGTGACTGCAATTTGGCATGCACATGAAGGATATGTCGTCTCCAATGGATGAGGTGGAGGATCTACTGGGGAAGAAGGTAGAGTCTCTGCTCGAGGACATTATCCCCTTCCCTTTATCGTACCTGTATAGGGTTCTGACCCCTGTTCTCCTATTGTCGTAGGCTCATGGCTTGTTAATGGAGATTCTCCTGTTTCTCCTTCTTCTGAAGTCTTCATCGACAAAGTTTATTTCATGGCCTTTTTTAGAAGTTTTAGGCATTTTACCCTTTCTAATTGTTTAGACAATGATCTTAGTGAAGTCACTAAGAATAGAGCGCATGTCCCTGACAGTAAAGGGAGTAGTTTTTTCGGCTACCGTAGAATGGCATCTTCAAATTCTGGAAAAAGGTTACCCCTGATAGGTGATCTGGGAGATCTCTATCTTCTCCCTGCGGGCCTAGATATGCCTTGGCTGTTGCCCTTGTAATCATATTCTCCGAAAGTTGTGTGCTCATTAGATCTTGAACCTTCCATGACTCTTAACGAGAGCACCAAATGAGAAAGCTTGAAAATCTTTATCTGAAAAGAGGAAGAGAACTGGCTAGGCTGTGCCGATCGAATGCTTAGATCCTGCAAGAAAGAATGCCCGGTCGGATCAGGCGTAAGCACTCCAAAGCTCAAGTTAGTAACTTTCTAAAAAGAGTATCAGATGTTCAATACCTAGAGTCGTTGTGCGTTAGGCTATTTATAGGAGATAAAGGAGGTGTACTTGAGTGCTTGGGGCGTGATAACTGGCAGTTGGAGTAGGTAAGTGGCGAAGTGATAAAAAGTAAGTAAAAGGCATGGGCGCTGCCTTGTGTCAGTAGACTGATAGGACATGTTGTCCCATCAGTCCAATCATACGTTATGTGACCCTTGTCCTTTCTTCCAGCTCACGCTTAGTGCTCCTTGCTAATAGGCTTTGGGCCCTACCAAGTGCTATTGGACCGACTATCTGGGCCCATGGAAATATTTTTTATGTGGTTATCAATAAAAATATTACATATATTGAGAATTTGAAATTCAAATTAAATATTGTTATTTATTCTCTTGTGGTAACTGTACCATTTTGACATCTCTTATATCTTATTGGAAAAAATTATTCATTTAATTATAATTAATGAAGTAAATTGCGAATAAAATAAATTTTTTCTTTAACCCTATCTGCATTTCAATTAGTAATTAGGAATGCTTGTGTCCAATCAAATGATAAAATTGACAATAATTTTTAATCTTTTTTTAATAAATGTTTATAATCTTTTATTTCATGTCGTATACTAAAAGAAATAGAATGGTTTGGAGTTTCAAACAATGTTATTTTTAGTTTCTTCATAGCTTTAAGAAATGTAATTAATACTCCCTCTATATAAGCATGGGATATAAACACGTATTCGTATATAATTATAAAAATATTAATTATTTTGAAAATTTCATATTAAAATTTAGATAGATTAACCAATCCATTAACAATTTATCTATTAATCCATTAATTTTGGTGAATCACTATATCGATTTCGATTTTTAACAATTTTTTTAAATTGGTTTATTGATTGACCATTAAAAAATTTTAACATATAAATTTAATAAATTATACAATTTATAATATTATTTATAATAGTTAAAAATATTTTAGAAAGAAAAATTACAAATTGAATATAATATCCATTAAAAGAATCAAAAGAAAAAAAATTCATAATTAATTATAAAAACTAAATATATTCAATATGAAACTAATAACAGAGTACTAATTATGCACATGTAATGAATAAATAATAGTAATAAAAAGATAATTTCAATATTTATTTACTAAAAATACGTATTATAATAATATTTTAGAAATTTATATGTCATAATATTTATAAATTACAAAAATATCAAAAAATATAAATTTAAAATACAATATATAAAATGCATATAGATGGTTAACCGCTGGTTTTTAAAAGTAAAAATCATAAACCTAAATTTTCAGTTCGGTTAACCTAAAAATCGATTTGATTTCAGATCGATTTTTTGGTTAATTAAAATTTTATTTTTTTGCTCACCCTTAGTGGCTAGTGGTAATTGTATCATTTCGAAATATTTTAATTCTTATGGGTCACAAATTATTAATTATACATTTGAGTTTAACTAATGCGAAGTAAATTGTGATGATGATGCTAAAAGAAAAAAATGTAAATTTATTACTTTTGTTAAATAATTTTTCAATAAAATAAAAATTATAATGATGTAAATCTTTGAGACTATGAAACCCTAATAAAAATGAAGTTTTTACAAAGAAAACAAAGCTTAAAACCCTAAAAATCTGAAGAGAAAGTGCAGAAATGTTAAAAGCTACGTTCTAAAAACTTAAAAACTCCTCCTTAAGCCAAACATAAATTATGCTTTTATACTATTTAAAGAGGCACACGGCAAAGACACTTTGGTCTCTACCATGTATAGCCAGTTAAAAAAGTATTGTAGCAGTTGTTCACGGTGGAGACCATTTGGTCTCTGTCGTGCATAACCTTTTGGACTGAAGCTCTTTAAACTCTGCCTAGCACATGGCAGAGACACTTTGGTCTCTGTCGTGTGCTTTAGTGAGATGTTGCACTTTGACAATTCTGCATGGCAAACAGCGAACAACATTCGGTGTTTGCCGTGTGAAAAAAGTTAAAAATTCACCATTAAGCACACCAAAACTTCATAATTCTCAATATTATCCCATTGGCACGAAAAAAAAGGAATTTAACATACAAAATATGAAAAATATACAAAACGAGATACAAACACAGATAAAAATATACTGAAAATAAATACTAAATCGGAATTATCAACCACTTTTATGTCGACCTAACCCCATGGAATGCTCTTCATCTTCCCTTGCTTTGGTGTTATACCTCAACCATCAAGCTTTATTCATTTGAATGTATTTGTGAGCTCAGGGTCGTTAGTTCACTGAAGTCAAAGGGTGGCTTTTTACTAAGCAAATCACTGAAGTATTGGCATCTCGTATTTTTACTAAGCACGTTGATAGAGACCCCCAAGTTCAAATTCTGCATATCTATTGCTATAACATTGAATCTTTACACATAAATACGTAAATGTTATTGGTTGACATGATGTAAATCAGCTGAAACCTTAGTGGTCCAGATAGTAGCTACAAACTTTGCAACAAACATATCACTAAATTGCTAGAAATTATCTATTGAATGTTCTAGCATATTTATGAACTAGATTCGGGCAGAATGGGTCAAAGTTTTAGGGAAAAATTTATAGAGTGATGTATCTTTTGTTGTGTGAATTAAAATAGTGTGGTGAAATTGGTCTAAATGAGCTCAGGGATCTGTGTTTTTGTTGTATCTCAACAAGTCAAGTAATCAAATGCTCGAGAAAGGTGTTGCCAATATTGCTTTATACAACGGGGAGCAAAAGCTCCCTTAATACTGTAGGGTGTTTTTATTTTGGTGCTTCAATAGTTTCTTTTCAAAAAGCTTTTCAAACTCATCAACAATCATGGTGATTGTGGGAGTTGGATCTGATAGGGAAGGTCATGTGTTTTGAGTGTAGGTATTTAGATTGCCATTTGTTGGGGCGGTTGCTTAAAGTGATGGTAAAAGTGGTGCTTAAGCTTCTAAATTTGACAATGTTACTAGGAGGGCTTGAGCTATCTCTAGGGTAAAGCCAAGTAGGGGGATTGCAGGGGTCATTGAAGGTAGGTTGGTAACAGAGAGGTTGGTAGAGGTACTTGGTAGAGTGGGTTCCAATGGGGAAAAATAGGTAAGTGCAGAGGCGATGAGGTAACGTTCATGTTGTTTCAATCTAAGCATCTGGTGTGTCTCGATCTTAAGGATTCATGGTGTTCAGGGATGAAGTCCACACTTACCCCACCAAATGATAACAGTTTGGATTACCGATTTGTTTCTAGATCTAACTTCAACGAAACTTCCTTCTTAGTGACTTGAGTACCTGAAAACAAAGGAATTCGATAGGGTTTTCAACGAAGGGAAGCTCCGACGATCAAGTTAAAATAATATTTTTAAGGAATAATTTAGGATAAAAAAGGCTAAGAGAGAGAAAAAAAATCCTGAAATATTATACCTATTTATAGAGATTTGATTCCTACCTCTAGTATGATTTAATTTCCTTGTTAATGCATATTTCTATTAATCGTAAATAGGAATCCCACTTAGAAAGATATCTTCGTTGACTAGGGAACTGAGCTAGAACCCCTAAATAAGACTTATATCCACTTTAGGTAATTGAATGTCCCTTTCCAAATATAACTTAAAAAATGACCCTATGCCTGGGCATGATTTTGGATCCAGGTTGAACCAAACAATCAAGTGACCGGACTACTTGAGAGATTCCGATTATCACCAAGTATTAAATGTTCTAGAATATGATGCTTTATTGGTTTGCCTTGTTATGTCATTTCTGCATCCTATGTGAACTTATTTTTGACAACTATTGTGAAGAGTCAAAATAATTAATAGTTTTCCCTAACAATTATGATTAGCATGATAGTTTTCCCTATGCATGTCTTTGTGATCAAGATTAGGCATGTCTGGACAACCATAAAGGCCAAAGAGGAGGACTTGTAATTGTGCTAGTTTGGAAATCATTTTGGGGACTTACATGTATATATTGATGCAGAGTTATGTTATGTAAAGAACTCATGTACTTGTATTTTTGGACTTGAAAAATAAAAACTTGATATATGTATAATTATGAACATTTAGTGCATGAATTATATGTTCGGATATATATAATGACATTTACATGCTTGAATGTGATAGAAAAACTATATGTTTATTTCGGTTATAAAAACTATAAACAAATTATGCCATGATCTGAATTCCAAATTTATAAGGTTGAAATGAACAAACATGACCTATGCCCGTTACGTTGCTACAATATGCGCTTTAAATAAGTTGTTTTACTGATGTTGAATGAACTCGACACTATAAAAATATACAAAATAGCGACAAAAATTTACGACAACAATAAAATTCGTTGCTAAATATACAATATAGCAACAACATTGCAACAAAAAATGACTTTCGTCGCAAATATTGAAAGATTTGGTGGAAAAATAAATATTGCAACAAATTTGCAACAACAAATTCTTATTGTTGCTAATATCAGACGCCAAATTTTTGGCGCAAACAATTGCGATGACAAGCAGATTTGACGACAATATTGTTGCAGCTAATTGGCAACAACATGGTTGTAGCTAAGGTGACAACAATGTTATCGTTAAATTAGCAAAATATACTATTTTATTCCTATACTTCTATTGGCGACAATATTGTTGTAGCTAATTGGCGATAACATTATTGTAGCTAATTGTTGTCACTAATTTAGCAAAATATACTAATTGACGACAACAACCACTACAAAAAACTGCTAATTAATTTCAGTCGATGGTTACCAGATTTTTGTCGCTAAAATAACTTAGCGTCGCCGAGACGAACAGTCACTAAAAGGCTAGTCGTGAAAATATTAGCGACGGCATTCAAAATCAGTCACTAATTTAGCGACGAAATATTTCGTCGCTAATTTATATTCATAATTAGTCGAGAAATTATAATGATATTTAGCGACTACATTTTCCGTCGCTAATTATAAATTTACAGTAAAATTTAGCGACGAAATATTTGTCCCTAAATATTTATTAAATTCTAACGTTTAAACTGTAGCGGCAGTTACTGTCGCGAAACCGTCGCGAAATTATTGCCCAATTTAATTCGTTCTTTTGATATATTTTTAAATTTTCACCATATACACTATATAAATAATAATCTTATATTTTCATATATATATATAATTTGTAATGAATTCATTACAAATATAGAGTTAAAATAAAAAACAATTTATAAAATAAAGTATTATTTATACAACTCATTTTCCTAAAACACAAGTAATTAATAACAAAATATCCAATCTAACATAATAAATTCGCTTTCTTATCCAAATTTTATCATTACAAATAAGAAAACTGCAGCAAAAACTGATAATAAGAAAAGGAACTTGACAAGCAGCTCATCATTAGGATTTCTACCACCTTCAGTTCCAGGAAGGGATTCCTCAAGCTATTCCCTGGCATTCTACAGCATTAGCAAAGAAATCATGTATTGACTCGCTTAAAAACCCACTCCACTAAACAAAATATCGATTAATAAACAAACCCAAACCTGAGGCACAATTATGCCGATTTCCCTGAATGACAGCATGTCTAGAAGCCTCAAAGCAAATGATTAATGAAACAAGTCAAGGAAAACCTTTGCATAGGCAGCAATATTACTACTACAGAAACATCTCAATCTGAACACATTTTCAAATTTAAAAACAAGGAAACAAATAAACATAAATACTTACATGTATAACTAACATTGGACAATTGACCATCGGTATTTTATCAACATTCTGAAACATATAAAAGACGTGTACAATTAACTCATATGAAATTATCAACTATTAGAAATAATGAGAATATCATAACTCTGAAGTCGACAACTTAATGATTTAAAAATACCTTATATATGTCAAACCAATAAGTTCGCTTCACTGGATACATGACAGAAAGTTCAGCTACCTTCTTAAAGCCTCCAAAGGAAAAATAATTAACAAAAGCATAAGCCCATTAGTCCATTTGAATTCCATGAATTTAGAATTAAAGGATCACAAAAAAACAGTTTTTTGCGTGAACCAGGTGGGCAAAAAGAATATCATTTTAATTGCAAAGATATAGCAATAAAAAAGGAAACCAAGTGCTTAACTACTATGATAATTTTAGCAATTTGGTAGTTGTTTTCCTTGGAATTTAATTTTCTTTGAATGGTTATGATGTTTTTTTCTATATTTAGTAGACTTTAATTTTGACTTGTTTGTTCATTTTATAGTTGGGATTTAAAATTCGGAGCTGCTGCCAAATAAAAGTATATACAACTCAACACCATACTAAAATAATACCTCATATATCCTTTTCCAAATCTATGAAAGTTGTGACTTCTAAGCCATAAAATGTAAAGAATATTATATTTTGGCCATAATCTTAAAAGAACCAAAGCTACAAAATCTAGACAAATATTAAATATGTTGAACACATAAAATAAAATGTGGGCATCATGCTACTAACCAAATGATGCAGATGCTAAAGTTAGCAAACCAATTTTTCAAGTCATATGTGAAATACAACCTTAATTCATTCAAATGACCATAAAGGTATAAAGGCCTATTGGAATTAGAATCACAATGAAACCTTATGAAAAGCTTAAACGACAAGCCAAATGAATGCACTAAAGCAGTTAACCAAACTGCACAAGAAATATTTCCACAAGTATTTGCAGTTAATCCAACATTCACCAAGCAATACACATGAAATATTTCCACAAATATTTCCACAAGTATTTGCAGTTAATCTAACATTCATCAAGCAATACATAGTCAATATCAGTTGTACCAATTCATAGCTTATAGATTCAATAAAAAGGACGCATCCATCATTAAGGGGAAAAAGATGCTTCCAACATATTACCTGCATAGTCTCAAAAGCAATGCTGAAAGGTTCAAAGAAGAATAGAAGAAACACGGATGAGCCTAAAGTTCTGCATACCAAGAAACACAGCCTCAACCTGCAAGCACCAAAGATACGTATGAAGAAGCTTTTTTTTCCTGGTACTTTAAATTCATGCAAATATGAACAGAAATATGTGGACATAACTTAAAACAAGATTTAAAGGTTGGAAGGGCATCTGTGCAATATACCATTTTTTTTCTCAAAAAAATACATTACTTATTTTGGATGTAAAAGAAAACAAACAAAAACAAGAAGATTGTCTGCCTTTAATTCAGATGAAGTTAAGAATATTAAAACCAAATTAAAGCGGCACTATTACAGTTCCTGAATCACATAAAATATTAGGATGCTAGAGAGTACCAGAAAAAGTCGACAGTAAGGACCAAAAACAATACAGAATAGACACGGAAGTAAGTCCATGGCATTGTAGAAGGAGATGCATTCAGACATTCAAGTCGATATCTAGCTAAAGCTTGAAACATCTGTACAGGTAAATGTCAGATATTTAAGGATGCATCAGAATCAATTGACTATCCCTGCGATCAAATTAAAGCAGCATAAATTATAAATATCATGATATGTACCTTTAAAGAACAGAGGACCGTGAACCAAATAGACCACAAGCCTGCTTGAAATATTGTTGCTGGAATGACTAATGGCAGAAATGTCCCCTGTCAACATTAAAAAAAAAACTCTGAAACTGATGTTATTCCTAATAACCCTCTAAAAAATTTCCAAATAGCTATAGGCAAGAAGGAAAATGTGAAAATGAAAGCACTTCTGTTTAATCATCACTCTGAAAGGCATAAAGAACACTTTAAAGGGAGCCCTCGGTCCGCTTAACTAGGCAGTATCATTCTTTTTATTAGTTCAACAAATCCAAATTGCTTAACTAAACAAGAAGTATATATGCTAACTCAATGAACTAAACTAAAATAATCAAGTTGAGTAGAACGGCAGTATTACCGCTGATGAATATCAAATTGGTTCAACCAAGTTGGTCAAAATTTACCATGTAGATAACATAATTAACAAGATGTTCGTCTGCAGGTTGAATACAAATATCATAAGCAATAAGATAAAAACAATCACTATATAAAAAGTTGAAAACAACAAGAATAATAATTATAATCATAAAAGACACTGCATTCAAAAAGAAAAACACACACACCCACAACCCCCCCCCCCCCCCCATATATGAACAGGAAAATTATAAAGGCTATTCTATCAAGTAGGACAAACAACATTATATTGGGGGCTTTTCCCAGATATAAGGCTCTTATTCAATGTTTGATGGCCTGCAAGTGTATTAGTCAACCTCCCACTCTTTGGTTGTTATACAACAATCTTTTGACAGTCGTGGCATCCTAAAGTAATCACGGTAGCTACATTAAAATTCAGCAATTTCAAAGCTTGTAAATTACTAATATTCAAAAATCATTTTAAGAGGAGAAATTGATTGTGATTAACAATGAACTATAGTAAAAGGGATTTCTTTTTTAAAAAATTGATAAGGAGAGGTCTCCAACATTTAAATGGGAAGAAATAAGATCTAGTTTTGGCAGAAATTCTAAAATTCTAATAATCCACAAATTTTTCAGTAAAATATCAGACTTACCTTAAGACAGAGATTGAGATGAATGAATGCGTTAAATACAAAATTGGCCAGCAGCATAATGGCAACTCTGCCCAATATTGCAGAGCCACAAAGCTCAAAGTCGTACACGCTGCTGAAACTGCTAAATAGCCCACACCCATTGTTAATTAATACAATTCTTCTCAATAAGAACTACATTAGCATAGTCCTTTCCAGCAATGATTTCTCGTTGGCATCAAAGCAGGGCAAAGCACAAATGCCAAGCTCACTGAAAAAGTAAACATTTTAACAGCTATTAATCATCATACAGGCCTATCAGCATTTGTAGTAACAACAGATGCAGTGAAAAATTAGGATTGAGAAAAATAACATAATTGCATGTCGATGACCAAGAAAATTTTCAGGGAATAAATAAATTGTAATTCAAACATAGAATTACCTCACTCAATTGATGGCAATCCTCAGCATCCAATAACAAAAATTGATCTAAATGTAACGAAATGCCAGAATTAGTCAATATTTAGAGCCAAAATTTAACCAAAAAAAACACAACAATCAGACCTGAAATGTAAATTTCAATGAAATTTAGCAGTTCAAGTGATCATATAAACACAAAAAGTCAATTAAGGCATCAAGAATGTGGATAAGAAAGCCTAGATTTAAAATAAAAACAAGATAACAAAAAATTGAAAATGATTAGGCTTGCTTAGGTTTAAATTCCTTAATCAACACATAACGTGTGGAAACAATTAGAAAATAGTTATAAGAACAATAATTACAGAGATAACAATAATAACACTGAAACTAACAGCGTATCAGAATAAACGAAGAACCTGATTCGATCTAGGAAGAGGTCAAGGATGAACAAAATTCCTCGATTTTATCTACAATAACATATTATGCTTTATTAATGAGTTTATCACAAAATTCCTAGATTTTTTTCTTTCTTTGGGATTAGGTTGAATGAGCCAGCATTTCCTAACTAAACTCACACAATCATTGAACTATGCTGCATTTCTTAACCAAATGATCAATCCGAATTTCCTAACCAAACAAGAAAACTAGGTAAGAAATTCCACAAACTGAATTAAGATATGGATAATCTGACACAGGTACGAAACAGCATCGGTCTTTATGCTGCCTTTGATAACCTTGACAAAAGGTTTGCACCAATGGTAACTTATGAATGCCAAAATAAAGTATCATAGTTCTTCGAAAACAGGTAAAAGTCTAAAATATCACGTCAAATTATTCATTTAATCACTAGTAAACCAAATCTAAAATATAAGAATCAGAGCTCACCTGGGAAAAAACTGCTGGGCGACAAAATCAAACCTGCAAATGAGAAATAGTTGAAAAAACTTCCCACAAATCACGATTATTAGAATCAAATAAGAGAAAGAACTGTCATGAGAAGGTAAAAAATAAGGAGATTGAGAAATATAAGAACATTGGCTGTAATATGGAAGTTTAGTTTGAATCAACAAGAATCCCCTGGTGAATATAGGTATACCCACTACATGAATCGCCAAACTCACAAGATGCTCTGTTCCTAAATCGCAGTCCATATATATCGTAGAGAAGGGAGACTGAAGGGAAAATCCCCAAATCGAACAAATCCCCAAATCAAACAAAATCGAAAATAAACAAAAAGAATCTAGCAAACATTTACTTCAACAAATCCAAATAACCAGCACCCAGATCACATAATCGTTACTGCAAATGAGTGTGAGTTATACCTGATCGGAGATCCAAACGGAAATTGGCCTGAGAAATGAGAGAAATCCACTTCTCAGGACAGAGGGACGAGCAGGAGAAAAGACTCCTTTGGGCTTAAAGTTAAAGAGTCTCGGTTACCACCTGATTCTTCAATCAAAATATAAGGGCCTCCTTGAGTAGACGCAAGCGGCGGCTGTGTCAGCGAGATGGTGGAGATCGGAGTAAAGTGAGCAGCGGCCGGCGAAAAGGAGAGTGGCGGATTCCTGGACCAGAGGCGCGCGGCGGCTATCGTGAGGGGAGAGGCAGAAATAGAACGGGGTTTAGGTTGAAAGGGAGTTTTTTTTTATTATATATATATATATATACATGAATGATCTCAAAAATTATGAATCTCGATCACTCTAGCCAAAATAAATTTTTATACCTATAATTAAATAATTAAATATTTTATATCAACTTTATTAAAATTAAAACTATTTTTTCTGATTTTTTTTAAATACTTATGTAGTTATAAATTAAAAATTAAATATTTTTATATGATATAATATTAAATTTTTCAAAATTTAATCCAATTTATATTCAAATTCAACATGTAAAAATTTTAATATAAATTAATTCGTATGATTTTAAAAAATTGGATTAAATTAAAAAATTTATTCATTTTGACTTGTATGAATTTAAGTCTTGGATTGAACTCTATTGTCTATCAATGTCCTTAGGGATGTACAAAATCCGACTCTATTCAAATAAATCGAATAATTCGATCCGAATTAGATATTCAGATGGGGTTATTAAGATTATTTGGATCGGGTAGAGTTTCATATACTTAGTGACCGATGCTAGTGGCTGGAATGATGACGCAAGGCAGTCAATGGTGAGAGAGAACGGCAAGAGAAACCACTGATGAGTTGCGCCAGTGACCGGTGATGGGGAGAGGGGCGCCCCTTCCTTTCTCTCACGTTCTTGGTCCACTCTCTCTATTTAGGTCCCTTTTAGGTTTATTTCTTTTTTTTTTTAAAGATTACTTTCTTTTATAAAATTTTGTGGCCACACACAAATTCTCTTGGTCTTGAAATTTTCATCTCTTTTCATTTTTTTATATCCAATAAATATCTCACTCCAAGCTTTTAGAATATTAACATCTTCTTAAATTATTATTATTATTATTATTATTATTATTCAATAAAAAACTTAAATGTTATTATTATTATTTTAATTATTTTAATAACTATTATACATTTATTTGTTTTAAATCATTTGTCATTAGTTCTTAAATTTTGCTTTAAATTCAAATTATCACTTTAAAATTTTGAAATTATGTAAACAAATCAATCTTAGAACCAGTATCAAAATATTATATACTTGTATTAAAAGTGCTTTCGCACAATTTCAAATTTTTGGAATATTATAATTAAGTTTGAATAAAAATGATTTAATTATAGAACTAGACATTTCAATTATTAAAAACTAAAGTTAATTCAATTAATTAATTCTTATTCAATTAAATTAAGCTTAAAATCATATACGCATTAAATTGAAATGGAGGAGAGAGGTGAGGGGAGAGAAAATGTTATTTTAATATGTAGGATAAATTTTTAAAATTACTAAAATGTCCCTACCAAATTTCATCATTCTATCCTTGTATTCAAGGATAATTTTGTAAATATATATAATTAAAAATTTTCAATAATTTAAAATTTTCTCACAATTTTAACAAAATAAAAATAAATTATAAAATTTTCATAATAATTTTAAATGAAATAATAAACTTTATATTATTATTATATAAATATTTATATTTATTATTTTTCATAATATGACTATATAATAATTATAACAATTACCTTATTATTATTATTATTATTATTATTATTATTAAAATGTAGTTTTTTTTAAATAAATAAGTTTATATTTGGGGATAATTGATAAATAAATTAATAGATTTCCTAATAATTTAATATTTGATTTAAATTTTATAAAATAAAAATTAATTACAAATTTTTTTATTATTATTTTAAATGAAATAATAAATTTTATATTACTATTTTATATTAATCTTGAACATGCAAATATATAATAATAGTAACAATTAGTTTATCATTATTATTAAAAAAGTAAATTTTCTAAATAAATAACTTTAAATTTTGATATAATTGATAAAAAATTATTATCAACTTATAAAATAACTTATAATTTTCTGTTAAAAAATAAAATATTCATTTCATATGGACTATATTAAAATTACTTGAAACTATACATAAATCATGTGAGTGAAATTTAAAAAAATTATTTTTCAATTTATTTGCGACGGAATAGCGATTAGATTATGTCGTCGCTAATTGTAAAACTGTAACAAATTACTATTAGAGACAGAAATTTTCCGTCTCCAAACCGTCGCAAAAAAGGCGCTATATTTTCCCTCCAAAATTAGCGACTTAAATGTTCGTCGCTAAAGTTTCTGAAACTAAAAATTTATAAAATATAGCGACGGAAATATTGTCGCTATTTCCGTCGCAAAAATGGCGGTTATAATCCCACCAATAATTAGCGACTGTTTTATCATTACGTCGCTATTTAGTCGCAAAAATAGAAAGTATCCTCCCACGACGGATTGTAAAACAGTCGCGAATCCATCGTACAATTTGCGACGGAAAAAATGCCGTCGCTAATTTAAGTTGCTAATTGACAGTTTTTTTGTAATGAATGTTGCCATTAATTTAGCAAAATATACTATTTTGTTCCTATACCTCTATTAGCGACAACATTGTTGTAGCTAATTGACGACAACATAGTTATAGCTAATTGGCGATAACAATGTTATCGCTAATTTAGGAAAATATACTATTATGTTCCTATACCTTTATTAGTGACAATATTGTTGTAGCTAATTGGTGACAACATGATTGTAGCTTATTGGCGACAATAATGTTGTCGCTAATTTAGCAAAATACACTATTTTGTATCTATACCTCTATTGGCGATAATATTGTTGTAGTTAATTGGCGACAACAATATTGTTGCTAATTTAGAAAAATATACTTTCTATACCTTTATTGGCGACAACATTGTTGTAGCTAATTGGTGACAATAATGTTGTTGCTAATTTAGCAAAATACACTTCCTATACCTCTATTGTCGACAATATTATTGTAGCTAAATTGGCAAAATTACTATTCATGCATATAGATCTATTGGCAATAATTTTATTGTAGCTAATTGGCGACAACAATATTGTAGCTAAATTGATAAAATTATTATTCCATGCATATAGATTTATTGGCAACAATATTGTTGTAGCTAACTAGCAAGAACGAAGTTGTAGCTAAATTGGCAAAATTACTATTCCATGGATATAGATCTATTGATGACAATATTGTTGTAGCTAATTAGCGAGAACGGAGTTGTAGCTAATTGGCGATAATAATATTGTAACTAAATTGGCAAAATTACTATTCCATGCATATAAATCTATTGGCGACAATATTGTTGTAGCTAATTAGCGAGAATGGAGTTGTAGCTAAATTGGCAAAACTACTAATCCAACCATATAGATTTATTAGCGACAACATTTTTGTAGTTAATTAGCAAGAATAGAGTTGTAGCTAATTGTCGACAACAATAATGTAAGTAATTGAATATAACAATGTTGTCGCTAATTTAATAAAATATTTATGATAATAAAGTATTAAATTTATTACAAAAATGAATACATCATATTTCATATTTTATGTTTAACTATTTTTACATAATTTTAATTTTTAATATTTAAATTTCATTTACATTTAGTTAAACCATTTATTTTGATAAATTTATCTAGTACATTATTTATTAGATAAATTAAATAAACTAAATTGTTGTTACTTAATCAGCTAAATTAAACTAATTATTATATTTATATTCAATAATATTAATTATAAACAATTATTATAAATTATACAATAAAATAACTAAATTGGAAGAAAATAGCTTCAACAAAATTAGATTGAAAAAGTGTTGAAGCCAATTTTGTGAGAGGCGTGATATAGCTAATTTCCTGAATTTTTTAGCGGGATAAAACTATCGTTGGTGGGTTTCATTTTTTCTAAATCCCTAAAACCTTACCCTTTTGTGCCGCTACCCTCTTGCCTCTCTCTCTCTCTCCCATTTTACTTCAAGATCGGCACTTGTAAGCATGGAGATTGTTGCTCAAGTCTTCAAATCAAGCCCAGTATCACCTTCATCTCGGCAATCTTATCTATTGAGGAGAATATATGCAAGTTTGCAAGGAAGGGCCTTACCTCCTCTTAGATCGGCATCATCTAGGGTGACTCTCACGGTATTGCTCAGGTTAAGAGCGTTACCGACAACAAGATCCTTCGCATTCTCAAAGCTCATGGTATTTTAGATACTTATAATTTTGCTGACATGTGTTTTAATTTTTTTTTCCCTTGTTGTCGCTTTACAATGGGGTTTTTTTGTAGGGTTGCAACAAAAAGAAGAAATGACATGCATATCCGGTTTTTGGACCCTTTGTTGTCCTATCCTTTTACCATTCTTGGACGAGAGGGCGCAATTGTTCTGAATTTGGAGGTTCCTCATTTCTTCTGGACTTTTTTTTGAGTCTAAAATTTTCCTGTTCTTTTTTTTTTTTTTTTTTTGGTAATTTATATGTGTTAATTTAGCTGGCAGCATATCAAGGAATTTATTACTGTTGAGGAGCTTGGCTCTCTCTTGAGTCTATGAGAAATGTTGAATTTCTAATTTTCTGCAGGTATTGCTTTGAGACCCATTGGATGAAAATGTTATTTCTGCAGGTATGCTTCTTTATATTTTTCCTACCATTGGGCTTTTCATTTTCTTATTCGTTTCCTTGGCTAGCTATATCAAAACTTTTTTTTATTAATCTTTCAATACTTAAGAAGCCTGCAACGGTTCTTGATTGTTTCATGTTATTGGTGACACGAACTTAAGAACTCACAGTCTTGACCCTATATACATTTAATCTGATGATATATATATATATATATATATATATATATATATATATATATATATATATATATATATATATATATATATATATATATATATATATATATATATATATCTGACAAAAGTCCTTGCCTCTAGTAACATTTAGGTTTTCTCAATTTTGATTGTCCAAATGAAAGGATGCTGTGAGAAAAAGAATATTTAAAAGAAAAATTTCTAGAAGAACCTTATCCCTCAATGGCTGAACAGTACTTGAAAAAGTAAGCAACGGAATTTCTTGTTATTAAAAATTGAGAATTTGAAGATAATTTGTTGTTACTATTGAAAAGAAATAATAATATGGAGCATTTCTTAACAACGGAATTTCATGTCTTAATGCAGAGTAAAGAATTAGCTTTCAAGTTCCTTGCCTAGAAGCTGATGGAGTTCAACAAGATTCACATAATAAAATAGCTGGGCCTGAATCTTCTTTGTCACTTTTATGACACCAGAAGTGTCACAGTAGCAAGAAATCAATCTGCTTCAGTATTTCTAAGGTAACTTATTCATGTATACTACTCACAATTCTGGTGAACTTGCGATTTTTTGGTTTCTTCATTCCATTTTCTTGCATTTTTGTCCCTGTTTTTGCTATATATTTTTGGTACATGAAACTATTATTTCAACCTAAGCTTTTTTCCTGCTTTAATCCTAATTTGTAATCGAAGACTATGTCTCATAATTGATTTCTTTGCTTGAATCATTATAGAGCCAACCTTGTGAATATGAATATACTGCCAACCAAAAATAGCTTAATTTCCATTCCTGGAACTTCACATAAGAACTTTCGCACAATTTATTTGCTTTTGTTTGGCTAAATTCTAATTTAAGAAACCAGACCATATGTTAAATCTATTAATTATATATTGCATAATCCAGCTGATGACAGCACAACGCAAGTTCAGTGCACTTTATTTGAATGTCTAGGTCCTCTAAAAGAACGAGCTCTCCCTCTCTGTTGAACTGGGAAAATTTTCTCTGGAGGATATCAAGGGGGCAATGTAGACATTTCCCTCTCCAGATTCATTAGATACAATCCAAATGTTCTTCATTCTTATGGAAGCATTTGACATCCCAGCAAGTGGACTGACATATGCTTCTATGTCCTTTTTTATCCCTATAACACTTACAGAAACATGATCGATTGAGCTCTTGTTAAAAATCAAGTAGCCCAAATCATTAAAGAAGATAAGCAGCCTTATATTTTAGATAAGGAACTGATTGTGGAAAAAAAATCCTATGAACCAGTAAACATTCCACTGTTAATCTGTCCTCAATAATCCATTAGACACTGGTTTTATCTTTAACTGATGTTTAGTGGGCTATCTGGGTAGAAGCTGCAATCTAAACTTCATTGTAGTGCTAGGAATATGTTGCAAATTTCGATGTCAACTCATCATGTTAATATTTTAATAATTTTGCTCCTCCATTCCTAGGCTATTGTCTGTTTTATTCCTTTTCCATATTTCCTATCAACTTGGTGAATAGGAAAAAGGAATTACAAAACGTGGGACCGAAATTTGAAATTATGATTGTACATCTGATGGCTAATCATATGGTTAAACTTAATTTTAGTAATTTGTATGCTTTGGTTAGATATTATATATTTCACTCACTTGTAATTAGGACCCATTTGGATCCCTAATAGCGAGAAAAAAAGTTCAAATTCTGGAGGTTGTATGCTCTTTCACACGCTTATGTATATCTATACTAATATTCAATTGTTCAATAACCATTGGTTATTATGTTTTCTGAAGGCAGCAAATATTTGCTAGTGAACCTCCAGAGGGTGCATCTTCTGTTGCAATTCAGCTTTCTAATCTCAGATCCTTTGCAACTGCTTTACTTCATCTTTCCCTTTCAAAAACTCAAACACTTGCTTAGAGAACGTGCATAATGTCTCTTTCAGGTATAAGAGCACTATCATCTGAACATTGCATGAATCATCTTGTATGTTTAATTGATGATTTGCTTGACATAATATTATTTTATTTTATCTATGAAGTGGAGAGAAATTACTCTCCTTTTAATTTTATGAAGTAATGTAATCATCACGGTGTAATGCAAAATCACAGACTTCCCGGTTGCAAAGAAGACTTCAAGTTCAATGTCCATATCAGAATGCTCGACAAGCAAAAGTATCTGATTCAGTTGCATTTTTCTTTTTCATAGTTTTAGCATTCAGAATGTTAGTTTTAGGTTATAAATACTCTGTTTATTTACTTTCTTTGCAAGTTTGTGAGCAAACAATTTGTATGTATAAACGGTTTTATTTCATGCTATTGATCTGCAAAGTTCTTCAGTCTTGCTATAATTCACATTTGCATTAATTCAGAAATAAGAAACACACAAAATTTTTGGTACAGCACTTGAATGTTACCTTGATCAATTATTTAATACAATTTCCAGTGCTTTAATTTGCTTCCACTTTCTACTTTTACATCAAAAGTGTAGTTGTTCCACTCCAATCGTGCTAAGTCTTTGCAATATCACAACATTTGCTTACAGGAAGTGTATATATAAAATTTAGAAATAGTGCTTATGTCTTTTACCTTATTACTGAGATTAAAATACTAAAAGCAACATAAAGATGATTTTAATCTCCCACATAATAACCTAGTCTTGCCTTTCTTTGTTCCCCTTTTAATCTCTCATTTCCTGTTCAAATATTATTAATTACATAAGCTGACATAAAAGAAAACTCTATCAAGTCCTGAAGCCTAAAATTTTTTTATCCTGCACCTCCGTCTAACTCTTATTATTTAAATATTTAGAAACATTTATTTATTATTTTTCTTTGAAACTAAGCACTCTGTTCTAATCCCTATCCAGCAAAGTGAAATTTCCTGCATGCCTGGATCTCCACTTGAAATTCTATTTTAATTTTGGCTTTTGGGGTCTGATTGGGAATATATCAAACTGATTATGCAGGGGAAATGCAAATATATCTTATGGAAAAATACTAGTGTTCAGTAGAGGAGAAAGGCAATTGATGCTTGAAAGGGTTCTATGGCCACCTGATAATGGATTATTGGTACATGTTAATTTTGACTTTTTATTTCTGGATGTTAATACAATTTGAAATTTCTGTGATGGTACATGTTAATTTTGTTCTGTAAATAAACCTGGCCCAGCCTTGTAGGGAGAGAACAGCAGACTTCATGCAGTGGATGCACTGCCTTGCTGTTACTGGTCTTCTTTTGGAAAATTCAAAATCATGGAACTGGCTTAATTATTATTTCTCTACGTTGCTTTCTTATTTAATCAGTTCACTATTTTCTTCGTCTTTACTGCATCTAGCTATATTTTAAATCATTCCTTGCTTTATTCTATAATTAAAACCAAAAAATACAAAAAATCATTACATATAAATAAACTTTTGGGATTTGGGTATGCTCGCAAATCTAATTTTGAGCGAGAGAAGTGAATGATTGGAAAGTGGAAGTAGCTTAAATTCTGTTATTGTAAGGTTTTCGCATGAAAAAATAGAGGATAAAAAAAGTAGGTACTTGACAGTTGGTCAAAAAGTGAGGCAAGTTAGAGACAAAGACAGTATCAAGACTCTGCTTGTTTTGGGATGGATCATGGCCACTTTTGTTGGCATTCTTCTTCTTCTCCATGAATGAAATGGAGTGATAAAGCTATGTTGATGAAGGTTCAATGAGTGAATTGCTGCTACCAAATAACACCAGAGTTTCAATAGAAGTAGACAAAATGAAGAAAGCCCTTAACGTACCAGACCAGAGAGAAAAAAGAAAAACAATTACTGTGATACTAAAAGCATCGCTCTAAAGCTGCTTCCAACAGAAATGGAGAAAATCACTCTTTTTCAAACCTTGCCACTTTCCAATACTTCGGTAGATTTGAGGTTAGCATCTCTTAACTCTCTTTCTCTCTTTTTTGTTTTTTTTTTTTTACTGTTATAGATGGGTAAATGTTATTATGCAATCTAATTAAATGGCAGGGTATTGACTTAAGTTTGGGATCTTTATGAATATTTATTTTTGAAAGAAAGAAAAAAATGGAACTTTCCTTCAAAATATACATCCTCATTATTCATATGATGTTTCTATTCTATTTAGACTGCAATTTTTAATCATAAATGCCTACATTATCCCATCATACTTGTCAGCTTTGTTGGAGCTTCATACATAATTGGCAAGAAAAGCTCAAGACTAACTAACAGAGTTTGCAGCACACGTTGTTAAGCTATTTTGGTTTAAACACTTGATAAATTAAAATCTACATGGGAAGGTTTTTTGTAGGTATATACTCTGGACATGGTGGTACTAAAAATAAAGTATTTTGTAACACCCTAATCCCTTAACCAAGGATAATCATCAATCATCATCATGCCTAATAGAGATCAAGCAGAAATAATAATAATTAATAATAATACAAGCTATAATTACATGCCACACTAAATTAAATCAACTTATAAATAAGAAGGCCTAACATTATTGGCCAATGATACATAACGAAATCCTCAAAGGCAACTATAAACTGCCAAATTTTCTCTTAAATGGTTGTCTAGCCATTATAGCTATCGATCCACTGGAGCTTATCCTGGAAGCTACACGGATAAACAAACTTGTGCTAAGTTATAAAGGTTAGTGGGGGAACAAATATTATATAGACAACCTCTTACAATTTTCCATCTTACCATAAATAACTATCACAAAAACATGAGTCTACAAAATTAATCATTCCGCAATGGACATTTTGGGGAGTCCTCAACTTTAACTATAAATACCATCTTTACTAAAAGCTAGAGCATTGCGTAAATCATCTTATTGCAAAACTTATCACTTGCATTATCATCATCATCCTTTACTTATTAAACTAGTATAATTCATACACCTCAAAATCATTTTACTCATAAGTTCTCGACATCATGCTTTTTGATAAGATAAAACTTCAGCTTAATGCATTCCATTATATTGGTTACACAAGATATACATACGATATTGAATCAAAGCATACGGGAGTGCTCAGGTCATGTAGCATCTATATGAGATATTATTAGGCATGCTTACTTCACACACACACACACACACACATATATATATATATATATATCATTCAATTCTCATTACAAGTTCATAATCATGTATTCTCTCAAGGCTATCTTACCATGGCCAACTAAACATCATACGACATCATTTTGCCTCATGCATTGCACTTTGGTCTATGTCAGAGTTATACATATGCACATACATGTATAAATTTTTATATACTTACTAACGTATTTTCATGCCATTTTAAAGAACAGGTATGACACATCATGATTAACCGATAAAGTCTCCATACCACATGCAAACATTTCAGAACTTTCACATACATGAAGATTATTATGTATACCACAGTTTGTATAACTTTCAATACAATATAGTAAGCTTGTGGCCCATCTATTCACCATGGAACCCATTGGCGGAACTAACTCACACCGGCACTCACACAGAAACCATTCTCATAATAGATGTGAGATATCAGCATCATGTAACACATAACATGGCATTTCATTTTATAGAAATAGTTTAAAGCCAATAGGAAATTAGGATACAATACCATAGTAGGCCATTCATCATGCTTACATTACATAATTAGAGCAATCATTGCATGTTTTACTTTATCTTATGCACGTTTTATCATCTTTAATAGCCTCCCTAAGTACTAGTCCAAAGGCTGGATAATGGGAGCAATCGATATCCGAAGGTATCAAACAATGGATATTCGAAGATATCAAATAATAAATCCAAACGGGGCTGAGCAATGGCTCCAACAAGGAACAAACAATAAACCTAAATGGGGCCGAACAATGGTTCCAATAAGGAACAAGACCCAACCGGGGTCAACTATGGTAGCTACGACTGTATCCCTCTAAGCATGCCTATCTAATCCACAACTGAACTAAGACCCGCACGCTTAACCACGTTAAGAAAATCTTTGATTTATCATATTATTCTTTACTTAGTACATCATTTGGCTGAAAGCCATAATTCATAAGAGAATGCATATCGTTCTTATCATACATCAATGTTGAGCTTTAGGCTCCATTATACATGGATGCAGGTCTTGTAACCACATAGTTGCATCAACATCATTCATACATGTCATAGTAGTTACATGATAATGCAAACACAATAAAGTATTACTTTTATTGATCAATCTCATCATACCTAGTATTATATGTGAAGCCAATAAGGCAATTATAGAAGTGTAGTTCTTACAATGAAGAGTCTTCATAAGATTATATATACGTCTATATATATAATCATAGCAATTTGTACTTTTGGGATTCTCATATTTGTTCACATTATGAATCAAACTACTCATCATAGCAAGGTTGAATCAATTATAAAATATTGACTTACCTAACTCATTGATAATTCTTAATGACATACCTTGTTACCATATGTTGTGAGCAGCTTTCACACATCATTATAGCCCGCATCCATACATAATTACTTGGAACAAAACTCATGCATTTGTGATCCATATAATAAAATAAGTAGGTTCTCTTATAGCTTAAAGGTAAACACTTGTTCATATTTAATCCCTTGATTCACTTTCATGGTTTATTCGATTATAAACAACAAGTTATACACTTTAACGTAGTTATATATATATATATATATATATATATATATATATATATATATATATATATATATATATATATATATATATTCAATCATCTTAATTACTTGTATTTTTCATCTTACAACATTTTATACTTAGGTAAGTTATGTGATATTATTTCATCTTAGTCGTTAGCACACTACTAACAGGCATCTGCTAATCATAATATAGTATAGGCATGAGCAACCAGGCGAGTAGTGTAACACCCTTATCAACCCGACCTAACTGAACAGTGCGCGTATACCGGTAAATTTTTTATTACTTAATATTATAAATTTAAACTTAGTTGTTCAATAACCTATAACTGATCCGGATTATTGTTCATTTAACAAAATTTCGGCATTATAACGGCTGTATTTCTAACTAGCCTCCTAAAAAACAGACAAATCACAGTCTCTCAGAGGCACAACACTTCTAATAAAAGCATCTCATCCCTCAAAACTCCATCAATACATCAATATATCATATCCAAGTCATAACCACAAGCATATACATCTACATATCATTATATAATCATATATATGTATATAACTGTCTGTTTAAATACATGCCACAGCTCATAATTATTTATACATGCCAAAAACCTACTTCAACTTCTTAATAAAAGTAGCTTCCCTTTATTGTGCATTATTGCTCCTCTGACTCGCTACCTGCATGCAGCGAAAACTACATGCTGAGCATAAATTATGCCTAGTGATGACTAATAATCTTAGTACTTCCATATAGTATTATAATACGATTATTTAATTAAACTTCTAATATAAACACATATTATTCAAAATCAAGGGAAACCAATTACTACCTACACGATTTACATTTATTCTCATTTATTACTTAATTATTAACAAGATTCAATTTGATCCTTAAAGTTTTGCTTAATTACAAAATTGTCCCTTTTAATCTTATATTTACAAATTTGCCATTATAGTCATTTATTATCATTTTTCTTGTACCATTTCTTCAATTATTCGTCTTTTATTCTTCATTTCACCATTTTTGGGGTAAAATTATATTTTAGTCCCTATACCATAGAAACTTTATATTTTGATACTGTTAGGTCTCCAAAATTATCATTTCACCCTTGTTAACTATTTTTTATTTATTTTTACGTATTAATTATCCATTTTGGTAAAATTACCATTTTATCCCTAAATTTTTATTTTCTTTCATTTAAGTCCTTTTTCTACTTAAACTTCACTTTTATCTTTCCTTTCACTTCTTTTAACTTATTATTACTTTCATGCCCCTAGTACAGTACCGACAGAAATTCTCAAATAGGATACTCGGAACGTGGACCCTATGGGCCCCATACAGACTGAAAAATGATATCACAGATCACTTTTTCACAGAACAGATATCAGATACAGATAAAATCTATGGAGATCAGTGATCCTACCATAACAAAGCAAGTCGCCATGACTTGCACCGCGGTTCAGATGTTCTTATGGCTAGCCAATTATATCCTGAGCTAGGTTTTCACTGCCAGACTATTTCTAAGGGCATAATTTCATTCAAAATCTCAATCAAAACTTCATTTTCTTATTATTTCTTTACTTAATTATACTTATTTCACTTATTAATTATTATTTTCAATTCCTTCACATGATTTGTGAATTATTCTATCATAATTCACCAAAATTATTCATTTTCTCAACAAAGTACACATTTCTTCATATTAATTCAATAATTTCATTACTCACATAATTGATAATTTATCTCTAAAATATTCATTTAATTTCTATAAATTCTACAAAAATTCTTATATGTGTTATTTAATTTCTAACACCATTTAAAGGCTTAATTTCATCAAAATTCACAAAATAAACCTTAGTCTTCTTAGGTATACCATTCGGCCAACAAAGAATCTATACCATATATTCACTCAATAATTCATTTAAGCATTTAAACATACTTATTTAAGGTCATATAGCATTAATTTATCATTACTTTACATTAAACATCATTTTATCACTTTTTACCCTAAGATACATAAAGGATATTTACTTGAAATCAAAGAAAATACTAGGATTTATTAGTCACTAACCTTCCTTCCTAGCTTTAGGTTGCCTAAGCTTCCTTTTCTTTGCCCTTGGTTTGATTAGATGGCTCTACTCCTTGAATTCCTAAAGAAACATAAATTATAACACATCAAAACCCTAATTTTCTTTTCTTCTTTGCTTAATTTAATTACATAAATAAACTCTATACACCTAAATACACCTAAAGATGCCATAAAACCAATATAAATCCATGGTTTCCACTTACCTCTTTAAGACACCTAAAGCTTTCCCTTGTAATTTTCCTTGCCTTAATCCTTCAAATCAAGGGTTTGAGGCTAGAATAAACAATTAGAGGGATAGTATTAGGGATAGGATGCTTTAATTCCAAAGAAAAATTAGTGAGATTGAAGAAATTTTGAGAGAGAAGAGAGAGTGAAGGATTCGGCCAAATGGAGAGGGAGAAGGAGCAGCTGGAAGTTACTGGAATTGGACAGATATTTAGCCCTTAAATACTCCTCCAAATGGGCCAAAATTTGGGCCAAAACTCCATGGGCTTAAATAGTTTCTTTAAGGCCCAATTTCACTTCTCTAAAGGCCCACATAGAATTCTCTCATTTTCTCACTTCAATCCACTTCAATTTTGATTTCATAATTTTTAGAATATTAAAAATAGATAGTACATAAAATTTCGGCTCAATCGGAGTTCGTTACTGGTCCAATTCAACTAAACTGATCCGATTCGACAACTGTCGACATCACCGAAAAATTTATTTTTTTGCACCAAAATATTATACATAAAATTTCATTAAGACATGCAAAATTTGGCAATTTTTAGAGTTCATTTGCTATTTTTAAAAATTTATGCAAAATCAAGTCACCTTCCCTATTAGGGAAAATGACACGCTACCTTTTTCGTATTTTTGATTTTTGGAGGCCTATTTGACCTCAATTTTACTTCAAATTTCAACCCTGAACTCACCATGACCAATACTTTCCAATGGTCAAATAAAATATTTTTCACTTTCGGGTCCGATTTATGGCCCGGTATACTATTCACCATCGAAATTTACTGTTTACGGCCAGAGAAGTGTTAAGGTCATTACAAATAGGTTATTATATATATCAATGCTGATCATTAATTCTTCTTATGATTTTGAGTGTAATCAAGCTTCTACGGTTTCATAATTTAACATAAATTGTGATGTCCCATTTCTTTTAATTTGGACATGTAACCTTGTGACTATTCTCTTATTATCATAATTTAACATAAATTGTGCTGGACGTCATGACTCGGTCACGAATCGTGAAGAATGTCACGACTTGGACATGACTCTTGAAGAATGTCACGACTTGCCATCTTAAAGCAAATAGTCTTTCATTTCTCATCTTAAAATCCTAATTTATGAACCTAGATAACATAACCCTAATTTCTATAGATTCATCTACAGACAACAAAAATCAACAGTACTCCCATTCACAAAATCATCATAATAGCCCCATACCTTATTGAAGCTTCAATTCTTTCTTTGATCCTCCTTATCCAACTTCTTTGCTCATGATTCCTTTCTTCTCCTTATACATAAAGACAACAAGCATGATAAATTTATCATCTCTCTGAACATCCTTAACACTGGAAATCAAACACAGGGAAGAAGAGAAGAGACATTACTTTCATGATGCTAAAACAACAAAACCCTAAGCTTCCTCTTCTTCATCCCACAACCACATAGAGAGAGAGAAAGAGAGATCTCCCTCAAAATGCCGCTCTTCACCTCTCTAGGAATCCCAAAATAATTGAGTGGGATAAATATCTCACCAAGAGAAATTTTCAATATACCTTTATGCACTTTAATCTCCTAAATTTTCATTTCTTACAATTTAACCCTAAGACTTCTAATTTAATTTCAATTACATACTTCCTTAAAATTACAACTTAACCATAGTCAATTTACATACATGCTGAAATTACCAAAATACCCCTCATGGAACTTAATTTTAATAATGCAAAATAATCTAATTCTGTCTCATTAAACCTTAATCCTCATAATTTACTGCAATCCGATTAGGGTCAAGATTGGGTCCTTACATATTTTCTCTATGTAACACTCTTATCACTCCTAACACTGTATCAGTGTACCAAAGGTCGAAAATTTTTTTTCCCAACTTATTCCTTACATTACATTATCATATACTTAATTATTTTGATAACAATTTACCGATGACCTATAAATGTCCAATTTACTATGCATTTAATAAAATTTTTATAATATAATGGCTGTATATAGTACTAGCCTCCTGAAACACGAATAATTTCACACAGCCTCTCAGAGGCTCAACAACAAATAATATCAAACATATCCATTCATTCCATCTCATACATATCCAAAATATAGCTTTACTAATATAACTCTTATTAACATTTACATAACCAAATGTAATTTTTATATATACATGCCACGTTAATATAACAAAAACTCCTAAAAGAAGTCTTTTAACGTGTATTCTTGCTCCTACTTCTGATTTCCTGCACGCAGTAAAAACTACACGCTAAGCACTCAATATGGTCAGTGGTGACTAGTAATCGATACATTTATTAAACTTATCATCATTATTCTTAAATAATAACTTGTACAAAAATATTCATAAAATCATTTAATTACTTATTAAAACATAAATTTTAATTTCTCTATAATATTTTTCATTTTATTCGCGTAAATTCAAGTTTGCTCCTATTAAGCTTATTTTATTTTTTTAAACTAATAATTGAGGCATTTTACATTTTTATATATTTATTTTGACATTTATAAGCAAACTTACGTTTTAGTCTTTGTTGACTATAAAATTTTCTTCTTTAGACAATTTAGCTATTATCTGACTATTTTATCTTTATTTAATCAATTCTTACTTAATTTATTTACTTTTTACACTTTTAAAAAAAATTACTATTTTACCCCTAAACTTTTTTTTTTCTTTCACTTTAGTCATTTTCACTCTTTATTATCAGTTATCATTATCTTTTCACATTTTTATCAATTTATTTCCATTATGCCCCTAGTACAGGTCCGGCGAAAAATCTCAAACCGGATACACGGAACATGAACCCCATGGGCCCCACTAAAAGAGAAATGATTTTCAAAAAACCATTCCTCTAACACTGCACTTTTCACTTAAGTTATGGAGATCAAATATCCTACCCATAGCAAAACAAGTTGCTGTGACTTGCACCGCGGTAAATAATATTCCTATGGCTAGCCAATTATATCCAGAACTAGTTTTTAGTGCCTGACAAATTCTAAGGGCACAATAATAATTACTTTATTAACATTTTTAATTTCTAAAAAGTTCAACAGTTGACTTTTTATTTCTTTTTCATTAACTATAATTTAATTTCATATTAGTTCACCTTTTTAGTCATTTTTATGCAATTATTCATTACTAATTCAAAATTTTCATTTATACATATACACATTTAATTCTCAATAAAAATTCTATTAATTTCAATAAATTCCAAAATAAATTTATTTATGCATTATTTATTATTTACTATTATTTTATACTAAAATAATCAATTATCTCACAATATTTCACAACTTTCACTATATACATACATGTTATATAATCTTAAAAATTTCAAAAAAAAATTTTAAATATTCAATAAAAATTCATGGACACAATTTATCATTTATATATTTATTTTAAGCTAATATATATTATTTTCATGCAAAATTCCATCATTTTTTAGAGAAAAATTCGGCCACCTAAAGAACATCACCTTAAAAATTTTCTTCCTTTTTAGCTTTCAATTCATCTCTTTTAAGGTTCAATTTCATTTATCCTAAACAAATTTCATCATTTAATAACTTAAAAATTTTTTACCTTAAATACATAAAGGAATTAAATTCATAAACTTAGAAATTGTAAAGATTTGCTAGTCACTTACATTTTTCACTTGAATTAGGAAGCCTATGTCTCCTTTCCCTTGCCTTTATCCCTTGAAAAGTCTTTCCCTTCTTTCTCACCTACATTGGCCGGCCAATAAACCTTAGTTTTCTTTATTGTTTTTGTTCTCAAATGCAAAATTCAAGCTCATAATCATATTCTACACCTCAAAATCTATGAAAAAATATTAAAATTAATTTAAATCAATGAATTTCTCAAACTAAATCTTACCCCTTTTTCTTTCTCTACTTGATTTCTTCACTTTCCTTGCTCAAATCAAACAATAGAAACTATGTTGGTGATCTAGAGAGATGGAACTACAATTCTTAAGTTGGAATTTATGGAAAATTTTGAATGATTAAGAAGCAATAGAGAGAGAGGAAAGAGGGAAGCTTGGTTTGGCCAAAGAGAGGAGAGGAGAGAGCTGATAAATTTCTGAAAATTTCTCTAGATTTTTGGCTCCTTAAATACTCCTCATATGGCCCAAAATTGGGCTTGATCCATTGGCTTAACCCAATTAATTTTTAAGGCTCAATTTAGGCTTTTTAAAGCCTAATAAAATTTCTCTCTCTTCCAGCCTTTAAATCACTCCAAAAATAATTTCATCACTCTTATCATATCAAAAATAGCTAGCACGCAAATTTTTGGTTCAATCAGAGTCCGTTATCATTAGATTCAAATTTATCGATCTGATTTGATAACTACCGGTATCACCGAAAAATTTAATTCTCACTACTAAAATATCTAAATAAAAATTCGTGTAGACATACAAAATCTGAAAATTTTCGAAGTTCGTTTATTATTTTTAATAATTTATGCAAAATCAAATCGCTTTCCCTACCAAAAAAATTGATTCGCTACCTTTTTTGTATTTTTGACCTTTTGAGGCATATTTGACCTTAATTTCACTTCAAATTTCAATTCTGGACTCACCATGACCAACACTTTCCTATGGTCCAATAAAATATTTATAATTTTTTGGTGTCCTTTCGGGCCCGAAAAGTACTATTCAACATCCGGAAGTACTGTTCACGACTGACCCGGTGTTGAGGCCATTACACTCTGTATTCTTTTGGTGCAAACTTTCATTGATTAGTTAGTTTCATTATTTGTTTATTTACTGTGTTTACCATGCATTGAAATTCACTCATGGCTTAATGGCTAATTTTTTTTAGTACTTTATTACATTATTCTTTTTGCAGTTCAATTCGAGTTTTCATGACAATCATCAAGTATATTCCCCAGGTCAGAATTATTTTCTATTTGATTCTAAAAGCTTCATTTGGTTCTAGACTATATGGTGATCAAGTTATGGTAAATCCTAATTAACCCATTTGTTGGGCTTGATATTGAAGTTTTTGCATGTTACCCATTAACCACCACCTAACGCAGGTTGCATACTTTTAGCATCTTTTTAATGCATGCAAAGATGTTGGTATACAATTATTTCTTGTTTTTGATCGAGGCATCGTTTGATTACTCACAGTGGGCTTTTATGCTTTTGTTATTTTTAATTTTATTTAAAAATCTTAATTGATTTTGACACAAGATAGCATATTAGACTAGACTTGCTTATCATTCCCATTCCATAGCCATGCGATAAATTGATAAAGCCTCACAAACAACCAAAGCTAAGCTTTTTAAGATTCAATATCATTCCTAGAAATCTCAAAAAAAAAATGATTCACTACTTGTGTTTTTAGTAGGTTTGCCTTATGTTAATTCCTCACACCCTTGTATTAATTTTCTATTTGTTTCTCATAGCTTGTACTTGCAATATTTATCCACTATGTTGATTGAGTTTTAAGTTGAGATTTGTGCTGAGCATGAACAAGAGATGGATCAATGGGTTAGACAAATCCAGCAATAGATGGAGATGCAACAACTTTTTTCAGCAGTAGATTTAGAAGCAAATGTATCTATTTACATTATAGTTATAAGTATATAGTATGACATTTTGGGTGACATTTGTTATTGGTATATATGATTATTTTAGATATACAATTAACGATGATATCCATTTGTAAATAACAATTTTTTCATGAATATATATATTCTTGTATTGAATATTAAGTAGTATATAAATATAAATTTGTGATATGTGGCTTATCATTTAATTGCTGAAATTTTCATATTAATTTAAAAATAAAAAAATAGTTTTAATTTAGTGAGGGATTATCATGTTTGCTGCTATTTAGCATCAACAATGTCGTAGCTATATTTTCGTCGCAAAATTTTGTGTGAACAATATTGTAGCAATGTTGCGACGAAAATACTGTTGTCGCTAAATTTTACATGAACAATGTCGTAGCAATGTTGCGACGAAAATGTTATCGTCGCAAAATTTTGCATGAATAATGTCGTAGCAATATTGTGATGAAAATACTGTCATAAAATTTTTCGTAAACATTGTTGTAGCAAAATGACGATAAATATTTAGTGACAACGCTCTTTCGTCACTAAAATTTGACGACGAATTCTCATTGTAGCTAAATTCTGCTACACCGACTATTGTTTCAAAATGAAAGTCGTCGCTAAATCAGTTTGTGACAATTTGTCATTGCTAATTTGTATTTTTTTAGTAGTGCGATTATGTACACATATGCCAGTTATGTTTGGTAATAATATATTGTTCGCTCACTTATCCTACCAAAGGGTATAAGAGTGTTATATATCATATATTTCTAATGAAAATTAAAATTGATATCTCATAAAGCTTATATTTATCAAATCAGCATGATATAAATAAAGTCGGTTCATTATGTTTTAATAAATTAAGGACAAATTGCATATAAATTTGAAGTTGTTCCCCAATTTTTTCAAAAACTTAATTTCAGAGTAAATAAAATTTTTTTTAGCAAGTTCAAAGGAAGAGTTGATGATTGGTTTGATAAGCTTTTCATAGTTTTTTTATCAGAGTTATGATTTGATGATATGATGATTTTTTATAAACACAAAAAAAAAAAAAACATTATAAAGGAGTTGAAGGATGGAAATTTGGCAAAATTAATGAATAAATGAAATAAGAATTTTTTCGACTATTTAATTATTGAAAGGGCGAAAACAATATTTCATCAACTTGAAAGATAGAAAAATTAAATTGATAATTGTGTTCAAAAATTGGGTTAGTTTTACCCATAATCACTGAACTTATGAAAATTTCACAACAGTGATAATTTTTTTTAATAAAAATAACTAAATTTTGCAAATATATACGATAAAATCACTTTGACTGATTTCCTGCAAGAAAAAAGTCGGAAAATTCAGTTGGCATGTCTGGTCAGCATAGCATGACATGTGGTATACTGACATGGCGAGTCCAAATGATGCTAGTTGGACTTGCTAGCATTTTTCTTGCCGAAAATCGGTCAAAGTTATTTTGTTGTATATATTTGCAAAGTTCAGTAATTTTTATGAAAAAAATTTATTATAGTTGTGAAATTGGTAACAAGTTCAGTGACCAAGAGTGTAACTAATCTCAAAAATTATAACTTTGAGATGTCAAATTTTCAATATTGACATCCCGATGGCATCGCCCCTGCAACTAATGGCTTAATATTAGCACAATGAGATTTTGCAGCACCACCATTGTACTTGAGATTGATGCCAACAAGTTGTACATTTTGACATGGAAAGCTGCTACTGCATGAAAGTTGAACGGCAATAGGCGTTGCAGAAGTACCTTTAATGTCTTTAAAGCTAACATTACCTATTTTGACTTTAGATGGTCCCTAAACATAACACGAAAACACAAGAGATAAATTAATATTGATATAAATCAATAAAAAGAATACCATAAATGAGTATTTAATTTTGTTAGGAATAATACATCTCAATGCACCTAAACTTAACATAATTGTCATTTAAAGATCTTAATTTCTTGAAAAACCATGCAAACATTTAAGCCACTGTTAGCTAACATAGTTGTAATTCTAGTAACCTACATGCATCTCCACATTGACACCAAGAAACCATCGTTTTAGTAAAGGCATCCAAAAGAATATTGTATTGAAAACTTTATATGTTTCGGTTTTTAAAAGATAAGTCGTCTAATGGGTTTTCAACTAATTATTCCAAGATGCATTAAACTTGTAAATCTATAAAAATAATTTGTTCTTTTTTCTTTTTCATTATTAAAAACTTACCTTATTATTGCAAGCACCACTTGGGCAATATTGTTGATCTATTATCACCGGATTTTGTACATTGTTCATAGTAATACTTTCAAAATGAATATCTGATGCTGATCCGCCATATAATGCGGGAAAAGATTTTATTCTCACACCATTTTGAGTATTTGAGAGTCTGCAACTCTTAACAGTAATTCCAGAAACAGGTTGTTCATTTGCATATCTACCTAAACTTCCAACGCTAATACCGTGGCCCGGTCCACATACCATGCCTGTTACTGTAACTTGTTTGCTTCCATCACCAATAGAAACACAATCATCACCAGTAGCAATTGTTGTGTCAATGATATTAATCTTTTGTGATCTTCCAATATGAATTCCATCAGTGTTAGGGCTATTTGCTGGTGCGATAGCTTTAAATTGTTGGAAGGTAAGATCAGAACACCCAAGGACAGTAACATGAAAGCTCTTGCTATTGAGAGAAGTAACATACTGAATTTTGCTATTGGTGACGACATAAAACATTAAGTTCTGTCAATTTTCAAAGCAATGACAAGCACCCAACAAAAAAAAAAAGTTAGTTTCAATAGAAAATCAATTCCTAAAAATGTTTAAAAGATATTTCTTTTTGTTTTGTTTTTCTTTTTTCTTTTTTCTTTTTACAATTCAAATAGTTGTTTTAGATTTTACTTCATTCCACCTTTACGATTGAATATTATTTTTTCATGTACATATGATTATGGATAAAAATATATTAGGGAAGTTAAATTTACCAAAACTAAATGGACTAGAATTCAAATTTTAAGAAAAATGAGAAATTTTTAATTGAGTAATGACTCAAATGTCAGGGCTATTGTTATATAATTTTTCCCTTATTCTTATAAAATGGCATGATGTTGGACACTTTAAAGAACTTACAACATTGAGACTATAGCCACAATTTCCATTAGTTTGACATTCCTTCCATGCCTTTTGTCCTTGACCATCAAAAGTTCCACCTCCTGTTATTGTTAATTGGCTAATATGGTTGAAAGTAATCCAACCTTTCCCTTTTAATAATTTAGGATCTGTTGGCGCATGCAATGTCCCTTGAAGATTAAGCACTATTGCTCCTTTACAAGGGCCTGATAAATTCACTCCTCCTAAGGAGTATACGCCCTTTGGAATTATAATTGTTCCTCCTGCTGCACAAGCGTGTGTCCAAGCACTTACTAATGCCTGTAAGAGAAAATCAATCGCTTTCATTTTGATTTATGGCCAAATCATGCGTTTTATTTTGAGCAAAAACTAATCTCTTTTCTCGATGCATTGGTGTACTGTTCATAATCGGATAGATAAGAGACATTTTGGTTAAAAATAAAATTTAAAGGTGAACTGGATGGAGCATAAAGTAGTGGCTCATCAGCCTTAGTCCTTACTTCAGGGGCCAACTGCACGTTAAACATATATATATAGTTAAAACAATTACATTGAAAATTCAATAAAATTTGCTTACTTGACTGATATCTGTCTTTCCATTTGATGTAGCACCATATTTTATTATATCAAAGACATTGGATTGCGAACAAGCAAGGGAAACAAATAATAAAACTGAAAATATTGTTGAAATAATTCTCTTTAATCCCATCTCTTTTCACTATTTGTTTATGTGTTTTCTATTCCCAAATGATATAGGTTGCTGTTGTGAATTTACATCTTGATTTTAACACTTTATAAGTAAGCAATATACTAAATTTATCATAAGCCTGCCATAATTTTGAGATAAAACTTAAGCGAGATTTAGTTCCAAAAAGACAAAACAAATTTCTTGTTGTCATTAACGTTTCCATTTTATTCTCAAAATCAGAAATATAATAACCTATGGACTTCTACAACCAAGTTGGTTAACTTGGCATTTCGTTTATTTCGCTTTTGTACGGTTGTTGCAACTATTATGTGCCAATAGAGAATAATTCTGTTGAAATATATTTTTTTTTACTTTTAATCTATTTTTAATAAAACATTTATATTATCAAAAAAAAAAAAAATTGCTCAATTTTCTGATCCTAAAAAATATACCAATAAGGATCAATTTTTTATATGGCCGTTAATTTTCAATTTAATCCATATTATTTGCAAGAGAATAGAAACTAGTCTTAAAAATTATTAACCCCAAAACAAAAGAATTTGGGCGGCTCCAACCTGCGCTACTCCTAAAAATAATAAAAGGCAAAAAATGCTCTTTTCTTCACAAAACCCATTGGCTCATTTTTTTTTTCTAATAAAACTTCCTTTGCCCTAACAGATGGGTTTCACTTGATTTAGACTCCATACCGGCGCTGCTTTCCATCGACGGACACTGCTTCCTCGCTTCACTCTCAACAGCTCTGATACAACTTGCTCCACCATTGACAGCTCCACGACGATGTGCTCCACCATCAACAGCTGTTGTGAAGACGTTTCTCGCTAGAAAAAGGACCAAATTGGGGTTTGTAATTCTAATTATACACAAATCAAAGTGAAAGGAGTTACAGGAATTTTGTGCAAGTTTTGAGATTTGAATTTCATTTTCTTATTTTTAATTAGTCAAAAAACATTGGTTTGTTTCTTGGCATTTGAGTGAGGTGTAAAATCAAATTGCGGGATATATATACTGAGGACAATTGGTTCCATGGATGATGTGTTGTGCATCTCCGGCGAGGCAAGCCAGTAGTAGTTCACATAAAAAAATAGGTTATTTAGGGTGCGTTCGGTAAGATTGTATGTTTTTAGTTTTTTAAAATCCATAAACTATTTTTAGTTTTTGTTATTGATTTTTTAAAATTTGTTTAAAAATCGTTTTTCTATTTATTTTTCAAAAAATGTTCTGATATCCATCAATACATGTTATACATATATAATATAATTATTAATATTGAATAATAAGCATTTAATGAAATTCAAAATTTAAAATCTAGCTAGTACATTAAAAAATCATCATAATAAAAACAATTAATTACTATTTAAGAAAAATTAACAATATAAATGTCAATTATTATAATTCAAGTATAATCTCTGTGCTATTTTATCTCAAGTACTGTTCACCTGACGAAATTAATTTGTATTTATATCAATAGTTTCCAGTGGTTCTGAAGTACTGGCTTCATTATTTTGTTGATAATCTTCAAGCACAATATTTTTATTTGTATACTCTACAAATAAAGAATCTATACTTCCCTGCATTCTAATAAAATTATGAATCACACAACATGTAAGAGGTATATATTTTTGCCGCTTTATGTCATATGAAGGCATATCTCTAAGGATGGAAAAACGTGCCTTCAAAACTCCAAAACAACGTTTTATGACATTGCGTAACGAAAAATGCATATAATTAAATAATTTTTTTGGACCTTGTGGATTTGATTCTTCTCTATAATCATGTAAATGATAACATTCCCCACGATATAGACTAAGAAATCCAGGCATATTAGCATATCCTAAATCAACCTCCACCATTGGGCTCACTAAGCTACTAAGTAAACTCAAAGAATGAAGTTGGGCTTGATACATGAGTTGCCACGTGGAAATGATTGAAACCATTGTCGGTAAAAAAAACCAAAAAGAAAAAGAAAACGGCCGTTAGATTTCTTTGCAGAAGCCATAAAGAATCACATTCTTCATTTGACTATTCATCATCAGCACTTGGAACTCCCAATACAGCAAAAATGGACTTATGCAAAGCGATAAGCAACCAAACCGACATCACTTTGTCCTTCTCTAAGCACGTCCTCTTAAACCATGCCAAGACTTCTAATTCTGTCTTATCCCTGCTTTCGATCCAGGTGGTTCTCGGCCTTATTGCCACCGGTTCCGGCGGTCCTACTCTCCAACAACTGCTCTCTTTCCTGAAATCTAAGTCCACCAATCACTTCAATTCTTTCTTCTCGAAGCTTGTTTTCGTGATTTTCTTTATGAAAAATGAAAATCAATTGACACATGAGCAAAGCTAATCGATCTTACTGTGTAAAGTAAACTGGCAACCGTGTACAAGACAGATACCTTCAGTTACCAAAAGAAACCTTGTGCCAGACGACGGTAGCACTGAAAGGTGGGCGGCGACGTCGGCGTAGACGGCTTGAGCGACGATCGGTGCTCCACAGAAGAAACAAATATATAGTAGCAGTGAATATTAAGCTAATTAAAAACTAAACCTAGAATCCATCTTTTGTGGATTCTTATATTTAGTTTTTGTTTAGAAAAACAATTCTGGTAGAATTTTATAGAAACTAAAACACCAAGGTGGAGCCAAACACGTTTCTATTTTTTTTTGAAAAAAAAAATGGAAACCTTAAAAATAAAACGTCTCCGAACAGGGCCTTAGTTTTTTGATTATTTTTTTCTTCTTTCGAGTAATTAATGTCTGTAGAAGGTAGGACTGTTCACTATTTGGGTTAAATTGACCAACCCACTAAAACCATTAAAATTTGGTTTAGATGGTTTTCAGGTCGGGTTGGGTTATATCCTCAGTTTTTAGTCGGAGTAAGGTCGGGTTACAGATGTTACGTTGGGTTATTTGCTAAACCGACCATCTTCATCCTTCTCTCAATCGATCTATGTTTCTTCCTCATTTTCTTCAGCATTCACGCCCTTCTCTACCATCCAGTGTCTCATATGTTCCAAGCCACACTCTAGCTCCATTCTTTTTCGCCACATACTTCTCCCACGGCCTCCTCCTCACAGCTATCTCCGGACTCACAACTTTGTCATGGATCTCCGGTTTGCTCTGCATCATCGGTGTTGAATCTGGCAATAAGGAACTGTAAATGATCATTTCATGATTTGAATCGTTTAGTTCAAAACTTCTGAATTGACTCTAAGAAAGTCAAATCTTCACCTGAGGTATTTTTTCCCCACATTCTCTCTATTTGACTTGAGAATACAAAGTTTTGAATTGAATTGGCTACTCAATTTGAATCATATATAGATAGATTAGGAGAAGCTTTCGATTAGTTTTCATTTTTCATTCAATTCTGTTCCCTTGTGCTTCCCTATTTCACTTATCATTCAATTACGATTTTTAATGTGGAAGGCATATACTTAGCCGTGATTACATGAATCTAAAGGTTCTAGTTCATAAGTTTTTCCATCATGTTTTCAATTTCAAATATTCTATGCATTATTTGCTCTGACATTGGCTCATACAAAATATGGAATGATGAAATGCTGGGTATTTTGAAAAAGATCTCATCATTTCTTCTGAATTCTTAATGGCCCAGAAGCAGAATATTATTTTCGAACTAGACTCCTCAAATGTGGTGGGTTGGTTTCAAAATAATCAAGCAGATAGGCCTTGGAAATTGTCTAATATTTTCAATAATATTGATAGACTAATTTTTATTTTTAAGGAGATCTTTTTCACCCATAGACCTAGAGAATGTAATTATTTTGCAAATGCTCTAGCTAAGTAGAGAGTTCTTAGACAATTTGATTTGGTGGCTTGGTTGGTTTAATTGATTTGTTCTTGGATTAGGAGTTTGATTTTGCATTTGCTTTTTTATGTTCTTATTTTCCCTACTAGTAGATTACCTATTTCCTGCCCTGTGGTGGAGCTGTTATGCTTTGTTCTGATGTTTCATCCTCTAATAAACCATCTCAGGACTACCTTTAATCTTTTATTTTTTTTTGTCTTACTTCTGGTTGATAATCTCCTTGCTGTCAATTTATAGAGCCTATACTGACTTATTTTAGCTTTTTGTCATTTTGAATGATCGTGTTCTGCTATGGCATCTATGGAACTGGTCTACTTTGCTTTGGTTGGATTAGAATTTAATTTTCCCTGGCTTGGATATGATTGTAACTAGGGGCTGTGGCTTTCCCTCTTTGTTTCATCTTCTTTGGATTGGCATTTGGGTTTAATTGTAATTAAACCTGTTGGCTATGATTGGCATTGAGCTAATAAGATTTTTGATTTAGTTGCTTTGTTAGATTCCATAGACTCTACCATCTGGTCGTTTTTTGCCCAGCCACTTGAACCATATTTTTGCTACTTCCAGCTGGTCTGTATTCTGGGCATTCTTATGCGCTTCCTTTTTTCTCTTGTGCTTTACAGCTCTTCTTAGTCCTATTTCTTGTCAGGGGGTACATACTGCCACACTGATCTAGTTTGCTAGGTTAAACTAGATAGACTTTTTTTACTTTTGTGTAGCTATTAGTTTTAAATTTTCATATTTTATCCTATGCGCCTCATCATGATTTTAAGGTTATTTCCATTTCTTAATGCATATTTATGTTAATATTTGATGAAATTTTGTACTAAATACTTGGCTTATAAACATTTAATTTGGAGACCATTCTATGTACTGAACTAATCATCCCATTGGATATATCTACTACTTTATTAAAAATAAAAATAGAAAAGTTTTAAGCTTCCAATATATGAATAATTGGGAGGCATTTGTCGTATAAATATCATGAGGCTTCATCACTTTCTCCGCACCCTGTTTGTTCAACTCTTTTTAATCGTACAAATATCATGAGGCATATAATTAGCTGCCAGCATTCTAGAGTGCTATGCCAGACAAGCAGCTAGATGCCCCTTCACAATCACCACCATTTTTCACAAGAATAGAGCTTGACCCAGGTGATACAATTGTTTGACATGTTGGAATAATATCATTGGTTGAGAAATTAAAGCTTAGATGTTTTGTGTAATACTTTGATCATATTGATTGGGGACTGGTTATTAATATGTCATATCAGCTGCATGGTGGCAACAACATGGAATAAACTGCTTAGAACTGCAACAAATAGCTGTGCGTTTGTTAAGGCAAACTTGTTCCTTGTATTTTGTGAACACTTTTGGAGCATATATGATCATATCCATAGTCAGAGGCAAAATCGCTTTACCCAGAAAAAAATGGATGATCTAGTATTTGTCCGCTACAACTTACGGCCTAGGGAATGCCAACTAAAGAAAAGATCTGGCGACTTAATGTCTCTTGATGGTTTGTTGCCTAAACGATTGCTAAATGATTGGATTGTAGAAGCAGAGAAGCATTCGTTTCAAGAAGATGAGATATCTTTTAATCCCTCACTCTTATAGGTATCAAATTCTGTGACTGACGTTAGAATTTACATTACTAATTGAATTGAATTGAATTTGTTTGTTGGGATATGAACTGAAAATAATTAAAGGTGCATAGCTTTTCAGTATAATAGGAACCGATATAAAACACCATAAAAATGATTTTTTGGCAGCCAAAACTGAGTCCAAGAGTGAGTAGTAATTGCATCGGATATTATAGATTTTACCAAATTTTAGTTCTTTGTCTTTGTTTAATTTACAGGCTTACAAGGGCAAGAGCAGTGGTCGCACAAACACCAACTTTAAGGATGATTACAGATATTAAAGCTTGTAACTCATGAGTATGGTATCTAGTATATTGTTGGAATGACAGTAGAGGTGTATTTTATCTTTTTTTTTTTCTAATAGTATTTAATGAAATGAGTTTGTTGCTCAAACGGAACCATGTTATTGGGGTATCTTGTATGTACTGAATTTTTATATCCTATGAAAATGCATTATTTATTAGTTTTAAATATAATAAATAATATTTTAAATTTAGTACAATTTATAATTTAATGTAATTATTATTTTATTTTATAAGTTAAATTTTGAAAAAAAAATTGATGAGTACAGTAGTTAATTTGCTTCAAACCGTTTCAAAACCACCCCAAACTGTTATAAAGTACAACAAAAAAACTACGCCAAATTGCCTCAAATCACTTATATTGGTTTGGGTTGGGTATTTTTTTTTATTTTTGACCCAATTCAACCCATGAACAACCTTAGTAGAAGGTCCTGGTTGGTGTTTTCTTCTCCTTATGTTTGATTTTCTCTGCCAGATTGTATGCAAGGTTCTGTTTAATCTACTAGTGTTAAACATTATAAGGAATTCTCTTTTTTTATGTTCCCCTGCAAATAAGTTGCCCAATATTCTGATTCATTTTTTTATTAGACATTGTATCAAAACAAAATCTTCAATTACATAGATGAATGCTAAGACTTCATTTGAGGTTGCTGCTGATAATATTTGAATTGAATTGTTTGTTAACTCTATGGCAGAGTATTTAATTGAGTTGCTGAGCATAGACATTGTGTTGGCTGCTAATGTAATCTATCTGTGATTAACATCATTTTAGATGCCATAATGACCCTACATGCTCAGTAATTGGATATTAGTTGCTTGTATTTGCTTATATGTACAATGATGCTTTAAATAGTAAGTTTGGTAGTATCTATAATGGGCATCCATCATCTGTGCTAGATATTGAATTGCTGATATTTAAGGCCATTTCCTAGATATTAGTAAGCTTTTAAATTAAATATTAATTGAATTCTATGATAATGACTTGTGTTTGTAAATCATGCCATTTCCTAAATATCAAGTCGCACAAACTACCTAGCACCTTGTCCAAAAAAAAAAAAATTGTTGTATTCTATATTAGTTGTTATCTTATATGACAGGTTAATTGGTAGCTGTACGTTTTCTTTAGCCAGAAGACAAGGAACCTGTTTTAAAGTTTACTTCCCGTTTGTGAATAACATTAAATCATTAGTTGTAATTTCAAGTACAGTAGTAGATATAGTTTAATTTCACTAGTGTTTGCCTTTCATGTAATTTTATGTATAATTAATTATGCAAAAATTTGTGGAGTAGCACTTAGCAACCATCATTTTGATTATCTGGAACACTAAATATTGAGAAAGTTATTTTCATAAATAAAATATTAGTTAATGATGTAAGGTCTTGATTAAATTTTAAAAGAATAAAAGGATAAGTAGGATAGACAATCTATTCATCTGTCTATTTTGTCAGTTAAATTAGTTGATGAGAACTATGACAGAATTGGAAATTTTATGTAAAATATTAAATAATAGAGGTACCGGTTTCTCTTATGTCTCCTATATCTTGAGCTTTATTTTATAGGAAAATAAAAGAAGTGCTCTATTTTATTTTGACAGACCATAAATCAGGTTAGATAGAAAAACTCCAGATCCGGCGAATCAGTTCGAAACCAAAGCGGGCATATCTCGTTCTTCCTCACCCTAATAAAAACTCCAGTTTTGCATATCTCGTTCATCCTCTCCCTAATAAAAACTCCAATTCTGTTGTGAACAACATACTTCATTCTTCCTCTCCCTAACAAAAACTCCAATTCTACTTGCTATTTAGTTTGTTCTTACCTTGATCTCAAGTTGACTTCTTGGTTGTATGTGTTGAAATAGATAGGGTTTGCAGAGAGTTTTTCACAATACAGAGGATGTTACCAAGAAATTAAATGTTATCACAAAGACTTTCGTGCGTACCATAACTCATGGAACAAGATGAGCTGGCCAATAAAAGGTATGAGTTCTGTTTATAGATTGAATTTATTTGTTAATTTGAAATAAGACTAATTGTTAACATTTTCACTATTTATATTAAAAAAAATGTAGATTATGGCCAAAGTTAATAGTTTATGTTTTTTGTTAGATAAATATTTGAATTACAATTTTCATAATGTTGTAATGGATTTGATTATTTTCCATTTTCTGAAAACTACTTCTACTTGTATTGTATTGCAGAGCATAAGCTGTGGGAACCAAACATCATGGAGCAATTAACCAAAGTTTGTGAATCTAATTGAATTTCTCAATATCCTTATCTTCAGAAGATAATATTGAAGTTCTGTAGGTATTTTAAGCATTTCTATTTTGATTTCATAATTTGTGAAACAGTAATAGACTTTTTATGTGTTCTCACAGGTCTTCACTGCAATAATTGTGTTATGGTCATAGAAATCAGAACAGTAATAGAGTAAAGAATTTGATTAATTTTAATCCATATAGAAGCCAACTAGTTATAGACTTTTAGCTTTATAACCACTGTTCATGCATGGGTTTTGGTTGATGCACAAAAGGGTTCTCTTGAAGCATTTGAGGAAAATATCTGCTTTCTAATCTCATGAGCCTTAATGTTCTGCAGGGATAGAGAAAACCAGATTGAGAAAGAGTAGCATTGACTAGAAGGTGCTAACTAGGCACAACAATAACAGTGCTAATCCTTCTTGAAAATACCTTTTTTTTATTGGTCAATATTATGAAATAACAGGCATACCATTTCTTTTTCTTTGACCGAGACTTCTTTTTTTTTTCCTTTGATTCTTTAGGCATAAAGAATCAAATCTTATTTTTGCGTAAATAAACTTCATTTTGGTAGGATTTGTTCCCTCTCTTCTTAATTTTCCTTATCTGATTTTTTTCGTTTTGTAATTATCAATTTTTGTTTAGTGGGTTTAGGTTTTTTTTATTTACTAGTGATAGATGACTAATTCTTCTTACATGTTAATTAATGCAGCTTTACAAGAGACAGTTTCTCAATTTACAGCAGCTATTGAACAACTTCAATCTATAAGTATATATGCTCAATTTATTTGCTGAACAAAGTTTACTATAGAGTATAATATATTCATTATACACAACTTAAATGGATTCAAAAGCCCAGACTTTTCTTCTTTTCTCTTGAATTTGCACACTTCCATTGTTTACCTTTTCCAGTTGCTTAAGGTTCCTTACTGTTCATTTCTAGTGTCAACTTTGTCATTTTATATAATTTTGCAACTTTGTAACATGATGTTGAAACTCAACTTCCTGATTATCTGTTTCTTTTTGCTATTTAGCTATTCATATTGTATTCAGGAAGTGTGAATTGCGAACTTTGAATTTGTTGCTGTGATTTTGTTTTTGTAAGTGTTGATATTGATCTATAATTGGTAATAATGCTACTTTATATTATACATTTGTGGTCGTATGACATCTTGAGCTTACATTTGCAATTTTATTTGCAAAGTTGAGGCTTAATTATGTCTTCGAAAATAGAGAGTCTCATGCATTTGGGTGCTGCTTTTTTAGAGCACCAACTCATTCTAGGCATCAACTATTGGTCCTTTTATGATTTTTCCATGCGCTTTTCACATACCTCTGGTGTGTCTCTGCTTGTAGCCTTAAGGGTTTTGATGCTGTTTAATGGGCATTGTACATAGAACTATGAGTTTTTGTTTGATCACGTTTATCATTTGCATAGGAAGTGTACAATTTTGTATATATATTGAAATATCATATATACTGAATACTTTAATTCCTCTACTGACATTTAGCACAAATCTAACTATTGTTAGAGCTGTGCTATATATTATTTTTAGCTGGCAATGCTAAGGTAGTATAAGATTGTCTTTTGGTTGGTTTCGATACTATAAAACTCTTGTTATGTATTTTCTTATGGATATCGAAAGTGCATATGTGCATGCTGTTAGGGCATGAGTTACATACGGGTATGTGATGTACAAAATTGGAATAGCTATTTTTCTTTAATATGTTTAATTTGATATGATGCCACTTTCGGTGAAGCTATTTGGGAGTTGTAATGTTTTCTCTTACAGTCCTTTAATCTTATGCTGATCTTGAGTTAGAGGCAATTCAGCAAAGAAGAATGCAGGAGCTCATGGCTCAATGTGGCATGGTATTCATGATTTATTCCTTTTGCGCTCTTGAATTATTGGGTATCGGATGGCTGTTATTTTTGCTGCAGTTGTCTGTTTCTCAAAGTTTATGAATGAACAGGGGAATTAGCAGAATTCTGAACAACAAAAAGCTGAGTGACCGGATGCTTGCAAGTGTACTAGATCGGCTAGTAATATAGGGAAATATAGATTAAGACCCCAAATATCGTACCCAAGGGAACATGGATTGCTAAGAATAATACCTATGTATGAATTAAATTAATCCGAGATTGTTTCCCAAATGTTTTTGTTTTAAAAGCAAAAATTAAATAAAAGAAACAATTAAACAAAACAAAAGCTAAAACATAAATTAAAAACAAAACAATAACTGGAATTCTCTTGCTAAGGAAACTATCCACCTTAACTTTCATTGTAATGACTTAAATTCAATATAAAAACCAGTGATTATGGAAAAACTAGTAATAAACCAAGATATCTTTATTCAAGTATATCATTCTTAGTATTAAACTCATAGACAAATCTAATACTTAGCATGCAAATCTAGTTTTAACTTCCTAAACTTTTATTGAAGCCTTTCTCAAGTGATTCAACTCCAATTCATTCTTGGTTCTTCCTCTCTTAGTATTAACCAATAAAATTCATACATAATCATCTCATATTTCGGATAATAATCATGCATAAACATTAAAGAGTCAATCTAAGAACATGCAAATCATTAACTATGTCAAAATCAATTTTTAGTTATTTATTCAATAAACCAACAATCAATCTCAACACAATCAAGGATAAGAATATGCTTAAAACCAAGAAATAATCAACCGATATTGAAATTAAGCTCAAAATAAAGTCATAACAATGAAAATATAAGATTTCAAAGTTCCATTAGCAAAAGAAGAAAAACTACTTCTTAAACATAATTAAAAACTAAAGACAAAGTTGAAGAAAAATATAATGAAAGCAAAATAACGTAAAAACAAACTAAAGAAAAAGTAAAGCTAAATTCTAAGATTAATCCCTAATTCTCTAATTCGATCCCCTTCATCCCCTTTCTTTGGTGTTTTAGACTGCTATTTATAGGCAAAAACGTGGTAGATTTCTTCCAAAACTGCAGAAACCAAATAGGAAGTGAATTCTGCTCAAAATAGGAAGTCGAAAATCCTTCGCGCAATTGGAGAATCAAATCACGTGGCCACGGCTTTTAGTGTGTATTTCTACGTGACCATGGCTCATTTAGTTCCTCTTCCACACGTGGCCACGTGTGTTCCTTCACTGGGAATCCACGTGGTCACGTCTATGCATTGTTTTCTCCTTTTAGTCTTTCACGTGGCCATGTGATCCTTCCTTTTACATTTCACGTGGGCACGTATAACTCTTCTGGAATTCACACTAATATCTTAACATAAATTTTTCAAATTTACAGTTTTGACCCAAATCTTCTTGCCTTTTTACAATTAAGTCCTTTTTTTCTTGCAAATTAACCCTGAAAAACACTAAAATTTACAATTAACTCCAAAAACATAAAACTAACAAATTAAACTCAAATTAAACCTAATTAACACAAAATTAACTTAATTAAATACCTAAAAACACACTAAAAACATCATATAAATGGTCATTATCACTGAGGATGAGGCAAAAAGGTTGGTTTTTGAACTTAATTATTTTGTTATTCTATACATTTTCTTTGCAGTTAGACATGTTTGATCACACTGCCCATTTTATTCCCATTTTTTAAAATGAAAATGGACCACTTTATCCAATTTCTCACTCATGAAGACCAAATTGTGAAGCAAAGTTAGTTTTATTCCTCCATGTCACTATTTCTGCCCATGTGGAAAAATGTCTGGTAGATTCAAAATGCAATGTGCTTGTGTTAGAATAGATTCAATCAATTATTTATAGTAGATTTATATATTTTCTGACATAATTATTTTTGTTTCTTTATATTTTTATTAGATTTTAGTATGGAGAAAATACTGAAGAACTAAAATTGACTATAAAGATTTCAAGGAACATGAAACTGTTAGCTAGAAATTTTTGTTATGAAATTTTATATCTATTTTGTTAGAGATTTTTTTTGGAAAGGCACCTACATAAATGGATGCTAACTCTACTTTGTAATGAATTATAAATTAATTATATATGAAAGTATAATTTTATTAGCTGTGTATCCATTTATTATATATTATATCTAAATTGTATGTCATATTTATAAATACATGGTAAAAAATATGGTAATTACTTTTAGGGATCATATTTCTTGTCCTTATTATACTTTTAAGGACTAGTTTTATTGTTCTTAATATAACATAGGTTCACATGATTATTGTTTTCAAGGATGAGATTTTCCATCCTTATTATGATTTTAGGGATCAGATTTTAATTTGATCCTTAAAAGTTTATGGTCATGATTATACTTTTAAGGATCAGATTTTTCGGTTCATAATAACTTCAATCCTCACATGACTTACATTATTAAGGATAAGAAATCCGGTCCTTGAAACTTTTTAGGGGCTAGTTTTTCATCCGGTCCCTAAAAGTTTCAAAGACAGGTTAATACATCCTATCTTTAATTGTCATTAGTAGTGGATCTTGTAAGGATGGGATGGCGATCAAAATTTTCCTTCCTTATTGGATTTTAAGGACTAGATTGGCACTTTTAAGGATCAAATTTTTAGTCATTATAGGGTTTATTTCTTGTAGTGATTAAATAAATATTTAATGGATAACAATTAGATATTATTTATGTATCTATTTAACTATGACTAAACTTATAAATTTTTTCTCTGAATTTGAGGATTTGAACCTAAAAAAGGTGTATAACTTGACCCAAATTTTACTGGACAAATTGAAGGTCGGATCTAACTTGATCCATGATTTGTATGCCTAGTCCTAAAAATGACCAAAATAGATTGTATCAAAGGTCAACTCGAATGACTTGCTTGTTTTATAAATTTTAATTTTACTTTTATCAATTTTTAGAATAAATTGATCCATTTTTTTTAATATAAACTCAATTCTACGTATAACACTCTATACTTGATTATATGGAACCGTGTACCTTACATGTACGACTTACTAATTGTCCTTGGAACATTAATTACTAAACTTGCCTTACACTTTGGTGTGCATGCGTGTATGTATATATATATATATATATATATATATATATATACATATATATATATATATATGTATGTATATATATATATATATATACATACATATATATATATATACATACATATATATATATATATATATATATATATATATATATATATATATATATATATATATTCTCTTCAATCAGTCATTATTTTGCAGCATAATGACTATACATGCCTCTAACTTTCCTGTATAGTTAAACTTGCACACTCCCAATTATATACATCAATTCCCAACTCCAATACTCTAGTCAATTTCACAATAATCACAACATTTTTTTTCCAATATTCACATGTTGAAATTATAGATAGCATGAAAAATTCACATAACATCATCTATATGAACATAATGTGTGCAAATCTCATTTCAAATATATTGCAAGCCAAAATAATACACTAGTCACTTAAATTCTCAATTTTTCATATACATGCCAAATCTATAATTCATACTTTTTACAATAATACAAAATATTCTTCAGAATTGGTTCTTTGCAGATTCTTTATCCCTTTTTGACTTGTCTTCTACTAGGAACATACACACAGACAAACAATTCTACATGCTAAATTACTCAGTGGTGAATACCCAACTCATAATTTCATGCAATCATAGTCAAAAACAACACACACATACAATTTATACAATCATCCTCAAAAATAACACTCACATACAATTTATACAATACATAGAATAAGATAATTATCAAATTATTAATCACTCAAGTAATACATAAAACTATTCATTCATAATTCCTGCATATCACTTAATTAGAATATTTCTTACTATTTCATATGTTTAAACATTTAATACTTGTATATTCATGAAATTCAAATTTAATTAATTTACTTCTTTCTTATTTTCCTTTTATTTCTTATTTTCTTTTAGAAATGCCCCTAGTAACTCAAGTGAAAACCACAATAAGTTGGACAAGCTGAACATGGACCATATATGCCTAAATGTTGTCAAAGTGAACACCTGGGTGTTATCGGTCCGACTGAGCTATATGATGAATCCCATTGATAGTATCAATTGTATAACTTTGTAGACAACCATTGGCATACAAATGCAAGTCACCATTACTCGAAAATAGCAATACAAGTGTCTGTATGGCTAGCCATCCAAATTTTGTACCCCTGGTTTTCTCACTGGTATATTAAGGGCACATAATTCACTATTTCTTCATCATTCTTAATTCATTTTCATTCTCACACTTTTCTATTAAAATCATGTTCAATTCTTTCTTAGAATTTCACATATCATAATTATATTTCTTACTTATTCTTATTCATGTTTACATGTCATTATACCACCATGTTCATATGCCTCGTATTAATTTCACATTCTTATTACACCATTTTAGCTCATTTTAAATTGTTATTATAAAATGCATTATATGAATTTGGTTACACATACAGACTCCATTAAGCTCATGCTAGCCATTAACTGCATTTAATTCACAATTCTTACTTTAATTTACGCTTTGGTTCTCATAACTGTGATTATGGAAGATAATCAAAGATAACATGTGGATGCTTTTTAGAAGAACAAGTTCATTAGAGACTTGCATAGAGAATCCTCATATGGATATTAAATCTATGTTAGTGAGGAATCTCTTAATAGCGGTTGTGTAAGTATCCTTAGACTTGAGATCACTAAAGTTATCTTAAGTAGCAAGTGGTATATTTTTACTCTATAACTGATTACTTCCAACTGAGAGTGAACATATTTAGGAGATTGGGTATATCATGACCTACTGAAGATAGTTGAGTGATTGACAAAGGATTCACCATTCTAGATTTAATAAGGGAAGTTATCTCGCATGATTCTATAATTGCCTTGTTCAGAGAATCTCTGGCCAGAGTGATATGCCAAGATGGATAGAGATCCATAGAGAGCATTTTGGAAACAATGGTTAAATTAATAGAACATACATAATTAGATTTATATGAGTTGATAGAAATCCATACTCAGAATCTAATTGAGATAAGAGTGGTGAAAGGAGTAATTGTACAGTAACTGTTTCTATGGAAGGGTATAGTTAAACCACTTGACTTTCCTGATATTTAGGTAGTCATGATGCCTAGCTAGAGGCCAATCATGAATTGTATAATAATATATCAAGAATATTAATGAGGATTGATAAAATGATTTAAAGGAGTTTAAATCATGTGAGTTTTGAATAGAACTCACAATTACATATTATACTACTAATATGGACAGGAACCCAATAGGTCACACACATATAGAAAAAAAAGGATAAAATGATAAAATAACAAGGATAATAATATTTGATATTATTATGGGAATAGAGAAGTGAATAAGAGAATAATTAATTATGATCAAGTAAAATTATTCGCGGAACTTTTGAGAAATGTTCTGTAAAATTGGACCTAATTGAAATAATGTATTTCATAATTAATTATTATTGGACTATAAGTGTTATAGGGATGATATAATAATTAATAGATCCATTGGGGGAATTACAGAGGCCCAGAGAAGTGAAGTTGGCGTAGAAACACTACTGAAGAAGGGCCACACGCCAACTCCAAAACAGAAGACCTTAGAGGCCTATTTCTTGGACCAAAATAAATTAAATATGTTACATAAGTATTATGGAGCCTACATATTTAATTTGGTTGGATTTGAAATTCATTTGGGTAATTAAATCCAACTATATGTACAAAAGGCCTAGTTTGTGGGTTTTGTGCATAGTTTTTTGTGAAAGGGCTTAAATTGGATTTAATTGAGCCCAAATAATTATAAATAATTCTAGAAGCCCAATTAATAATTCTCCAGTAATTTTAAAGAGCCCAATCCCATTATAAAGTTGGATTTTTAACCTAAATATAAAAATCTAAGTGATAGGGAATTAGGGTTAAGTGTGTGTGAACACTTAAGAGAAGTTTCGTTTATTTTTCTCTCTACCCTAGCCGCCACTCCCAAAGCTAGCTTCTAGGATTTTTGGCCAGCCCTTGTTTTCTACCAATTGTTGGTTCATTCTATCATTCTCAAGTGTGGATTACTCATTGGAGGTATTCGATTTTGGACATTGTGGTTTGCGACAACCCGGTGCGAAGAAAAAATAATTGCACAACAAAAATCAAAGGTGATTTTTCTTATTCTCATTAATATGTATATTGTAAATTCATGGCAAGATCATATATATTGGTTAAAAATTTTAAATTCCTCTTATGTATGAGATACATGTAACCGATAATTCCCAACAATATATTCATGTCTTCTAGTCTTAGTGTTCATTCTATAACTTTATTCCCATATTTCATTATGCTCCATACATATGCAATGTCACATATTAGCTTTATTTTTATATTTAGAATCCTTTAGAAATACTTGGGGAGGTTCAGATAAGTTTCGATGACAATTCAAGGCCTAAAAATCAAATATAAGAGGAAATAGAAGAGGCTCATGGTGGTAATTGATTAGTTGCATCACAAGATAGGTGTAGAATCAGTTCTGAAAGGGGCTTATGGTGGTAACTAATTAGTTGCAATGGTGAGCACCATTATGCCCCAAGAATCCTAAAAGAAGATTTTCAGGTTCAACTTATATGCTATTTTAGACCTAAAAAATGACATTTCCAGGTCTTATACAAAGGTGTTCCTTTATGTTTCTAATTTTTGAATCATAAAAAATAATCTCATTTTCACTTCAAAATCTCAAAATATTCATAAAATCCTTTAGAATGCTCCTAATGACAGGGCAATAGACAATATTAAAATTAAAGCCTAGTTTTGACCATATTAGAGGCATCATCTGTTAGTAGTTATGCCCTAAGCCATATAATTAGTTCCTTATGTAATGCCCCATTTCATATTATAAAATTGGGTTTTCTTCATGTTATTATATTTTGGTATGTTAGAATATATTAACATTTATAATAACAATTCAATGTTATTTTTGGCTATCCCTAGTCATTTATCATTAAAAGGAATTATGATAAATAAAGACTAGTACAAGTTTGATTGATAATCATGGGATGATTATATATGGTGATATAAATCAAACTTATAGGTATTTGTTGGAGAATAGGGTACTGGATAGACCTGCTATGAGATACTACATGGGTTAATATCATTAGTGATCTCATAATAGTTATGTTATAGATCCTTAGACTTGAGATTATTATAGTATCCTATATGAGGAACATTATGTTTTGACATAATCAGACATTATCTTTAATTGGATAATAATAAAGGTTATGATTGGACATGATAAGATTCATGCAGAGGATAGTGAATAATCAAGATGGAATTTATCCTAATTTTATGAGAGATATATCTATTAGGCCCCTCGATGAGTAGGACTGAGAAATGCATGGCTGTGCTCAAATGAATTGATGGAGCAATCAATGTCATTTGATATTATCAGTCTACTTAGTGATCAAGAAATTATATGTTTGAACTATATAAGTTTGATGTGGACCATGACTTATGTTTAAGCAAGATATCGTGTAACAAAGGGATTATAACATGTTCTATTAGGTTAAAATCGAAGTATTGATATTCATATTAGTTGGGTAGTCATAATGTTTTGCTAGAGACTGCTTATGACTTATAGGCCAGTGTTGGGATTGGGGCCTACGACCAATATAATATGAACCTATTGGGTCGCACATATAGAATGTAATGAATGAACTAAGGGTTCATTCGGGCATTTCGAATTTTATTATGTGACAAATTAAAATTAAAAATAAATGAATAAAATAAATAAATATTAGTTAAGATTAATATTATAATTCTTATTTTAAATAAGAAATAAAGTATTTCTTATTTTAATAAGAAATGTAGGGCCAAAATTCTCTCTCTCTTAATTAGGGTTGGGTCACGTATATATATGATATGTATTGTTTAAAAAAATCCTAAAATGACATACTAAAAGAGTGAGCCGTCATTCTTGAAAGAGTGAAATAGAAAATCATTTTTTTGTGTTACCATAGCTGCCAATGAAGGGAGCTAGCACTTCGGGTGAATCCGTTCATTGTGTTCGAGTGTGGATACCGATAGAGGGTGTTCGTTTCATGTGAGGCAACACCTACAAGATGATTTTATACTATAAGAGGTTAGTAATCATTACTTTATCTTCATTGAGTCAATTGGATCGTGTGGGTTTCACATATCCGCCGCATTTTTATTTTATTTTTCTATTGTCAAAACCCAACATTATTAGTCTTTGATTTTTTTCACATGAAATTTTGTATGTGAGTTAGTTTCTATCCCAACTAGAATTACTCAATTTTCATCCTTATAGTTCAAGTTATAAGTAAACAGTCCTGCTTGGTCAGATGAACCATAAGATAGATTTTTGCTATTCCAAGAATAACTTCCCTATTTCGGTTCTTAAGCACCATTAAGCTTAATTTTCATGATCATACCTCATTATCACATCTAATATTTCATTCAGCATGTCACATACACAAACATACACATACAAAATGATGAGAAGTTTCCATTTTAGCAAGCAAAAACACCTTCTTCAATCCCTTTTCACATCTTTTTCCTTTTCCCTTTTTGATTCTCCTTCTACATAGAGGAGATTACATATATAAACATTTATATATTCCCTCAAATCAATTCCCACAATAAGAGACAAAAGAAGAAGAGAAAAAGGGGGAGTTAATACCTTAAAACACCAACCACTAAATTCTCTCACCTCTTAAATGTGAAATTGAATTTTTAAGGGTTATTTATGGGTTTTTTAGGGGTTATTTATGGAAAGGAATGGTTTCCTTTCTACCCTTGAATGGCTGGCCATCCCTTCTCCTTAAATCCCTTACATTTTGTTTTTTTCTCAAGAGAAATCTAGAGAGACTATGTGTCAACATCTTATTGGTTCACTTTGTTGGCCCTAGTTAAATTGCACTTAACCCTTTAATTCTCTTCAATTTCTTATTCTTAACCTAAAAATTTCACTCTGTTATTTCAATTGAGTCCCCTATACCACATTTTTTTTCAATTATATACATGTATAACTTAATATGAAATGACCATTTTAGCCCTTTCTTGACAATAATTACCTTTATGTCCCAACCTATAGTACATTAACTAAACAGACACATATTAATCATATTATTAATTGAACACAAATACATATTACATCCTCCTAGAGTATAAATAGGGGCCTTACATTTCTCTCCCACTTAAAAGAATTTCATCCTCGAGATTCGTACATAGTTTAAACAATTATGGATACTCTGCTGTCATAATTGATTTAGGTTCCCAAGTTACCTCTTCCATGCCATGATGTTGCCATAACACTTCAACCAAATGAATTTTCTTATTATGTAATTAACTTACTTCTTTAGCTAAGATCTCCTTCGATTCTTCATTGTATAAATAGTCAGTTTGAACTTTTATCTTTTGCAATGGCACTATATGAGACTTATCTGATTGATATCTCCAAAGAATGGAAATATTAAAGACATCCTATAGCTTAGATAATTCTGAAGGAAGTGCAAGCCTGTATGTAATGGGTCCAACTCATTTTACAATTTCATAAAGACCAATAAATCTAGGGTTAAGCTCCCATTTCTTTCCAAACCACAACACTTTCCTCCAAGGTGACACATATAGGAACACTTTATCACCAACTTGGTATTTTATATCTTTCCTCTTCAATCCACATATGATTTATGCTCGTGACTAGCAGCTCTTAATTAACCACTACTTGAAATTTGCACCGTTTCTTTCAAGTCCTTGATAATATCGAGAACAATCATTTTATTTTTAGATAACTTGGTCCAACATCAGGGAGTTCTACATTTTCAACCATATAAAAGCTTCATAGGGTGGCATACCAATACTAGCTTGATAGCTATTGTTATACGCGAACTCCATCAAGGTAAGGTATTTATCCCAACTCCTCGAGAAGTCTAAGATAGATCCCCTTAACATATCCTCCAGTGCCTATATAACCCTCTCGGATTATCCATCAGTATACGGGTGGAATGTTATGCTGTAATGGAGTTTTGTACCCAAAGCCTGTTATAACTTTAGATATGGATGTGAATTTTAGATCTTAATAAAAAATAATCGATAATGGAATTCCATGCAATCGAACAATTACATTTACATAAAATTCAGCAAATTTATCCATTGAATAATCTAGTTGAATCGGTATAAAAAGAGTTATCTTAGACAATATATCTACAATCATCCACACTGTATCATGCTTCATTTGTATGAGAGGTAGGCCTAGAATAAAGTCCATGGTGATGTTATCCCATTTCTATTGTAGAATTGGAATGCGATTCGACAACCCTGAGAGGAGTTAATGCTCAGCTTTCAACTGTTGGCAAGTCAAGCATATAGAAACGTATTATACTACATCCCTCTTCAAACCTGGCCACCAATAAAATTATTTCAAATCTTGGTACATCTTGTTACCACCAAGATGTATGGTAAAAATTGTATTTTGCACTTACCACAATAAAAAATTTCTTTAGCTCTTGATCATCTGGCACACATAATCTATTCCAATGGTACACACTTCCATCTTTCTCTATTGAATACTTAAATTGGTTTTCTCTGAGTAACCTAATGAGTGGAGAAGCAATGATTGAAAATCCCTTCACAAATCGACGGTAGTAGCCAACTAAGCTAAGGGAACTCCTCACTTCCTGCACATTTCAAAGTGGTTCCAAATAACAATGGCTTCAATCTTATTGGGGTTAATTCTAATGCCTTTTGATGATAAAATATGCCCAAGGAAAGAGATTTTTTTAGCTAAAAATCACATTAACTCAATTTGGCTTACATCTGCTTCTCTCGTAGCATCTGCATTACAATTCTTAAGTGCTCTAAATGCTTTGTTTCATTTCGAGAATAGACCAGTATATTATTAATAAACACTACAAAAAATTGGTTTAGGTAAGGCTTAATTACCCTATTCATTAAATCCATAAAAGCTGCTAGTGCATTAGTCATCCCAAAAGGCATAACCAATAATTCATAATGGTTACACTGGGTCTTAAATGTGATTTTTAGGTTATCTTCATCTTTCACTCAAAGCTGATAATATCCCAATCGTAAGTCAATCTTTGTGATCACATCGATACCCTTCAACTGATCAAATAAGTCTTTTATTCGGGGCAATGAATACTTATTCTTCACTATTACCTTGTTAAGCTATCTATAATCTATACACATCCTTAAGGTCTCATCCTTGTTTTTGGAAAATAGAACTGGTGTGCCCTATGGTGACACACTAGGCCTAATAAAGCCTTTATCTAGTAACTCTTATAGTTGAACTTTTAATTCCCTTAATTTCGATGGTGCCATTCTATACGATACTCTAGAGATGGGAGTTATACCAGCTAGGATTTCTATAGACAATTCCACTTCCCTTTTAGGTTAAAGGCCAAGGAACTCTTCTAAAAACACATTGGAAAACTCTTTATCGATCAGTATATTATAAAGTTTTACCTTCTCTTTTAGAATCAAGTACCAAGGTTAAAAATGCTTCACATCCCTTCTTTAGGAAATGCCTCACTTGTATTGTTGATATCACATTTACTATAGGTTTAGATCGAATACCCTGTACTACTACTGTCTTACCATCGACATCTTTAAGCATTACTATTTTTGCCTTACAATTCACTACTGTTTGATGTTTAGTTAACCAATCCATCCTCAGTATTACATCAAATTCTTGAAATGGTAATTCAATTAAATCAACTAGAAACTCTTTCCCTTATATCATAATAGGGAAATTCCTACATACTCTATTCACACAAATGCTATGGCCTAAAGGACTAGTCACAGATATATCAAAATCTAACCAGTCTACAGTTGGCATATTTTTACCCATGCCCCAAATCCGAATATAAGAATGGGTAGAATCTAAATCAATAAGCACATGCACATTAGTGTTAAAGAATGATAAAATGCCCGCAATAACTTTCAAGGCATTTATATCTTCACAAGCTTTCATTGCATACACCCGGGTAGGTGGTGTAAAGGCTAAGGGTCGATCAATAGTCTCGAAGGCATTTTTGGATTGAAGTCTAAAGTGAATGGATCACCTTGACCTTTTCTTTTCCTTTGCCTATCAAGGAAGCATTAGAAGCTCCCTTACTACCTTGTTGGGTAGACCTTTTCTTTTGTCTCCAAAATGGAAAATTAGCAATAAAGTGATTAGTGTTATCGCATATGAAGCACCTATTAGCATACTATAGGTGCCTTAATTTCTCTTGGAACAATAAGTGTATTTTGGTGGTTGTCCTCACCTTGTACTATCAATATCTCCTTGCCCGATCTGGATGTGATAAAGGTTCCCTATCATTCACCCCTAATAGTAGGACTATTAAAAGATTTAGTTTGTTGATCTCCCTATGCAATCCTAGATCTCTTTCTTATTGATGAACCACTTCTAGCAAAACTTCTTTTCGTTCCTTTTTTTTTATTGGCTAATCATTCTATTATACTCAGATGGCTGCTTGTTCAAGGTAATGGTTAATCGATTGCAATAATGTAGGTCCTATTAGCCGCTCTTTGATTCGGTTATTTAAACCATCCTCAAACTCATTTAAAAGCTTTAGTTAACATGGATTTTGGCTTATATTTGCGTAGGTGATTGAATTCCTTTTCATACTTAGTGTGACGTGTACCAGAGCCCACTCTAATTTTTATTGGTTCCTCGAAGGCCCACTTTTAGTGTCTAAGACAAGAAGATGCTCAATATTAATTAAAAATTGGCTACTTTGCAATAAAAAGGGGTCAAGCTAAAATTATTGTTTGGTAGTCAACCCATGAAGGTGTCTATTAATAAGCCTAAAAGAGGTAGGTGTCATAAAGTTGCCACTTAAAAGGACGTTGGAAAATGATTCTCAACCTTTTGTTGCCCAAAACAGAGATTGATGTTTAGAACATTACTCTTATTAGGCACCTTGGTTATGTATTTTTTATAATTGGATTTTAAATTTTAATCCACTCCCCTCTCTAACACAATGCAAAGCTATATAATTAAATAAACATTCCAAGTAAACAATCAAAAGCGACAAATAAATAAATTCCAACTAATTAGGCTTATTATAGAAGCAAATTGTCCAAACACCAAAAATTTGATGCACATATATAAATCAATATATTCATTTGAGTTGGGAACATTTGTTCCCTTATGCATATTTATATAAAAATCCTTATTTTTTCCTTTGTTTGATTTTGGATGGAAAATTGGATATTAGTCTAAGTTTTAAGGAAAATCAAAGTAACATACATCCCTAAATAAAATACATCCAAAAGATATAAAAAATAATACATCCAAAAGATATCAAAAATAATAAATAGTCAAAAATAATAAACTAAATAATTAATAAATGAAATAATAGAAAGGGCAAGTGGTAGTCATCTGCTAGTTAGGGGCATGAGTCCTAATGCAAAATGCTTCTGGAAGTCATCCAAAGTGAATGAAATTATATACTCACATAAAAACACAAAAAGGTAATGAATTAGCATCAAGAGGAAAAACATAAATAAAATACAGAAAAGAAGATTATTTATTTAATTATACACATAGAGTTAAGATGAACAAAATAAAAAATTATACAGAATGACAAATAAATAATTTAGGGATCAAAGAAATAATACAAACAATAATAAAATACCTAAAACACATGAATAAAGGCCCAAAAATTAGCTACGAATGCCTTTGGAAAGGTGACAGACAACCATAGCTGAATGAGCGGTAGAGACAAGAAGGAACTCCTAATGTCTCATATGTCACCTTGGCAGACGGCATTAATGGGAGCTTCTTCCTATCCATCACTCGTAGAATAGAATAGAATGCAAAATTCACCCAAAAATCACACAAAATTGTAAATGAACTTAAATACTCAAACATCAAAGCCTTAAGCATGCCAAACTAAGATTAAAACCCTCAATCATGCATTAACTGTACTTAGAATTCATTAAAATCCAAAATAATAAAATAAAAATAAAGCTTGAACATGCATAACAATGGAGGAATCATAACTTAATCATATCATGATCATGCACATTAATCCAGATTCGTACACTATTAGACTTAAACATGTATATCAACAAATCATCACATAAATATATTTATTTCAATAGTAATCAAAATGATTATGGATGATAATTTTAGAGAGAGAAAATATAAAATAAGAGCATAAAATATTACCCTCAAGAGATATTCTGACACCGAATCTCTTGAAGTCTAGTTCTCCACTTCGATTGTAAATCCTTTTGTTCTAGAAAATTGAATGATTCCTTGTGTGTATATGTGTTTGGATCAAGTGGATTATTAAAGAGTTTTTCCTTCTTAAAGAGAGAAATTAGTTTTCTTCCCCTCTAAAAGTTTTCTCTATCATCCAAGAATGATTCCCCTGAAAACCCTAAAATCTTTTCCTTTTATATCTAGGGTAGAGTTAGAGTTGAATTCCAACTATATCTCTCAAAATCTAGAGGTATTGATCCCCTAAAATCAGGATTTTTCCCTTGATATCTATCTTCCTATTTTTGAATTTCTAAAAATGTGGGAAATCTGGACATTTAGCTATAGATAGCCATCCCTCCGGATAGATGGTCGTCCTTCAGGTAAAAACCTAAAATTCATAAAAATACCCTTAATTTGACCTGTATAGAAGAGAGACGGCCACAGACAACCATCCCCTATATGATAGATGATCAACTATCACCACTAGAGATCAGAATTATGCTTTTTTGTTAAAACCTCTTGAAAACACTTAAGAAATTATAAAATCTTTTAGAAAATCCTAAGAAGTTCATAATTGGAGCATTAAAATTCACATCCACTATCAAAAATATATTATTTCCTCATCATCAGATAATCTTGATCTAGGCTGCCTCAGGTCACGGTGTCTACAGCTACCCCCAATTTTAGGGAACTAGTGCCAACCTGATTAATGCCAGCTTGCCAGCATATAAAACTAGGTTTTCTATTGTATTTGATCAGTGCTAACTTGTAAACATGCAGAATTGAGATGAGTTGATTAAATTTGACTTGCATCGACTTATTAGCATGAAAAATTAAATTGACCTATTGTATTTGATCAATGCCAATTTGTTGGCACGCAAAATCAAATGAGATTAAGTGATATTGTGCTGGTGTCATCTATAGACATACCTATCCTTCCAGTTGATTGATGGCTGGGACTCTTTGAAGGTGCAACTGCCCCTTTTGAAATGACATTCTAGTTGAGTTATTAACATGCTTGAAGCTTGTGTTTTTCAAGTATACATATATCTTGGAGGTATTTCAGCTTAATATTATGATCTTAGCTAGATTCTATACACTTCCTAATGACTATGTCAACACTCTGTAGATTGGTACCAACGTAGAAAAAACCATCATCATCAAGGCTATCAACATGTCTGATCTTATTCTGTGCCTTCCTAGAATTTGCATTTTAATTAGGCTTTCACCTCTTGTCCAATAGTTCCTTTTTGTCAACATCAGTTTTATGACTTCATAAGTGTTTAGATCAAAATATGCCATGGTTTAAAGAGTATGGTTTATTTCCAAAAAGTCCACTTGGTTGTAGCTCAAATGAACATTGACTGCTACAATGGTATTATGACCATTATACAACTCTATCTTTGGCAGTATTCCATTCTAACCCCGTGATAATCAAGATTTTCTAGGATAGTTAGTGGTGAAGGTTCCAAAAGGTGGCCTTTCCATAACTTAGACATAACAACAAAGATATGTCTAGTTCATAGTGTCTGTACTTTATATCTTGCTTCCCATAAACTCCAGCAAAAAGGCATTTAACACCCTAGGTAGTGGTGTAATTCTCTTCTTATTCAATAATTCCCTTATCCAAAAGAGACTGAAAAGAATGTGATTCCCCTCTTAGATGAATCCAGTTTGTGCGAATTCTCAACAAGCAAAAGGGGGCATAAGATCTTTCCAGAATTAGAAAATATCTGTACTTCTCTTTATTGTGCATCCTTTCTAATTTCAACCTATTCAGGTAACTTCCCGTGATGAGTATGGGTGTTTTAGCCTATCCTTTAGTTGTGGTGGCAGGTATATCCCCCCCTGATAGGGGTTTTATATACTTGTGAGAAAGGCTTAATATTAGTGTTCTGCTTATTGAGTTCTTCTATTTTCTTTTTCTTTTCCCTTTTTTTATTTTTTTAATTTTATTTCTTCATTTTTAATCCCTTATTTACATTATTTACCTAAAGCACATTATTTTTTTCCTTGTTACATATTTACTATATTATTTATTTTGTTTACATATTTACATACATGTATTATTTATTTTAGTCATATTTTTATGAGTAACTACATTAGTGAATTTTATTTTAATATGTTTATATTATTTTTGTTAATTGTTATTTAGTTAGTGGAGTTAATGACGTTAGTGGAGTTAGTGAATTAATAGGGTTATGAGTTGATTGTTTAGTGGAATTAGTGGGTTAGTGGTCTAAGTTTATTGTTAAAATATAAGCCTATAAACAGGCATATGTAATTTGTTCTGTGAAAAATTGGGAAATGAAATTTATGTATTCTTCATCCTAAGAATTTTCCCAATATTTGCTGGAAACCTATAATACTCCCTAAAATTTATCATGCCTCTTGAATTTCAAGGCTTTCTATATCTATCGGAGGATTTGGACTTGTCTGCTTTTGAGGACTACTATTCCTAAGATAAGCACTTATGACTTCACCACTTTTGCTTTGTACAAGCAATGGGTCACTAGTTCGGTAGTCAACAATAGAATATCTCATCTTAGGCACCTGGATTGAGAGAGAGAGAGATGTGATATAGATAGACTAGAATAGATACTATCATGGATTATGTTTTAGCTTTCATTAAACTTTTTGTATCTGAACATATGAAAATAATATGCTACTTTTAGATACATTGACGATGCTATGAACACATGCATGACGTTTCTTTATGATTTTAGTACACATGATCAAATTTTGATATTATCCCAAAGATACATATTATTCAATCTCTAAATGAAAATTTAATAGCATTATAACTCTTGTCATCAATCAGCCCTCTTGAATTTTCTTGATTGATTATTTTCTCTCGGTCTCCAATTTTTGCCCAGGATGCCTTTTTTTTTCGATTTTCACCCTAACGAGGTGACCAATTTTAGCAAGGCCACCATTTTTTTTGGGTTTTTGACCTGCGGAAATTTATTCTCTTCTTTTTCTCTTTAGTCTTAGCCATATAACCTTTTTAATTCATTTATATTCACCAGTTCTCTAAATTTATTGCCATCACTATCTGATAGAATCACAACTTCCTTGGATTAAAACTTTTTAAGCATGAAAGGTCCTTCCCATGTGGGCCTAAACTTGCCTTGGATATCTTAGATTCCAGGCCTTATCTATTTGAATACCAAATCTTCCTTCTTTAAAGGGTACTTCTTAACCTTCTTCCCAAATGAATAAGCTAGTCTCTTTTGATAAATTTAGTTGTGATAGTATGCCTACATCGTATCCTCATCGAGTAGGTTAAAGCTATGACAACCTCTATCTAGCCCACTTTACTTTTGGTAATTTGACCTTGAAGACTACCTTTAAAGATTGATGCTCGATTTCTACTGGCAATATTGCTTCCATCCTATAAACCAAAGAAAATGGAGTGGTTCATGTCAAAGTTCTAGCTATAGTCCTATAACCCCATAGTGTGAAGGGTAGCTTATCAATTAGTCTTTATAAGTTTGAACTATCTTAGCCAGCATTTTTTTGACATTCTTATTAGCTGCCTTAACTGCTCCATTTGCTTAAGGTCAATAAGGAGAAGACTTATGATGTTGAACCCTATATTTAATAAGCATTTATCTGGTTTCATTGGAGAACTATAACCCATTATCTAACACTATGTGATGAGGCAAACCGTACCTACATATTAAATTCCTTTCAATAAACTAGCAATATCCCTTGCATCTACATTCTTTAAGGATTTTACTTTTACCCACTTGGTAAAGTAGTCAATGGCCACTATAATGAACCTATGCCCATTCGAAGCTGGCGGATGGATCATACTTATAATGTCTATACCCCATGCACTAAATGGCCATGTTGATGTAAGGTTGTATAACTCAAAAATAGGTAAATGCCTTAAGTTTACATACTGTCGGCATAATTGACATTCTTTGACGTACTTAGAACAATCAATATCCATTACGAGCCAAAAGAATCCTTGGCGCATGATCTTCTTTGCTAGGGCTAAACCATTCATATGGGCTCTGTACACTCCCGTATGCACTCCTTTCATGACCCTTTTTACCTTCTTTTCATCCAGATGCCTCAGCTAGATCCCATCAGGTTATCTTTTATATAACACTCCTCCTACATTAATGAACTGAGACGACAACTTATGAATCATCATTTGGTCCATTTCTGCAGCTTACTCAAAAAACATAGACCTTTCTAAATAGTTTTGGATGTCTAAATACTAAGGTTTTTCATCATCCAACTCGATATTCATAATCTGCTCATCTTTAAAATAGGGATTATCAGAACTCAAAATTAGCACATGCTTCATACTTACCCCTTTCAAATTATCCCACATTGATACTAAGATGGCCAAGGAATCCGCCAATTGGTTTCTTCTCTAGGTACATACCCAAAGGTATAAAACTTGAGATAGGGCAATAATCATTTTTCTTTCACTAACCATTCACCCCTTACTTGATGGACTACCAAAGATGAATCTCCAAACAAATATTTATTCATTTTATAAATTATTTAATTAATAATATTAATTTAATAGTTATTTAAAAAAATACTTTACATTTACTCTTATTTTTATAAATAATGGTAAATATAAATGATTTTTTAAATAATAAAAACCTGAATTTAAAAATAAAAATCAAATTTAAAATTTTAAAGAGGAAATTTTTTTTTATTTTGAAATTTTAGAGGGAGTAAAAAATTTAATTAAATTTAAGAGGGAAAATTAAGAGGGAATTTTTTTTTCTAATGGTGTGTGTGTGTGTGTGTATATATATATATATATATATATATAACAAAAACCTATCTCATTTTCTTCTGCAAAATCCCTAGCGACAGCCATCTAGCTCTATAGATCCCTCACTTCTAAGGGAACCAACTTCACCTTCAACTATGGTGATAAAGCAATTAAGAGATTTCTTGTGAGGAACATTGTCGAGCAAGCTGCAGTTAGGGATGTTTAGGAAGCTTGTGTGGTTAGGGTTCGTTCTCACACTGAACGTAGGAACCGTGAGCCACCATAACGCTTTCTCAGGCACAAGGTATTCTCTTCTTCTCCTTTTTGTTTCTTGTTTATTTTTGTCTTTATTCACAAAATCTTTAGCTGGGGAGTTTGCTTATAGATTGATTGATAGAGGTGGAGAGAGATAAGAGAATTGGAGATATGGGTGGGGTGACTTCTTCTATGGCTGCAAAATTTGCTTTTTTTCCACCGAACCTGCCTTCTTACAAACTAATTACTAATGATGCCACTGGTCTTTTTCTTCTTGGCCATTTCCCTCACCATGAAAACGTCGACGTTTTGCTCCTTCCCACCCGTAAGTGTAGTGAGATCGTTGCTGTTTATGTTTGGTATCCTATGGCTACTTCTACTTTGCTTTACTCTCATGGAAATGCTGCTGATATTGGCCAAATGTATGAGCTTTTCATCAAATTGAGCATCCACTTGCGTGTCAATGTCATGGGGTAGCTTCATTTCACTTACCCTTTTTTTATTATTTTTTTATGTGTTATAGAGTTGTATTGTTATAGATTTTAGGTTCCTGTGTTATGCCCAGCTGAGATATTAGGGGAATTCGGTTTGCTTCTATTTGAAATGCAGGTAGTAATTATGTTTTGAGATAACAATAATGAAAAGTGTGATGGGTTTGAACATGCTTGTAATTTAGCTACATGGGATACAGAACCTGTTTGAGATCAAGTGGCTGATATATGTATGAGTTAGCTGTTTGATCATTAGATCTTTGCTGTCCACAATTCACATCACGAGTTGTGATGTTATTCTTGGTCTATCTGGATAGCTTGTGAAAAGTTATTTAGCTTACTACGAGATGATGTTTCTTTTTTGCAAAAAAAATTGGAAGTTCCCAGTGCTACTATACTATATCTTATATGAAAAAATATATTATATTTAGTGTGATCAGTTGAATAACTTTCCTGGTTTATGAAATCTATTAAGATGCACCAACAGAGTTAATTGTCTTATTTATTTCATGTTTTCATCCGACCTTAGATGTCTTTCCAAAGGTGACTTGTTTATTTGTTTGAGACTTTTTTGAGACATGGAAATGATCTTAATATGTTAGTTATGCCCATGTAATTGGTTTTGTATTATTTGGGAGTTTATATATTTGATTTTTGGTTTTATATATAGCCCTTCTATGCATCTATGTACAATTTATGGACCCTCTAGGGCAATTTAAGTATGGTCTGCATTATAATTTGTTTGGATAATTCGGTTGAGAAAGCATCCTAGTGAATATGCAGTAATCTGGGTCGTCGAGTAGGCTATCTGTTTAACTTTCCTTGCCCTTAAACCAAATCAATTATATGACTATGCCTGTATTGATTTGATCTTAGTTTTAGCATTGTATAAACCAATCCCAAGTTAGGCAGGGAAGGTCCTGACTGAGCAGGGGAAATTTTGATCTATAATTTTTGGCAGCGCATTTTGTTGGATTACTCTTCCCATACTATTGAATGTCAGTCCTTGAAATGTAGAACATGATATCAAGATCATAATTGTTGTGTACTTCTCATAATCTTTTCAGAAGAAATAATGACATGTTTTTACTGCTTGCCAGATTGTGCATAAGGAGCGTATCTATAATTTTCTTCACTGTGTATCCATCCTTTGTTTATTTTATTATTATTTGAATTATGTATAGTTGAAATCGTTAAAATGATTTTACTACTATGAAATCTATACTAATTGTTAAACTTTTGCATTTTAAATAATGTGATTTAATGTGCATGCAAAATTTTAAAAATATCGAATTATCTGAAATACTGAATTGTATTGTATTGTTTTGTACCGAAAGAACCGAAGAACCGTACCGAATTGTACCGAATTTTTGTAGAACCGTACCAAATTATTTCGAATTTTCAAGACAGTTACAATACTTAATTTTTAAAATCCCCAAAATTTCAAGATAATACGGAGATTTGTAAATCCCCGAATTGTACCGTACCGTGTACACCCCTACTGTCAACTAGTTGGGGAATGAATCCCGATGATAGGGACTTGGATGGAGATGAGCCACTACCCTAGAGGTTAAAGATGCTTGACTTGCCAATGTTCAATGGTACTTTAGACACTTCGGCCTATGTTAAACTATACACATTGATCATGAAAGGGATTATCCTAACCAGAAAGAAAAAAGTGGAATATTTTCTTTAGAGTTTTATAGGGCCCTACAATTAATTGGTATCATAGGATAGATAGGTGCACCAAGGAAGATTGGGATCTATTAACTGAGAAATTCCTTAAACAGTACGACTACAACATTAGAATGAAAGTTACTCTGAAAGAACTTAAGCTGCTTTTGTTGGATTTTAACGGTTACATGCATCACATACATGAGCGGAATTTTAAAATTTTTTAACCATTAGATCTAATCTTGCCATGAATACACAATATAACTATATGAGAATAAGAAAAATCACCTTTGATTTTTGTTGAACAGTTGATTTTACTTCACACCGGGTTATCGCAAACCACAGTGTCCAAAATCGAACACCTCCAATGAGTAATCCACACTAGAGAGGGGTAAATTGAACCAAAAAATTGGTGTTTAACTAGGGATGGCCAAAATTCCCAAGAGCTAGCTTAGACGTTGGCGCAAAAGGGAGAGAGAGATTAAGAGAAAAGACTTTCTTTTTGTTTTAATCACTTAACCCTAATTCTCATTAGTTGGCCTTTTATAGTTAGGTTAAAATTTCAACTCCTTAATGAGATTGGGCTCTTTAAAATTGATGGAGAATTATTAATTGGGCCTCTGAAATTAATTATAATCATTTGGGCTTAATTAAATCCAATTTAAACCTTTTCATAAAAGTCTATGCACAAAACCCACAAACTAGGCCCTTTGTGCAACTAATTGGATTTAAATACCCAAATAGATTCCAAATCCAACCAAATTAAATATGTGGATTCCATAACACTTATGTAACATATATAAATTAATTTGGTCCATTAAATAGGCCATTAAGGCCTTCTGTTCTGAGGTAGGCGTGTGGCCCTTACAGAAGGGCTTCTGCCAACTGCTTCATTCCTTTGTCCCTTAATAATTACTCCAATGGACTTATTAATTATTATACTAGTCCTATAACCCTTATAGTAGTCCTAAAACACTTATAAGACAATAATAATTAATCATGAAATACATTATTTCAATTAGGTCCAATTTTGCAGAACATTTCTCAAAAGTTTCGCGGATAATTTTATTTGATCATAATTAATTAAACTCTTTAATTAATTATTATCATATTTTCTTCTCTACCTTTATAATAATATCAAATATTATTATCCTTGTCATTTTACCATTTTACCCTTTTCTTTATATGTGTGTGACCTATTGGGTTCCTATCCATGTTGGCAGTATAATAAGTAATTATGAGTTCTATTCAAAACTCACATGATTTAAACTCCATTTAATCATCTTATAAATCCCTATTGATACTTTTGATACATCATTATACAAGTCATGATTGGCCTCTAGCTAGGCATCATGACTACCCAAATGTTAGGAAAGTCATATGGTTTGACTGTACCCTTCCATAGAAACAGTTACAGTGCAATTACTCCTTTCACGACTCTTATCTCAATTAGATTCTGAGTATGGATTTCTGTCAACTCATATAAATCTAATTATGTATGTTCTATTAATTTAACCATTGTTCCTAAAATTCCCTTCATGGATCTCCATCCATCTCGGCATATTACTACGGCTAGAGATTCTCTGAACAAGGCAATTATAGAATCATGCAAGATAACTTCCCTTGTTAAATCTGGGATGGTGAATCCTTTGTCAATCACTCAACTATCTTCAAGTAGGTCATGATATACCCAATCTCCTAACTATGTTCACTCCCAGTTGGAAGTAATTAGTTATGGAGTCAAAGTATACCACTTGCTACTTAAGATAACTTTGGTGATCTCAAGTCTAAGGATACTTGCACAACCGCTATGAAGAGATTCCTCACTGACATAGATTTAATATCCATATGAGGATTCTCTTTGCAGGTCTCCAATGAACTTGTTCTTCTAACAAGCATCCACATGTTAGCTTTGTTTATCATCCATAATAACAGTTATGAGAACCACTGCTTGAACCATTCAAGAAGCATAACATGTGCTAGTCTGTCCAAATTAACAATGTCCTATCTTGTTAATTCTATGACTAGGGATATTTAGATATTAACACATTTGCATGCAATAGACATCTCACATCATGAACACCTTCATGATTGCCTTTGCACTGTGTTTATAATATCTAGGACTTCATTTATTAATTTAAGATTTACAAACTCATGTATTCAAACATAGTATTAATAAATGAATGATGCCTTTTATTAAGAATATAAATTTCATACATATGAAAAACATCCCTATTACATGGGCTCTAGGGCATACTCTCTAACAATCTCCCACATGCACTAGAGCCAATCACTCATATGTCTCAGACCCATGCTATTTATATGGTGATCATGCTTAATCTGGGAAAGTGCTTTAGTGAGGGGATCTGCCACATTGTCATCTGTGGGAACCCTTCCTATTTTCACATCATTTCTAGCTACTATTTCCCTTATGAGATGGTAGCGTATGAGAACATGCTTGGATCGCTAATGAGACCGTGGTTCCTTTGCTTGCGCAATGGCTCCATTGTTGTCACAATATAAAGGAATCAAATCAACAATGCTAGGCACCACTCCTAGTTCGGTTATGAACTTTTTGATCCAGACTGCTTCTTTGGCTGCTTCTGAAGCAGCAATGTACTCAGCTTCCGTCGTGGAATCAGCAGTTGTTTCTTGTTTGGAACTTTTCCAACTAACTGCTCCTCCTCCCACTATGAACACATAACCAGATTGTGATTTACAATCATCTTTGTCAGATTGGAAGCTGGCATCTGCATACCCATTTACTTCCAAACTGCCCTCTCCATATACCAAGAATATATCCTTAGTCCTTCTCAAGTACTTAAGAATATTCTTGACAGCTGCCCAGTGTTCCTCTCCAAAATTGGATTGGAATCTATTTGTGACACTCATAGCAAATGCTACATCTGGACGTGTACATAACATATCATACATGATAGAACCAATTGCAGATGCATATGGTATTTTATTCATGCTCTCTCTATCCTCTAGTGTCTGTGGACACATAGACTTAAAAAGGTGTTTCCCATGCACCATGGGTATAAACCCTTTCTTAGAGAGATCCATATTGAATCTCTTGAATACTTTATCTATATATGTACTTTGAGAAAGACCTAGAAACCTATTGGATCTATCTCTATAGATCCTTATTCCCAGAATATAGGATGCTTCTCCAAGGTCTTTCATGGAGAATTGCTTGGATAACCATATTTTAACAGATTGGAGAAGAGAAATGTCATTTCCTATGATCAATATGTCATCTACATATAGAACTAGGAAGACAATTGCACTCCCACTGACCCTTTTATACACACAAGGTTCATCTTCATTCTGTGAGAAACCAAACTCTTTGATTGTCTCATTAAATCATATGTTCCAGCTCCTAGAGGCTTGCTTCAATCCATAAATGGATCTTTGAAGCTTGCATACCTTTTCGCCATTTCCTAATGTGAATCCTTCTGGTTGTATCATATACACATCCTCAGTAAAATTTCCATTAAGGAAAGCTGTCTTCACATCCATTTGCCAAATCTCATAATCATAATGAGCTGCAATGGCTAAAAGTATTCTTATAGACTTAAGCATGGCTACAGGAGAAAAAGTTTTGTCATAGTCAATACCTTCTTTTTGATGATAACCTTTTGCTACTAAGCGAGCTTTATAGGTAACTATATTACCTTCCATGTCAGTCTTTTTTTTGAAGACCCATTTGCACCCTATGGGTTTTATCCCTTCAGGTGGTTGAGTTAAAGTCCATACTTTGTTCTCATACATGGAGTCCATTTCAGATTGCATAGCCTTAAGCCATAAATCACTTTCTGAACTGTTCAAAACTTCTTGATAGCTTGTAGGCTCATTGTCCTCTACTACAGTTATGTCTCTATCCGAATCAATGTGAAATCCATATCTCATAGGGATAGAATGCATCCTAGTAGATCTTCTAGGATTTTGTGTATAATCAGGTTCAACTGTAATCTCATCATTATGAAATTCAGTTTCGAGTTCAATCGGTTGATCATCTTTTATTTGTGGGTCTTGAACTTCACCAAGTTCAATTTTACTCCCACTATCCTCTCGTAGGAGAAATTCTCTTTCTAAGAAGACAACATGCCTTGAAACAAACACGTTTTGTTCTAAGGGATGATAGAAATAATATCCAAATGTTTCTTTTGGATATCCCACAAATAAACATTTGTCAGACTTAACATCCAGTTTGTCTGACATTGTCCTCTTCACATAAGCAGGACAACCCTATACTTTCATATGAGAAAGCGTGGGTTTCTTGTTATTCCACATCTCATATGGAGTAACATCAACCAATTTACTAGGAACTCTGTTTAACACATAAACAACAGTTTCTAGTGCATATCCCCAAAGGACTTAGGCAAGTCCGCTCGGCTCATAATTGATCAAACCATATCTAATAGTATTCGATTTCTCCTTTCAGATACACCATTGTGTTGTTGTGTATATGGAGGAGTCCATTGAGATAAAATCCCATTATCTCTAAGATAATCCTGAAACTCTTGACTTAAGTATTCTCCACCTCGATCTGATCTAAGTGTTTTAATACTTTTGCCAAGTTGTTTCTCTACTTCATTTCTAAATTCTTTGAACTTTTCAAATGCTTCTGATTTATATTTCATTAGATAGATATATCCAAACCTGGAATAATTATCTATGAAAGTAATGAAGTAGGAGTAACCTCCTCTAGCATGTGTAGTTATTGGACCACATATATCTGAATGTATTAAGTCCAAAACCATTTTAGCTCGTTCTCCTTTACCAATAAATGGAGCTTTTGTCATTTTTCCCAATAAACAATATTCACATGTATCAAATGATTCATAATCAAATGATCCCAAATCACTTGACTTGTGTAATTTGGTCATGCGTTTTTCATTTATATGGCCTAAACGACAATGCCATAAGTATGAGGTATTTAGATTATCATGTTTCATTCTCTTGGTATCCACATTATGTACTTCTTTAATTAAATCAAGAACAAATATACCATGCTCAATGATAGCTTTTGCATAAAACATATTGTTCTTAAAAATGTAACAACATTTGTCTTTTAAAGAAATATCATAATCATTCATCAAACAACTGAAAGAAATAATACTTTTGGATAAGGCTGGAACATAATAACAATTATTTAATTCCAGTACTAATCCACTAGGAAGAGGCAAATAGTAAGTCCCCACAACTGTTGTAGAGATGTTCTGTCCAGTAGCTAACTGCAAACATATCTCTGCCTTTCCAACTCTTCTAAAGCTTCTAAGCCCCTGTAGATCATTACATAAATGAGATCCACATCCGGTATCTAATACCCAAGATTGTTTTGAAGCAATAGAATAAGTATTAATTTCAATCATATGAATACCTGAAGTAGAAGCATCAACTTGCTTCTTCTCCTTGAGAGAATCTAGATAGGCCTTACAGTTACGCTTCCAATGACCATCCTTTCCACAATGGAAGCAAGTTCCTTTGGGATTCTCTTTCTTGGCAACCTTCTTCTTGGAGATCCCACCATTCTTTGGCTGCGCCTTGTTTATCTTCTTCTTTTGCTTCTTGCCTTTAGTAGAAGTGACAACCATGACACTTTTTGGATCCTTCTTAAATGATCCATCAGCTGTCTTGAGCATATTAATTAACTCAGGAATGGATACTTGGATCTTGTTCATGTTGAAGTTAAGCACGAAAGGTGCATAACTTGGAGCCAATGAGTACAAGATTAAATCCATGTATAGATCATTATCCATAACATAGCCAAGTCTACTCAAATGCTCAATATACCCATACATCTTCAATGCATGAGTAGCAGCTGAATTGCCTTCCACCATTTTGCAGCTAAATAGAGCTCGAGCAATCTGATATTGCTCAGTTCTAGCCTGAGAAGAATAAAGCTCCTCTAGATGCAAAATGATGGTTCTAGCATCCATCATTTCATGTTGCTTCTAAAGCTCCGAGGACATAGCACCCGGCATCAGACATGCTGCTGCTTCACTATCCTCCATGTATTTTCGATAAATGCCTTTGATCTCATCAATGGCATCTTCTGATGGAAGTGGTGGTGGATCTTTATCAAGGACATAGTGGATCTTTTTAGCTCTGAGAACAATTCTCACTTGCCTGATCCAGTCAGAAAAGTTATTGCCAACCAGCTTGTTATCCAAGATTGAATGTATATTAATGTTCGACGTGCTCATGATGATGACATAGATGTGAAAAAGAAAAGATATGAGAGTATGTTCACATATATTAATGCATTAATAAGGTCTTTAATTAATCCATTTTACTCCCACTATTTTATTATGAATTAATAGCCCTCACTATATAATCCGAGAAAACCCAATGGTTTTCTTAGTGGGCCAATATCCAATCCTTGATATGTAATTTGACCTTGACTGTGGTCAACAAGCCAAATTCCATACCCTTGAAAGGTAGGTATCTCTATACCAATTGTGTCTCTACACAACTATTGGATCATTAGGTTATCAACTCTTGATGCATGCATATCATATATGCATTCCCTAATCTTGCCTCTAGAACCATTAGCCTTAACTGTGGTCAACAAACTAATGGGCTAGCTAAGATGACCCATTTAATTAGATTTGAACATATTCGATATAATGTGAGCTTGACTGTGGTTAACAACCCACATTATAAAGAACTATGGTTCTCCTCAAATTAATGGAAGGCTTATATACCTTAGTATTTGTTTGAGGGTTTTAGTTAATTAAGTCTCATCATACATGGTTGGCATACATTGGTATGCATCCTATATCTATCACATAAATATAAGCATACAAATATGGTATAGTTATGGACTTCACTACATTGATTTCCCCGAGCCAAGAGGGAAATCAAAAGGTCACACCTAGGTAGTATGCATGATTCAAACAAGAAAATAATTACATTATCTTCAAGCTTGTTGGATCTCCATCCGGCCCATCTTGCTCCTTGATATTGGTCTCCATCTCTATTTCTAATTCTAATCTAAGTAATCTAATTACATATTACAATTTAAAATGAAATACAAACCAAAAGCAAGTGGTCGGGACATGAAAGTCCTCATTAGGCCAAAACATGCATTATGCTCAATCACATTGGGCTTTGTCCATAACTAACCATCATGCCAACCATACACCCTTATGTGCCTCTCTAATGCATAAAGAAATGGATTGCTAACTTTGTTTCAACTTTTGAAACTATATTTTGAGTTATTTTAATGATGTGATCAAATTAGGAAACTTTTTCCATTTTGGAAACTTTCATTTTAGGAAACCTTTTTGCATGCATGTGTTCTTGTCTTAATAATCAATCAAATTGATTATTAATTAATTATAAATTGGTTATTTAATTAATTAATCATATTAAATAATTAAAAGAATCAATTTTGGGCTTAAAACAAATGTAGGCCGAAACCCACAGAAGGAAAACCCTAACTGTGTTCACACACAAACTAGTTTTGTGTCTTTTGGACCATTTAGGCCTTTTGGAATGAGCCAAGCCCACTCCAGCCCTTAAAACCCATTAATAAACTTAATTAATATTTATAATGTTTAATTTAAATCGGCTCCTTGGGCCCACCAAGTCATTCACTAATTTAAACCAAGTCCGTAAACATAATTAAGCCCATTAAGTGGTTTTAATAAATTAAAATTAATAAAATTAATTTAAGGCCCATTTTAATTAATCCAATTAATTAAAAATACTTTAATATATCATATATATCAGATTTAGAAGATCAAAAGTCTTTCTAACCAAGAACACATCAAGAACACACGAAGAACACCAATTTATCGAACTTTTCGACTAAACTAGTTTTCATGCAAAACTTGTTCGATTTTAATTCCGTTCGATCCTACGGCTTAATATCACATATTAAACACATAAAATATCATCTAAATGATTTTTAAATGGATCCATAAGAAATTAAATTAGAACAGCCCCTACATCACCTAGGGTTTCACGCCAAACCCTAATCACAATCCTTCAAAAGTTTCATTTTTGTTTCCACCAAATTTATTTGATCACATATACAACCAGAAATCAATATTTCTCATTCATGAACAATCAAATCTAATATTTTAAATTTCATGAAATAAATAACTCAAAAAAAAACAAAACTTATTCCGCAGAAAAATATAAAATTGTATATCCATGGCAAAACCGAGGCTCTGATACCATGTTTGATTTTAACGGTTACATGCATCACATACATGAGCGGAATTTTAAAATTTTTTAACCATTAGATCTGATCTTGCCATGAATACACAATATAAATATATGAGAATGAGAAAAATCACCTTTGATTTTTGTTGAACAGTTGATTTTACTTCGCAACGGGTTGTCGCAAACCACAGTGTCCAAAATCGAACACCTCCAATGAGTAATCCACACTAGAGAGGGGTAAATTGAACCAAAAAATTGGTGTTTAACTAGGGCTGGCCGAAATTCCCAAGAGCTAGCTTAGGAGTTGGCGCAAAAGGGAGAGAGAGATTAAGAGAAAAGACTTTCTTTTTGTTTTAATCACTTAACCCTAATTCTCATTAGTTGGCCTTTTATAGTTAGGTTAAAATTCCAACTCCTTAATGAGATTGGGCTCTTTAAAATTTCTGGAGAATTATTAATTGGGCCTCTAGAATTAATTATAATCATTTGGGCTTAATTAAATCCAATTTAAACCTTTTCATAAAAGTCTATGCACAAAACCCACAAACTACGCCTTTGTGCAACTAATTGGATTTAAATACCCAAATGGATTCCAAATCCAACCAAATTAAATATGTGGGTTCAATAACACTTATGTAACATATATAAATTAATTTGGTCCATTAAATAGGCCATTAAGGCCTTCTGTTCTGAGGTAGGCGTGTGGCCTTTACAGAAGGGCTTCCGCCAACTGCTTCATTCCTCTGGCCCTTAATAAATGCTCCAATGGACTTATTAATTATTATACCAGTCCTATAAAACTTATAGTAGTCCTAAAATACTTATAAGACAATAATAATTAATCATGAAATACATTATTTCAATTAGGTCCAATTTTGCAGAACATTTCTCAAAAGTTCCGCGGACAATTTTATTTGATCATAATTAATAATAATATTTGATATTATTATAACGGTAGAGAAGAGAATATGATAATAATTAATTAAACTCTTTAATTAATTATTATCATATTCTCTTCTCTACCGTTATAATAATATCAAATATTGTTATCCTTGTCATTTTACCATTTTACCCTTTTCTCTATATGTGTGTGACCTATTGGGTTCCTGTCCATGTTGGCAGTATAATAAGTAATTGTGAGTTCTATTCAAAACTCACATGATTTAAACTCCTTTAAATCATCTTATCAATCCCTATTGATACTTTTGATACATCATTATACAAGTCATGATTGGCGTCTAGCTAGGCATCATGACTACCCAAATGTCAGGAAAGTCATGTGGTTTGACTGTACCCTTCCATAGAAACAGTTACCGTGCAATTACTCCTTTCACCACTCTTATCTCAATTAGATTTTGAGTATGGATTTCTGTCAACTCATATAAATCTAATTATGTATATTCTATTAATTTAACCATTATTCCTAAAATTCCCTTCATGGATCTCCATCCATCTCGGCATATTACTCTGGTCAGAGATTTTCTGAACAAGGCAATTATAGAATCATGCAAGATAACTTCCCTTGTTAAATTTGGGATGGTGAATCCTTTCTCAATCACTCAACTATCTTCAAGTAGGTCATGATATACCCAATCTCCTAACTATATTCACTCCCAGTTGGAAGTAATCAGTTATGAAGTCAAAGTATACCACTGGCTACTTAAGATAACTTTGGTGATCTCAAGTCTAAGGATACTTGCACAACCGCTATGAAGAGATTCCTCACTGACATAGATTTAATATCCATATGAGGATTCTCTTTGCTGGTCTCCAATGAACTTGTTCTTCTAACAAGTATCCACATGTTAGCTTTGATTATCATCCATAATCACAGTTATGAGAACCACTGCTTGAACCATTCAAGAAGCATAACATATGCTAGTCTGTCCGAATTAATAATGTCCTATCTTGTTAATTCTATGACTAGGGATATTTAGATATTAACACATTTGCATGCAATAGACATCTCACATCATGAACACCTTCATGATTACCTTTGAACTGTGTTTATAATATCTAGGACTTCATTTATTAATTTAAGATTTAAAAACTCATGTATTCAAACATAGCATTAATAAATGAATGATGCCTTTTATTAAGAATATAAATTTCATACATATGAAAAACATCCCTATTACATGGGCTCTAGGGCATACTCTCTAACAGCTTTAATAAAAATATGACAAATCCTTCCATGAGTACCATGGAGAAATAAGGTAATAGAGATGAAAATAAAGCATAACATAACTCATTAGATTAGGCTATTTATTAGAAATGCAAGCACGCAATTAAAGGATGGATTGAAAATGAAAGGCATGAAGGATTGAGAGTCATTAAAGGATATAGCCATAGAAGCTGAGGGAGAGTACCTAGTTAGAAGGGCAAATAATGAGATTATTAGGAGGAACATCAATAATGACAAGGTAGTAGAGAATAGGAATAGGTTGAATAAAATTGGAAAGACTGTAGAAGTGTCTATTGCAAAAGCTAGTTAGAGGTATTTTTCCAATTTGGGTAAGTTACTGTCTTGGGTGTTAGATCATTTGAACAAGGAAGGGAAGCTTCAACCATTACCTTTAAGGCTAGCAAAGAGCCAAGGGTTACCCTTGAAGGGAAATCACATGGCATAAATACAATGATCATGCAGTGGAAAAACATAAACTTTTGATCATACAAGCCATGCAATAACGACATAGAATTGAAAACATGCAATTTTAGGGTTTCGATTGAACTTACTTCTTTGAATGCACTTCAAAACTTGATTTTTTTTGCAATGACCAGTATATAAGATAAACCTATATACCCTTGAACTCAGTCACCAATGCCAAAGGTGCTGCCTTTCATGCCACACCACTCTATATTCAAACACACACTTGCAAAGTCAGCCTAAAACGAGAGTGCTAGCTCTATGATTTGTATTCGGGAATGGGTATGATATAAAGACATAAGATTTGATCTTGTTCTTCCTAGGATTTTTCAATGGCTGCCCAAAACACAAAAGAAGAAAAAATAATTCTTTTCCTTGTGAAAAATAGCAATGAGAGAGAAAAAAAACCTAAAGTGGCAAAGTTATTTAGTCAATATATATCACTTGGCTAGGGTTTCTTTTGGATGCCGAAATCTACTAGGTTTTAGGTAGTAATTTCAACCTCCATCTCTTCCTAATCAAGTGGTATATTTTGATTCAAATACATATAGGATTTTAAACTTAATTAACTTAATTATCTAAAGATAAATAAATAATTAATTATCCAAATCTTGCTGTCTTTTTTCACTCTCTCATGGACTAAAGTCCATTTAGCAATTTAATTACCTATTAACCTTATTAATTTGACTTTAATTAAAAGCCCAAATTAATACCCAATACTCTATTTAATATTTTAGGCCCAATGCTTTGTGTGTGATCCTATAGGTCTATTTAATATTAGCAATGGATTAATAAATAATCCAATGGCTATATATATTCTCTAGCAAGATATTATAGCATTCCAAATTAAATGAAAATGCAACTGGTATTTAGTGACCTAATGCAATTTTGCATAGTCCTTTACCCACAAGTATCATAATTAATATAAGGTATGGAACTAGTCATGCTTACATATACTAATTCCTTTCTTAATATTCCAGTGACACTGAACTCTTAGATAAATAATGAATATTCATTATTTTATCTCGGTATGGCCATACACTTCTCAGTTTATTGATCAAGTGGCCGGTGATATTTTCTCTCTGATCGAGAGGGGTAATCCCTTTTACTTCTCTCACTCTCTCTAACATGAATCAGTGCATGCCCAGGCATACCCATACTAGTCACTCTATTATGAGTATGTGAGGTGTATGCCAAAGTATGCAATAAATCATAAAGAGTTTTATAGAGATTTTAGGTTTAAGAACTCCGATGCAAAACTTGCAATTGAGAAACACTTATGACTTGTACCATGTAGTGTTCTCATGTGTGGATTGAATCTAGATACCATATCCTAAACATCCATTTATGATCTCTAATTGACACTCTAGTCCTTATGATCTATAGGACAGAACTCAACTTATAAGAGAGAGCATACTAGTGTTAATTCATTTTTTATTCCCATAACAATAATTGACTAGGGATATTTAGAATGAAGTTTCAAATATTTTGAGGTCTTACAAGCATGTGCCTCACACATGATAACTTAAACTGAAACAACATTTTTAAATAGTTCTATCACTTGATATGCACAGGAATACAATAGATAAAACAAATGCCTCATTTATTAACTTGAATATTTTATAATAATGTATTGGGGCTAAGGCTTACACCAATAGCCCTACCATAGAGAAAATCAGTATTGTACGTACCATTAACACGTGGGGCACCTAACTAACTATTACTGTACCTTAAGAAACTAAATTTAGGATATAATTGATAGCAAATGAATTTTAGATCTAAGAAGAGAGATAAAAAGAAGAAAGAAGGTTACAATACTATGACACCACTAATGTTTATGATTGAGTCTAGCTTGCCTGAATGGTATGCTATGAGAAAGCTGTATGGGAACGAGTACGTGGGTGTTACTTTCTCCACCATTAAAGTAATAGAGCCAGGTGAGGAAAATCAGTGAGTTTTAATGATTGATTGTTGGGATACTCCTATAGAGAGTGAGGATGAAAGGGCTTTGGAGCCTATTGACATTTGGAGTTTAGCCAATGAAAGTGAGCAAAAGGTGAAAAAAATGTTAGAAGGTGAAGGCGATCACTAAGAGTGGAAGAGTGGCCCTAGAGATTGAGAAGCAACCAGCTCCTGCTGTAATTCCCGCAAAGAAGGAAGTTGATGGTGACCAGATAATTAAGCAATTGAAGAAGATGCAAGCATAGATCTCTAACTGGAATTTACTGAGATAGTCTCCAGCACATAGGTAAAAGTTAGTAGAAGCCTTGATTGAATCTATTGTTGCCATAACTAATTCACCATCTGAGCTATTGGATCTGGTTAAGGGAGGGATATAAGAGAATGTTATGGACTCTGATGCTGACCTACCTACTGAAGAAAGGAACCACAATCGCCCTCTATACATCAAAGCCTAGGTGAATGGCAAGCATAAAGCCTGTGTGATGGTAGACGATGGTTTTTTTATCAATGTCTTTTCCTTGGTGGCAATTCTAGCTTTTGGGTTAAATGAGAACATGCTGAGTAAGTTTGACTTGACCATCTTTGCTTATGAAAATTCTAAAAGGCAAGTTGTTGGGAATTTTAAAGCTATAGTAAAGATAGGGCCCATCGAGATCGAAGCTGAGTTTGTGGTGTTGCCTACTCCAACCAACTTCTTTATGCTATTAGAAAGACCATAGTTTCACAAGTTGGGTGGGGTGCCTTTCACATTACATCAGATGATCAAAATGCCCCATAATGATCAATTGGTAACCATTAAGGCCACAAGAGAGAGCTAGATGTCTATACTTGAGATAGCCAAATAACCTTTTAGTGGGTTCCATGTATTAATTACCAGTGATGAAAAAAGTGAGGGTAGTTTCACTTATATTCCCCAAGTGATTAACATGCTTAAGAAAATAAACTTCTTGCCAGGTGTTAGGTTAGGCAAAAACTCCTAAGGCACTTAGACTACTATAGCTGCTAAGCTTCAGAAAGATAAAAAGGTGTTAGGCTTTATCAATCCCAATTAGAAAGGTAAGAAGAAGGAAGTAGCAAAAAGGATTCCCCATATCTCTCAAAGCTTTGTGCCAGCTTTAGGTATTTACCTTTACTATAGAGAGAATGAACCTCAGCTGATAGGGGATGAGCTAGCGCTAGGATTTGAGTTGTTTAATAATGTCTTCAACTGGGAAAGAGGGATTATCAAGCCGGTGGAGGATTTCTGGGATGAAGAGATTCTCTGCACCATTCAACATGGGATAAGGAAGTGCCTAAAGAGGTCATGATAGAAAACTGAAGAAGATACTTTCATTGATATTATTTATGTTCCCGAAATTTTGATGACAACATTGATTACTCTTTTGATTTTATCAATAAGATGAACAATTTTACTTGTGTAATGTTTCTTGTGATTTCAATATGCATAAATATGATCATAAACCATTCATATTTGACATTAACTCAATGAACGCATGTTTATTTAATCTTGAAACAAAATAAAATCAAAAAGAAATTTTATCGGCATTAGATATAACTCCTAAAGAGAGAAAAATTCGAGAGAATATTGAAAAAATATGAAAAGGTCTTTGCCTAGACCTATGAGACATGCCAAAAATAGATAAGGAAATTGTTGAACATGCCATCCCCATATATCCAGGGGATAAACCAGAGCAGAAGCTTAAAAGGCTTAGGCCAAAATAGGTTGAGAATGTTAAAGACTAAGTTAAGAAATAGATAGAGGCTAAGTTCTTAGTGGAAGTCTAGTACCCTCTATGGTTGGCAAATCTAGTTCTCGTGGTGAAAAAAGGTGGAAAAGTTAGGGTCTGTGTGGATTACAAGAACCTAAACAAAGTTTTCCATAAAGATGATTTTCCTCTGCCTCACATAGATATTCTGATTGATAGTACAACAACTGTGCCATGTACAGTTTTGTGGATGGATACGTTGAGTATAACAAGATTTCAATCAAGATAGTAGATTCAGATTAAAATAGCCTTCATAATTGAATAGGGTATATATACTTATTGGGTTATGCCTTTTGGGCTTAAAAATGTAGGCGCTACGATTAGAGAAGGCAAATAGGATATGGATGACTTGATTCACAAGGAAGTAAAGGTATATATGGATGACTTGATGATCAAGTTAGTCACTTGGGAAGGTCATTTTAAGGCATTAGAAAAGTTCTTTTAGTGGATTAACAAGTATAATCTTCGCCTTAATTTTAAGAAGTGCATCTTTGGGGCCACTTTATGTAAGCTTTTAGGATATGTGGTAAGATAGAAAGGCATAGGGGAAGATCCTGATAAAGTGAGAGCTATTAAGAAAATACCAATATCCCAGAAGGAGAAAGAGGTTAGAGGGTTTTAGGAAGAATTCAATACATAAGCAAGTTCATCGCCAAACTGACTTTAATTTGTGAGCCTATATTCATGTTGCTTAAGAAGGATTAGCTAGTAGTCTGGAATAAGGATTATCAAAAGGCATTCGATACCATCAGGTAATATTTGCTGCATCCACCAGTATTAAGACCACCTCAGATAGGTAAACCTTTGATTTTGTATTAGGCCATAGAAGATAGTTTAGTAAGGGTAATGATGGCTTAAGAGGATTGACATGACCTTAGCAAGTGTATTTAATCAGCAAGTAATAGAGGGTGCTCAATTTAAAACCTGCGAATATTGTACCCAAGGGAATGTAGATGCAAGTAATGAAAATCAAGTGTATTCTAAAGAATTCCCAAATTTTTATGTGTAATATGCTGTCAACTATCAAAATGCAAAAAAAAAAAATGAACAAATAAAATGAAACTTGTAGTAATTTTTACTAAGAGTTAATCAATCAAATTATTGACTAGTTGAAAACCTATATAATAAAAACATTGCTCAGGTTCACTCATCCTTCCTATGCCCAAATGTGAATTAAATTAATCTATAGATTATATATATGAAATCAGGATAACCCTTTTAACCTAAGCATCCCATTTTAAGCAAGATACTCTAATCAAAGAATGTCCCATTCTGGAGAAAGTCCTATAATTGGCCTAAGATCTATCTAAAATCATAAAATCTGCAATTCATCAAGTCCCATTTCGGAGCAATCTCAAAATTATAGTAATCATAATAATGGATTAGAGGTGAAAGCATTTATGGCATTAAAATATCTAAACATAACATCCAAACAAAGATATATGACAAAATCATTCATTCAAAGCTTGAAATTTACTCAAAATAATGAAAACCCATTAAATTTCAATGAAGCAACATTAAAATGAACCTTTCATCCATATATTAACTCATAAATGTTCAATGTTCATATTGGGGATAAGGGATTAAAAGATGCCCCAAACAACTATGTGACTACTAACTACTTATTACAAAATAAAGAGAGAAAATGAGATAAAAAAAACCCAAAAATTCATTGAGGAAGAACACCCAGCTGACTACAAGCTCCTTCAACTTTCTTATCCAAATCTTAAATGGAAATGAGCTCAAAATTGAGAGAAACAAAGTATCTAATCTATGTAGTTGTGTTTAATCTATGTATTTTTTGTAAATTTATATTATTTGCAAGTATAAACTATAGATCTATGTATAAAATGAACTAAGGAATGAAATAAATGAAAAAGAAAAACCCTGGATCTGGAAAAAAAATTATCTCCCATCAACAGAGAAAAATCAGCTTTATATAGGCTTGATAGGATCATGATCAATGACCTACTAAAAATTCTCCTTTGAACTGACATAGGTCATGGTCAATAGGTAAAACCTGCTAATTGTGACATACCCTTTCATTGCATTATAGACTAAGGCTTGGATAGCGCATGATCAGTACCATGAACCTACTGACCATGACCTAATTTTCTTTTAGGTCACGGTGGCCATAAGATGTCTACTAATCGTGACTTGCTTGAAATGGTGCGTTTTGACTTGAAGCACTAGGTCACACACAACACTAGGAACTTGCTGACCATAAGCCCTGCAAAAATATATAATTAAGCATAAAATTCAATCAAAAATCCTCCAAATAGCATGTAATATATAATTTACTAATTTTGAATAGAGGTTATTTAATTCAATCAAAAAAAGCAAAAGACATTAAAAACTAAACTGAAAAAGACTAAAAACTAGGCACTGAATCAGAGTTATCAAAATACCCCACACTTAGACTTTGCTTTCCCTTAAGCAAATGAATCATCCATAATCTTGAATATTTAAACTCCGACTTAGAATAAGAAAATTTAGAATAGCTAAAATAATATTTAGTGGAAGACACTCAAATGAAAAACTCAACCAAAAAGACTTAACTAATCTATTGAACAATTTCTTATGTGTGTGTGCTAGGCCAAAAAAGGTTCATCACTTTTTAAAAAAAAACTTCCAATGAATTCTAGCAATTGAGCAAAAAGAAGAGAATGTAAAATTTTACAAAACAATTTCACGCTTGAAACTTAGAATAGCCATAGGCCTCTCCTTTAGCATTGGAACCACTAAACAACTCAAAGCAAAAATAAGATCATTAGGTCTTACTTTAAGGTCGTAATGAAAAGACAAGGTACTGGCTCTAAAGAAAGGAATAAATCAACAAAATAGAATCAACCATACTATCCAAGAATTTCACCTAACTTTATGAAAATCAATAACTTTTTCCATATTTTCAACCCTTACTATCAATACTAGCAGATGAATCTCAAAGGAAATTAATTAACTCACAATTTCATATGAAGTAAGAGATAAAATTTCTATCTCTTGAACTAGCTCAAAAATTAATACTTCCTCTTAAATGCTATGCACCCCACACTTATTCTCTACAGCAAAGGACTAAAGAAAATTTCTATAGCATACCCTTTATTCTACTTGTTTTTTTTAAATGAATTTGACTAAAGGGGCTCTAACACTCTTAATTTTTAAAATCATCAATGTCTTAAGATTGTCAAAATTCAACTCATAAGACCTTAAAAATTCAAAATTTCTCATTCTTTTTGACTAACAAGCACAACTAAATTCCAAACTCATTATGCAATTTTTACTACCCAACCTAGAGTGGCCAATTCTAAAATAGACAAGATAAAAGGCATTTAATTTATATTGTCAATAATAGTGCAATCAAGAAAAATTTAAATTGTACGCTTTTAGCATACCAATTAAGCTCAAAGGGGCTAGCAATGGTAAAATTAATCATAAAGGTAAGATAAAAGACATTTCAATTGTGACTGCCAAAGAAAGGATGCCTAGGTCATGTCCTAATTCTACCTTAGTTGAAAATTTATTTCGAAGGGTGTTGAGGAAGGTTTAGCTTATCCCAGAATGCCTTCACTCAACTACTCTTACTCACTAGTTTTTCAAAAATAGCCTAACATGCATAAAAGAATAGAAATCAAATGATATGTGACTAATTGAGACTAGTCGAAAGAAAATTCTTGCTAAAGTATACGACTACTCTTTTGCTACCTCAGGCTTTCTAAACAAACAGTTCACAAATTAGAGTTCAAATTGATCCAATCAAGACTAACTTAGGCAAACTCAGACTAACTGTAGTTGGCAATAGCAAATCAGCAGACATAAACACATCATTCAAACTTTGGCTCAAAGGTAAATAAAACATTGAAACAAAATAAAACTACTAAAAGTAAAGCATAAAAGATACATAAAGTAGTAAGTAAATTTAAAATAAAATAACTACATAAACTAATACAACTACTTAAATCATAAAAAAACTAAAAATTGCAATAAATTGAACAATTTAACTATAACAATCCAAAACAACAACTACTTAAAAATGTAACTAACACAACTTTAAAACTAAAAACATAAAAATATGAGGGTTTGTAGTTTAAGAACTTCATAAATTTTTGAGCATTGAAACCTAATCTTCTTATTCACAAAATATGCAACAAATCTTCATAAAAAGTTATCTTCAGTAATGGTTAGAACTAATTCTTCATCAAACAAAAATCCTTCACAAAATCATCAAGTTCTCGTTTAATATTCACAAACCAATGTTCAATTCCCCAAAATATTTACTCCCTTACCCCACACTTAAAAAATTATTGCTCTCAGTAAGGCCATAATAATCAAGATAAAAATATAGATGGGGTAAAAGACTCCCTACAATCAATGCTCTAAAGAGGGGGGGGGGGGTTGGTGGTGGGGGATGCACTGAAGGTAATGGGAAAAGAAAATCAAGCCTTGAGGCTATAGTGGACAATACTATCATCATTTGGCACTGGTCCTCCTTGAACTTCACTTGATTAGCATTTAGGGTATCCATCCTTGCTATTTATTCAGTATGTTGGGAAGAAGAAAGGGTGATAGCACCTTGGTCTGGAGCCCTTGAAGGGTGGCTGAGGCTTCTAGTCATCTCATCTAGGTATTCATTCATATCAGTAACTTGATCCCATGCTCCATAGTCGCATCCTCTATGAACACTTTCATATTATTTAAAAGCTTTTGATCAATGTAATTCATAGCAGGGAGGGCTTTATCCTTATCCAAAGGATATCCCATAGATCTAGCTAACAAAGTGACCCAACCACCTAGGGTGATCCTTTTTAATTTTGTTAGCTACTGCTAGATCTCTTCCAACTTGTTCCACCAATGATAGGCACCATTGATAGGATAACTACAAATTATAACTACTAGGAAAAGAGCTTTTGGAAGGTTGACTTGACCTGTAACTTGATATGGCTCATGGGGCCTAAAGAAAAGAATTTGTGCAATATTCTCAAAGCATGATCCTTCAAATGATGGGATTTGGTTATCCCAAATATATAACAACATCTATTAAAGGGTCTTTAATTTCTTTCAAAACTATGTTCTTGTTGTAATTAGGGAAGGCATCTGGTGCAAAGGCAGGAAATTTAAAATCCTTTGAGAATTGAACAAAAGTCATTTCATATTTAATACTTTCTCATTCCCAAATTGACATTATCTAGACCTTTCTCATTCCCAAATTGACACTTGATAGTTGCCACAAAATCCCTGGTTAGATCAAGATACACAAGCTCACGGCAGGCAAAAAATCTTTCCCAACCAATAGTAGCAATCAACCCTTCCATATTGTCCCTGATTCCTAACTTTTTTAGCAGACTCAGATCTAAGTAGGCTGAGGGAAGGTACTGATAGTTGGACAAAATCTAATATGTTATCTTGACACCTTCAGGCATGAAGCTAGGCACCTTAGAAGCTCTTATCTTTTTCTTCTGCTTTCTAGGGATAGATGCTTGAGCAGATGGTTGACTAGACTCTGGTGGTGGATTATATGATAGGGGATTGGTGGCTAAAGGATGACTAGAAATGGGCTATACAGACTTTGCACTTGGTCTCTTAGGTGTCTGTAAATAACAAAACAAAACAAAGTTAAGCCTTCCCAAGATCTTAACATAAGCACAATATCGCTTAACCAAATTAGAATTCTTATAGCATGCCTTAAAAAATAAGCACAAAATGGAAACATGACATGGATAGAAAGATGGATGCAATCGAAGTTCAGAAAAATTAATGTCGCCATCAAGAGCAAAAAGCCACAAATTAATTGGAAACAAGATGATGATGTAATTAACAGGTACGTGGCACTCAACCATGATAACTGAGTTATCCCTTAGAAACCAGTAGCCCACAAGTTGAATTGTTTCAGCCTATATACCTTGATGTTACACAAACAAAATGCAAACACAATTCTTGATTCACAAACAGATAACTACCCTGGCATAAGTGCTAACAAAACAAATATACACATGCATTGGGCCAGACTAAACATAAACATAGAGCATGAGTATCCAACCATTGTCATCAAGAGAAAACAACTCTTAAACTTATACAAAAACCAATGCCTAATTGTGCAACCATCCAATCCACCATATTTATCATTTCAAAAGAAAGTATTGAACAAGTATTAAGCAATACAACCCTATACAAATTATGAAAGTGGATCATTGAACACCTAAATGGATGAGATAGGCGGCATAATTCGTAATGTAAAAGCACAAAATAAGGGCAAAAGGTGTGAAAAATGCTCATGAATTCATTCTATCAAACAATAATTAAGCAATAACCCAACAAAACAAAAACATATAATTCATGAACCAATCAAGCCTTACTATTAGAAATTGGTGAGAACAAATCACAACACAGTCATAAAAGTGGCAATAGGTACGGAAACTTACAAAATAATGAGAAATTATGATGGAAAATTTAGAAATCATACCTGTCAACACTCCTCTTAGCAAGCATTAAAGCTCAGGATTAAAAGCAAAGAGAATAAATGCAAAAATAACAAAAGTTATGCCTTGAAACAAGAAAGCGAAATAAAAATTTTGAGATATGCACTGTAGGGTTTTTAAAGAGTTGTGCTGTGAAGAATTTTTGTAGCAAAAATATTAAGATCAAGTAAATCAACTAACGAACAAAATCAAAATAATCAAAACTTAAAATAGAAAATACATAAATAAATTATTAAAAAGAAAAATAAAGAAATTAGAAAAGGGATATCGACTTGATCTGAAGAACTTAGTAACTCACAAACTAAATTAAAAAAATAACTTAAGAGAATAAGAACACCAAAAGGAAAATAAAAGGAAAGTTAGAAGATGAGATTTGAAAAAGAGAAAAAAGCAAAAGACATAAAAAAATAAAGAAAATACTAAAAATTAAATAGATAAATAACAAAAGGAGAAGAAGATTTAGACTCAGTCGCTTACCTGTTGAAGATGAAGACAAATGGTAGCTAAGAGAAAGTGAGAGAAAAAGAAAAATGTAGAAGATGAAGAGAAAATGAGAGAAAATAAGAAGAAATATTGAAGAAAAGAGAGAGAGAGAGAAGAGAAATGAGAAGTCGACACCGATTGAAAGGTTTTTTTAAAAAAATTAGGTATTAGGAGGTTAATGTCATCAGGTAAAATATGCTTACATTGGCCTAAATATTTTTAAAAGTTTATGGTCATCAGGTAAAATCTAATGATCATGAGATACTGCATGTTTAGCTACTGAATTGAAAAATGGCAGAGTCATGGGGTGCAATAAAAATACATTCACTGTGAACCAAAGAAAAATTTAAGATTCACAATCAACAAGTAAAACCCACTTACTGTGACCTATGAAATTTAAGATCTAGAAGCTAAAGTGACCATATGTGTAAGGACACAAAATAGGCTCTAGTAGAATTTAAAGACAATTATATGTTATTAAAGTCTAATTGAGCATTATTGGGTGAATTTTAAGAGTTAAGATACTAATTGGGGCAAAACTGTTATTAAATTATCAATAATTATGTGATAAATGTGTAAATTATATGGTATGAATTTTTTAAGGTCATAATTAAATTATTATTGTTGGTTTAATAATATTCAAGGGTGTAATTGAAGTACAAAGTATTAGTTTAGGGGTTAATTTGTAAATACGGCATATTTTGGGGCAAATGTGAATAAATGAATAATTGAGGGGTTGATTTAAGAGAAGGAATAAATTGATAGGTCAATGTATGAAAGGAATTAAAAGGAGGGGTTAATGTTTAACATGCAAAGACTAGCTAGGTTAAATTGTGACATGCAAAAGGTTTAAGGACTAAAAGAGATATTTTCCTTAGCACTATATAAGTCAAAGATAGTGGAAAAATATAGATTTTATCATTCTCTCTTGCAAATTCAGCCATTAAACTTGAGTGAAATCCTCTCATTTTAAGTTACATGCATGGATGGTTAACAAGGATCAAGGCTAGAAGTAGTAATTTGAAGAACAAGTTAGTGTATATCTACAAGGTAATTAACTTAATTTGATAATTCTTCTTCTACTTCCCCATCTTCTTATTTTGAATAATGGTAGATTGGGTTAGATGCTGAAGTTTTTGTTAATGGATGAAATTATTGTGAAAGGAAAAGAAGGAGAAAATTAAGAACATGAAAGAAGAAGATAGTGAGAGAAAAAGGAGAATTTTCAAGAAGATTAGAGTTGCATGTCCAGGTTTGGGAACTTATTCTTCATGCATGTGTGTAGATATCAATGTTTATGCTTGGATTAATTAATTTTGATGGTAATTTATTAGTTTGTTTAGGGTTAATGAGAGATTTAAATAGGAAAAAAAATTGTGTTTTTGAATGTTGATGAAAAACTGGGTTTGGATCTTGTGAACCAGGTTGCTTGTTTTTTCCATATCTTGAGTTGTAGACCTCAGATTGAGGTGATTCAAAATTATGGATGAACTAGATTAAATTATATAAAATTCATTAGAAGAAATCGTGGCTTGTTTCTGTTTTTAGGGAACTCATAAAATTCGTACAAGTGAGCTATTTATGTGTATAGGTAATTTTGAACAATTACCAATGTTTTAACCATAACTCCTTGTATAGTGAACAAAATACTATGAGGTTAAATTCTAGGAAAAATATACTTCTAAAATTATACTTTTCATGAAGGAAGTAATGCCTAATTTTATTTCCAAGTATGTCAAATATTTGCATGAAATTCGTTGAATCTGTTTGTACTGTTAAGACACAGATTTTTTGGTATTTTGAGCATAAGTATTATTAGAGAAGTCAAAATCTTATACTGTAAAATTATAGGTAAACTAGATACCTAGGATCACGTTTTTGATGAAGAAATATTGGTCTAAATCTCTCTTAATTTTATGATATGAATTTTTATATGTGGCAGCCAACACTATTTTGGTTCTATGGACAACCTATAGTAGTTCTCAAATATCTCGTGCTATAGGTCAGATATTAAGGTTAATTTTGATGCTCTTGAAACTAGACACATAGGGGAATAATATTGTAGAAGATAATTTATCCTAAAAATGACATTTACAAATTCATTTGTGGCTCGCAAGTTGAGTCCAGAGTGCTGCCCTGTGCAGATTTTTAATGTACTTTATCTTATGGTTTTTAATTAATTCAGTTAAATATGTGTTTATGTGATTACAAAATGAATTGGATAGGGCATGTAATATGACTATTAATACAAGATTATATGTATACATATACATTCACACGTGTATATAGGTAAGGACTAGTATGTGAACATTTATTTTTGTACATAAGTATGGCATGTAATATGATTGTTGATAAAGGTTTACATATAATTATATTTGTACATAAGTAAGGATTGTTAGTAATGATATAAAAGTATTCATATGTGATCAAACTTATGTATATGGTTGTTGTGTGCAATTATGCTTTCATGTACATATTTTTGATAATGGAGTAAATGTTTATTTGATGCATACATGTATACTATGAAGTTAAGAAAAGTTTAAATAGGATAAATGAAAGTTTATAATATAAGACTATCATATGATTACATGAATGTAATATATATATAAATGTATATATATATATATATATATGTAAATGTCTAAATGATTATATACGATTTTTATTGATCTCTTGAAGTTACTATGATACTTATAGTTTGAAATGTCAACTTTACTTGTATAAAGAAGCAATGTGATTTGTAGATTATATGTGAACATATAAATGTATGTATATATATAATATGATCTTACATGATTGGGTTTGAATTTTGAAACATATTTTAGAGTAATAATTCAAAGAATATGTTTAAAGTGAAATGTCTAAATATGTCTTTATTTAATCATAACATAGATATGTACATGCATTTGCATTTAATTATATTTTAGTGTAATAATAATAATATATAATTAGGTATATTATGAGTAGAGACACTCAATATAATATGATGATAAATGATGTTCAAATGGAGATACATGCCTTGTTCTCCTTGCAGTTAAAGAGTAGTAATACTTAATTGTGCTCAAGATAACATGTTTATAGAAAATTTTTACGTTTATATCTATGACACCATGCTCGTATATATACATGAATATATATATGTATGAACATCAATATGTATATGATGAGAAAAGAGCAAAGTACAGAATAGCAATACCAAATTGTGCATATGATCACATGTTTATAGAAAGTTATACGTGAGCATATATATGATTACCTTGTACATAGTTATATAAGAGTATACATGTATATGAATGAATAAAGAAAAGATAACGTAAAGAGATTTTACTGCCTACGTTGAGTCTAAGAAGTGGATAGATAGGCATGCCTATAAGGGTACCTTGCAGCTGCTTTTGAACATTTTGACCTGTTTAGGTCCACTTGAGTTTAAAAGTATAGTGACCCTGTTTGGGTTTAAAAGTTAAAGTTAATTTAAACAAACCTCGTGTGGGTTGTAGCCCGACCCCGCTTGGGTCTGTTTGACTGGTCCATGTTATTTGATTGACCCCCGTTTGAGTCCATGTTATTTGTTCGACCTCGTTTGGGTCCACCGATTTATCATACAGTTTTTATCCCTGGAAGGGATCATCATTTAAATATCTTCGGGTATCTTATTTATACCTTTGGGTATCTTATTTGTACCTTCGGGTGCCACCATTATAATTAATAGTTTTGTACCTTCGGGTACTACCGTATAACCCATTATCCACCTTTTTAGAATAGTGCAGGCTTTATTGTCAAAGGTTAAGAAAAGTTTAATAAGGCATGCAAATTCTTAATTGACTTCATATTATTCTACATGTGAAATTCCTTTTATTGCATACAAAACCTGCATCTATAGGAATGCCCAATAGTAAATATATGTAAGTAATACTACTAGTATCAAAAATGCATGCTAATTGTTAATTGATGAATTTGCGTTATATTAATACTTTGATTAAATTGATGATATATATATGCCTTTGTGATCATAATTAAGTCTTTTTCTAGATGTATGCCAATGCATGATATATGAAGAAATTTTTATTAGGTTAAAGAGTATTATAATATTTAATGGACGCAACAATTTTATAATTGCATAAGCATATTTCATATTAAAGATTATAAGAATTAGATGGTAACAACCATTGTTTTTGAAATAGTTTTCTTATGAATATATTTATATGTTCACATTGTTTATATGTACACATTTAATAAATGTGTGTTTGTTATTTACGGTGTGATGTATGCATAACTAAGACCTATAACCTAGGTATATAAGAATAACCTGGCAATGATGTATAATTGTTATGTTTAATTGATAGGCTTGTATTTGTAACTTATGCTATATAAAGTAAGCTTGTAGTATTATAAAGATCTCATGGTATTTGAAAGTGTTGATTTGCCATTATAAAGATCTCATGGTATTTGTGTATATCGAAAACATACTAATATAGATAAAATGATAATGGATAATTATGCTAGTACGGTTTAGTATCAATTCAAAAGCTAATCACATGATAATTATTTGAATTTAAAGCCATAGAACTTTGGAGCTTACATTATTATATATGATGATTATAGTATCAATGAAATTTTTATTGTTGAACTTTGTGATTTCCGTAATATGATTTAACTGTTGGATCTTTATTCATTTCTTGAAACCAAGCTTTATTATAACTGAGGCATATGGTGTGCTTGTTGACGATCACTGTGAGTGGTCGTTTATCATGATTTTAGTTCCCCACTAAGCTTTATAGCTTAGCACGGGTGTTTCATCCATGTAGGTTGTTGGGGTGATATCTGCAGCTGGATGGCCAACTCAAGTCAACGAGAGAGACAATTATAGACTTTTATTTTGGGCTCTTTGTATATAGTAAAGATTTTATGGTATTAGAGATATTGTATGTAAAAATGTTAAATAGTTGTTGCATTTTGTAAAGAGACTTTAACATACATTGAAATGTTTTTAATAGTATAACACTCTTAGGTATTAAGTTTGAGTTTATGTTCTCTGTATAGTTGGTATATGTTTATGTTGCACAGTAAAACATGTGTAATGAGACGGATAAAGTGTTATGTATAGATTATAGGATAAGGGTGCTACACTATGTCATGGTCAGTAGGTATAACCTACTAACCAGGGCCTACAAATTTTTTCTCACAAATATTTTTCTTCTTATATCTTTTTGGCTACTTTACTAGGTTTTCAACAATACTTCAACAAGTTAAAACTCAAAATTCTTACCGCTAAACCACACTCCCTTAAACCACACTCTTACAAGCTACTAATAACAAAACACACAAAATTTAAACATAACGAAAAACTAAAATTTAATGAGTAGTTCTGTATTTACCAAGTTCACAGCTGGACTTTCAAATATCGTCAAGGATAATGGAATATCAAAGGACTCATATCTCACAGCCTTAGCACCAAGTTTGAATTTATCTTATGAAAGCATGTAGGGAGTTGAGTGATTGAGTTTTCCCTTAAAATTTACTTTATATTGCTTTAGCTTCTTCCTTTTGATCCATTAGTCTAATTTACTCTTGCTCTCAGCAATGACATCTTTTCTCCCTTGGGATGCATCAACCATTGCCCTAGAGTGGCATCCAATAAAACATCTTTAGATTTGGCTTTCATCATTCTAGCAAAATCTTGAACACAACAAATTGACTCTAAGAACTCACACGATGGATATTCCATCATGTTGGTCACCTTAAAGATCATTTTTGCATCATTAAAATGCAAAGTGACCATCTTTTCATGCACATCTATCGACACTTTTGTTATGTTTTGAAAAGGTCTTTTGACTATCAATGGAATTTTCTGGTCTTCCTCTATCTCAAGTACCATAAAGTATACTGGGAAAATAAATTCTCCAACCTTCACCAGTAAAGTTTCAATGATCCCCTTAGGTCTCTTGATGGAATTATCTACCATTTGCAGCGTCATCTTTGTATCCTTAAGATTCCCCATATTTAGCTTCATACAAAGCGAATAAGGCATTAGATTGATGCTTGTACCTAAATCACATAAAGCATTCCCAATAAAACCTCCCATTAATTCACATGGTATTGTAAAACTACCAAGGTCTTCTAATTTTTTAGGTGATTTTTTGGTTAGGATGGTATAACAATTCTTAGTAAACGAACTATCCCTAATATAAGGTACGGTATAATTCTCAAATAACCACTTCTTGCTAGAACATATCTCTTTTAAACACTTAGCATACTTCGACATAAGAAGAAGGTATCAACAAATGGTAAATTTACATGCAAATTTTTCAACATATCCAAAAACTTGGCTAATTGACCATTTTTCTTATCTCTATTAGCTGTAACAGGGAAAGTTAACAAAGACTCATATATAACATTTCCTTTTGTAAGTAAAGTACCTTTACCTTTGTCAATAGGGCTTTGCACATCTTTAACAATTTTTGGTTTAGAATCGCATACCTATATTGTAAACTCCACCGAAATAGAAAAAGAATGATTACCCTCATCCATGCCTCATAGCTCTTTATCGCTTCCCAAAGTGATTGCTTTCACCTTTTCCTTTAGATTCTGATCAACATTAGACGGGAAAACACCAGGTGGTCTTATGGATAAGGAATTGGCTAATTGTCCAATTTATATCTCTAAATTCCTCATAGAAAAATCTTGATTTTAGTTCCATTATTCTTGTGACTTTCACTCCATCTCTTGACTCGATATAAACTGTTGCTAGCTATTCATAAAGCTTGCAAACATGTCTTCTAGATTAGATTTCTTCTATTGCACGCATGTTCTTAACTGAAATCTAGGTGGATGATAAGCTTGATGTTGGGTTTAATTTGAACTTTAACCTTAAGGATGATGTGCTAGATATGGTGCTTCATAATGAGTGGTCACTTGAGGTAGGTAAGATTGACTGTGGTTATGGTTGACATTTTGATTGAACAGAGCTCTTACTTAGGGTTAAGAAGATGAAGTATTCTTATTTTCCTCTTTCCATGAAAAATTTTGATTATTCCTTCAGCTTAAATTGTAGGTATTGCTATAGGGGTTATTTCTCTAATAATCGCTAACTGCATTAACATGCCTTATAACTTTGCTATCTTGACTATATTTCCAACTCTCATATGATCCACAATCTTGAGAAATTGAAGCCACATTTTGTACTTTCAATCCACTTAATTCTTTCCTCACCAGTTCTAATTATGCCTTCAGTATCGCAACTTCATCAATATTGTGTACCCCTTTCCTTTTCAAAATAGATCTAGGAGAGACCCATTAAGAGTCATTTGTTGCCATTTCATCTAACAAATGGAAGGCTTCTTTTGGTAACTTATTTAGGAATGAAGCTCTAGATGCTACATCTAGTAATGACATCATTGGTGGTCACTAAAAAATGCAAATTAATGACGACTAACTGATATTTTTTCATCGCTAAATTAGTTTAGCAATAACTTAGCGACAACTTTTATTTTGAAAAAAAAGTTGTTTTAGCAAAATTTAGCTACAACAAGAAGTCATCGCCAAATTTTAGCGATGACAGAGCGTTGTCGCTAAATATTTATCGCCATTTTGCTAAAACAATGTTCACATAAAATTTCGCAACCATAGTATTTTCATCGCAACATTGCTACGACATTATTCACGTAAAATTTTATGACGAAAATATTTTCATAGCAACATTGCTACGACATTATTCATGCAAAATTTTGCGACGACAGTACTTTCATCCCAATATTGCTATGACATTGTTTATGCAAAATTTTGCGACGACAGTATTTTTCGTCACAATATTGCTATGACATTGTTGACGCTAAATAGCTAATGTTCAAACATGCTAATCCCTCGCTAAATTAAAATTATTTTTTAATTTTAAATTAATATGAAAATTTCATCATTTAAATAATAAACCACAGATGACAAATTTATATTTATAAATAACTTAATATTTAATACAAAAATATATATATATTCATGAAAATATTGTTATTTACAAATGGATATCATCGGTAATTGTATATCTAAAATAATACATGTATATATAACAATAACAAATGTCACCCAAAATGTCATACTATATACTTATAACTATAATGTAAATAGATACATTTGCTTCTAAATCTACCGCTGAAAAAAGTTGTTCCATCTCCATCTATTCCTGGATTTGTCTGACCCATCGATCCATCTCTTGTTCATGCTCAGCACAAATCTCAACTTAAAACTCAATCCGCATAGTGGACAAATATTGCTAGTACAAGCTGTGAGAAACAAATAGATAATTAATACAAGGGTGTGAGGAATTAACATGAGGCAAACCCAGTAAAAACACAAGTAGTGGATCATCTTTTTCGAGATTTCTAAGAAAAATATCGAATCTTAAAAAGTTTAGCTTTGGTTGTTTGTGGGGTTTTCATTAATCTATCGCATGGCTATGGAATGGGAATGACAAGTAAGTCTAGTCTAATATGCTACCTTGTGTCAAAATCAATTAAGATTTCTAAATAAAATTAAAAATAACAAAAGCATAAAAGCCCATTATGAATAATCAAATGATTCTTGGATCAAAAACAAGAAATAATTGTATACCAACATCTTTGCATGCATTAAAAAATGATAAAATTATGCAACCTGTATTGAGTGGCGGTTAATAGGTAACATGCAGATACTTCAATACCAAACCCAGCAAATGGGTTAATTAGGATTTACCATGACTTGACCACCATATATTCTAGAACCAAATAAAGCTTTTAGAATCAAATAGGAAATAATTCTTACCTGGAAAATATACTTGATGACTGTCATGAAAACTCAAATTGTGAACTGCAAAAAGAATAATGAACAAAGTATAAAAAAAATCAGCCACTGAGCCATAAGTGAATTTTAATGCATGGTAAACACAGTAAATAAACAAATAATGATATATTTGATCAAAGAAAATTTTTACTGAAAGAATACAGAGAAAATACTTTATGTTTAGTACCACCGTGTCTAGAGTATATACCTACAAAAAACCTTCCCATGTAAAAAACTGCTTTTCTAAACTAATTTCAACCTACAAAAAACCTTCCCATGTAGCATAGGCATTATCGTAAGAAGCAGACTATTTCTCCCTCTAGACTAGGCTAATACCAAAGGGCATCATTGGCATTATCATAAGAAGCAGACTAATAAATAAACTCCAGTATGAAACAAGGATGCAAGGGTGTGGTTAGGTCCATCATCAAGATTAATAAATAAACTCTTAACACTTGCTTAGTAAGAAGCAAAATAAATGTAACTTGTGAAAACAAAGTCATTGAGAACTGTTCTTAACTTATTTTTTCATATATATATATATAAACCTTAAAGACTAGCATGTCACTCGTTAAGCAAATATACACATGTAAAATGAAATAATATCTTGATATCCATGCAAGATAAATTATTCATAAAACATTAAAACAAAAAATTTATTATAAACTTGAAATTTGAAACATCTAGGTAAAAGAAAAGAGGATTTTCTGTCCATAGCAAATAACCTAAATGTCACAAGATTCTATAATCAGCTCTTCAAAAAAGAGTTTATTAAGCATTTAAAAGACACCTCATTTCATTTCTTGGTTGATACAATGACATTATAAATTTAAGCTTTCAATTTCTGATTATTTGAATTTATCAAGCATTACAAAATAGCCATTAGAATAATTGTTAAATGTTTATATGAGGATACAAGGGGAAAAATGATTCTTTTTCATAACTTGTTCTGTTAGTATTTTTATTGTCTTAACAATTTGATTGCATCACAAGTCAGTCAGTTAGAATAAAAGAAATTAACTGAAAATTTATGCATTAAAGGTTAAGAACTTAGTCAGGTAGGAAATGAATCACAAAATTGACACAAAAGCTTATTAAAATCTGACCTATTAAATTCCTTGTATATTTGAATAAATCGAACTCAAATTAACATTAAATATCATTTTCAATTTAGCAAAACTTTTTTTGCTAAAATTAACGAAAATTTAAAAATTAAAAGTTGAATCTTTCTGTTAAAACTTCAAATAATTTTTTTTAAATTGAATTTTCTTTAGTTTTAAAGGAAAAATTAATAGAGTTTTTAAATTGACAAAAAAATTTGAAATTTAAGAGTGACATTAACAAATTTTTTTGTTAGGTATAAATTAAAAATTACACTATAATTCATATATGATTTATAATTAACCCTTAAACTTTTAAGAGAAATCAACGCTACCTTCTTCATTCGAATTATTATCCTTTAACTTATAAACTAAATTAGTTTTAACTCTTCTAAACATAATAGTCTAAAAGTAAGTTTATTATAAGTCAAAATTTATAAATATATTATAATATTAGAATTCAAAAAGAAAATGAAACATATACATCAACTATTAACAAATAAGATTAGATTTCATATTAGCTAAGATCAGTTATGTGAAATTTCTATCTTTAAAACTTGCATATTATAATATTCTTACTTTTTATTATTATAAGTAAAACCAATGAAATCTACTTAATATTGGAAATCAATGAATTTTAGCATAAGCAAATAATGTACAATTAAAAAAAAAGTAAATAGAAAAAAAAGATTAAGTTCAATAGTGGCAGCAATTATAATTATTCAATTATTCAATAGTGGCATCAATTGTATATCATTTTCCAATAAGCAATTGTAATTAAAAAAACACTGCAAATGTAGATATTAATTAGATAAGAAATCTTACTATGAAATTAGTAAGAGAAATTTATAATTCACTTTTGTTCACATTTTCACATGAAAATTAGTTGATGATATATGGCTCATATGCAAATCTTACTAATTTACAGGCAATAGAAATTTATAATTAAAATAAACACCAAAGGCAATTAAATAAGAAATCAAAATTAACTGATACCGCTTTTTTCTTACCACTTCACCAAACTAAACTCAAACCACAATGACATGAGAAACATCACAAGATTTAGAAAATAAAACCATACAGTTTAACCTAGGATAGAAGATGACTAAGTCTACTAAATAAGACTCTCTCCATATTAATCTAAAAGCACATTAAATCAAATCAAAATCAGCTCAACCTTATATTAGGAGCAACTCCTAAGTTAACCAAACAAAAAAATGAATTATGAACACAAGGCAGTAAACTAAATTCAGACCTTGTTATTGATTCTAGAATTAGTAGAAGTGGCAGCCCTTAAATTCCAACGATACATGTAAATCTGGGAAACAAGAAGTAGCAAATTTTCTTCAGTATTAATCGATATTTATGCACTCAAAAACCAAGGAAAAAGGGGATAAAGAGAGCCCATAACAGTGTGTGTAAAATCTACGGCTTTGAGAAAATAGAAAACCCTATTTTGTGTTAAACAAGATGACCTTGTGCATATGAGGCTCAATAATCCAATCTATTTTCTCTTTGTCTATTGTGATTCATAGTAATTAAACAAAGAAATTAAGCATTGTACCCCATAAATTTCGATTAGGATACCAAGTTATTCCAAAGTAGAAGTAAAAGGGTCTAAATGTTCTTATAAACTCAAAATATTATATAGGATAATCAATCAGAAAATAAATAATGCAAAATGAGAATTCAGATTAAAAAATTGAAAATGTATCTACTTCATTTTCTCCTCCTAGCAGCACTGATGATATATAAATCAGTAACAGAACAGGTTACCTTTTGAACAAGATTAGCCATTCCCCTACTTCCTAGAATAGAAACAATCTCATTTATGGTCACAGATGTTTCTTTTTGGCTCAACTCTCCACATCTTTCACATTTCACCTACATCTCCCAAAAAATAGCTATAAATAAATATGTCAAAGTAGCCTAAACCTCGAAGTAAACCCCATAATAACAGAGGTATCTAAGATTGAGGAAAAAATCAACAAATTATAATATAGTTGTACAATTTCGAAGAAATAAAACAAGCAAAGAAGAAACCAAGGTCCATGTTCTCATATTCTCATACATTAATTATCATTTATTTATTTTTATTAAATTAATTCATAAGATTAGTGCATTGAAATTGAATTGTGTTTATGTTAGTATATATTGCTTAGTTCTCGATATAGAATCTAATCTGAATTCTCATATAACTAGATATTCTTAAAACAAACCAATTAATTAACTAATTAACCTATTGTTTGTAGCATGGATTACTGGACATAATGCAGTTAAATAGCATTGATTAAGCCAAAGTTAATTAAATATACGAGATAGGATTAACATTAGAGTAACATAGTCCAGTTATAGGTATTAGGGAAGTTAAATGTACCAAAAATAAGCAGCTCTCATTCCATAGATGAATACTTTGTGAGGCTCCATCACTGTTATTGATAAATTGATCATTTCTGATTCATTTTGCAGTTTACATATAGATACGATAATACATTAAAATCTTGAGCGATTTCATGAACAAGACATTGGAATGGAACAAAATCTTGAGTGATTTCCTAGCAGCCCGTAACAAATTATTTAACACATCTTAATATAACAAACTTAAACTAAACTATTCTGAAACCCTAGATTTAGAAAGAGAAGGAGAAGAACCAGTGAACAACCTTTTGAAATTGAGGCATTTAGGTGGAGGGGGTTTTGCTAAAGAAGACAGCAAATGACCTAATGGGCTTTGTGAAACTGAAAAAGAATTTTTATTTTATCTAAGCGCCACTTTATCTTGCTCAAAAATTTGAGGGAATTAGCTACAACCAATTGTTGCAAAATTGGCTATAACATTTTCCAATTGGGAATACCTATAATTAATTTAAGCAAAGGCAATTTAATTTATCAAATTTTTTTAATAAAAATAGAATAATTAATTTTTTTAAAATAAATAGTTTAACTAAATATAAATAAAATATAAAATTAAAAATAAAAAATAGAGGCATTTTTAATCTAAAATAAATTTTATGGGGTTAAGTATTTTATTACTCCAAAAACAAAAATGTTATAGGATAATTTGGTTTTTTTGGCAATAATGAAAAATATGTTAATAATGAGTAAATTTTGATACATTTACGATTTTACTTGTTTAATAATAACAAATTTAAATTATAATTTAATTTAATCTATTTATGATTCTTAAAATTTTAACTATATAATTTATTTGTGATGTAACCTATCATAACTTGATACAAACACATTCGACCTAACATGTTTTCCATCGATAACCTGTACATATTAACTAATATTTAAATATAAATATACTAAATAATCAATAAGATGTCTAAAAATTAGCTACAACAGTGTTGTCGCTAATTAGCGACAATGGTGTTGTCGCTAATTAGCGACAATGGTGCAACAACATTGTAGTCACCAATTAGCTACAACATTGTTATCACTAATTAGCTACAACATTGTTGTCGCCAATAGAGGGATATGAAGAGAATAGTATTTTGCAAAATTCAATTAGCTACGACATTGTTGTTGCTAATTAGCTACAACACTGTTGTCACCAATAGAGGGATATGAAGAGAATAGTATTTTGCAAAATTGGTGACAACATTATTGTCACCAATTAGCTACAACATTATTGTCACCAATAGAGGGATATAAAGATAATAGTATTTTGCAAAATGTTGTCGCCAATTCTCTACAATATTGTTGTCGCTAATTAGCTACAACATTATTGTCGTCAATAAAGGGATATGAAGAGAATAGTATTTTGCAAAATTGGCAACAACATTATTGTCATAAATTAGCTACAACGGTGTTGTCGCTAATTAGCTACAACGGTGTTGTCGCTAATTAGCTACAACATTGTTATTGCCAATAGAGGAATATGAAGAAAATATTATTTAGCAAAATTGGCGACAACAATGTTGTTGCCAATTAGCTACAACATAGCAACAACGATGTTGTCGCTAATTAGCTACAACATTGTTGTCGCCAATAGAGGGATATGAAGAGAATAGTATTTTACAAAATTAGCTACAACATTGTTATCGCCAAAAGAGGGATATGAAAAGAATAGTATTTTGCAAAATTGGCAACAACATTGCTGTTGCAAATTAGCTACAATGTTGTTGTTACTAATTAGCTACAACATTGTTGTCCCCAATAGAGAGATATGAAGAGAATAGTATTTTGCAAAATTCGCAACAACAATAATTAGCTACAACATTGTTGTCGCTAATTAGCTACAACATTGTTGTTGCTAATTAGCTACAACATTGTTGTCACCATAGAGGAATATGAAGAGAATAGTATTTTGCAAAATTGGCAACAACATTGTTGTTGCAAACTAGCTACAACGATGTTGTCACTAATTAACTATAATATTATTGTTGCCAATAGAGGGATATGAAGAGAATAGTATTTTGCAAAATTGGCAAGAACATTGTTGACGCCAATTAGCTAGAACTTCGTTGTTGATAATTCGCTACAACTTTGTCGTCGCCAATAGAGGGATATGAATAGAATAGTATTTTGCAAAGTTGGCGACAACAATTAGCTACAACATTGTTGTTGCCAATAGAGTGATAAGAAGAGAATAGTATTTTGCAAAATTAGCAACAACATTGTTGTTGCAAAGTATCTACAATGGTGTTGTCACTAATTAGCTACAACATTGATGCTGCCAATAGAGGGATATGAAGATAATAGTATTTTGCAAACGTTGTCACCAATTAGCTACAATGGTGTTATCCCTAATTAGCTACAACGGTGTTGTCACTAGTTAGCGACAACATTGTTGTCGTCAATTAGCTACAACATTATTGTCGCTAATTAGCTACAACATTGTTATCACTAATTAGCTACAATATTGTTGTCATCAATAGAGGGATATGAAGAGAATAGTATTTTAGAAAATTCAATTAGCTATAATATTGTTGTCGCTAATTAGCTACAACACTGTTGTCGCCAATGGAGTGATAAGAAGAGAATAGTATTTTGCAAAATTAGCAACAACATTGTTGTCGCAAAGTATCTACAATGGTGTTGTCACTAATTAGCAACAACATTGATGCTGCCAATAGAGGGATATGAAGAGAATAGTATTTTGCAAACGTTGTCACCAATTAGCTACAATGGTGTTATCCCTAATTAGCTACAACGGTGTTGTCACTAGTTAGAGACAACATTGTTGTCGTCAATTAGCTACAACATTATTGTCGCCAATTAGCTACAACATTGTTATCACTAATTAGCTACAATATTGTTGTCATCAATAGAGGGATATGAAGAGAATAGTATTTTGAAAAATTCAATTAGCTACAATATTGTTGTTGCTAATTAGCTACAGCACTGTTGTCGCCAATAGAGTGATAAGAAGAGAATAGTATTTTACAAAATTAGCAACAACATTGTTGTCGCAAAGTATCTACAATGGTGTTGTCACTAATTAGCAACAACATTGATGCTGCCAATAGAGGGATATGAAGAGAATAGTATTTTGCAAACGTTATCCCTAATTAGCTACAATGGTGTTATCCCTAATTAGCTACAATGGTGTTGTCACTAGTTAGCGACAACATTGTTGTCGTCAATTAACTACAACATTATTGTCGCCAATTAGCTACAACATTGTTATCACTAATTAGCTACAATACTGTTGTCGTCAATAGAGGGATATGAAGAGAATAGTATTTTAGAAAATTCAATTAGCTACAATATTGTTGTCACTAATTAGCTACAACATTGTTGTCGCCAATAGAGGGATGTGAAGAGAATAGTATTTTGCAAAATATAGTCGCCAATTTGCTACAATATTGTTGTCGCTAATTAGCTACAACATTGTTGTCGCCAATAGAGGGATATGAAGAGAATAACATTTTGCAAAAATGGAAACAACATTGTTGTCACCAATTAGCTATAATGGTGTTGTCACTAATTAGCTACAATATTGTGGTCGCCAATAGAGGGATATGAAGAGAATAGTATTTTGTAAAATTTGTGACAACTATGTTATTGCCAATTAGCTACAACATTATTGTCGCTAATTAGCTACAACATTGTTGTCACCAAAAGAGGGATATGAAGAGAATAGTATTTTGCGAAATTGGCAACAACATTGCTGTTGCAAATTTGCAATAATGGTGTTGTCGCTAATTAGCTACAACATTGTTGTCACCAATAGAAGGATATGAAGAGAATAGTATTTTGCAAAATTGGCGACAACAATAATTAGCTACAACATTGTTATCGCTTATTAGCTAAAGCATTGTTGTCACCAATAGAGGGATATGAAGAGAATAGTATGTTGTAAAATTGGCAACAACATTTTTGTTTCAAATTAGCTATAACGATGTTGTCACTAATTAAGTACAACATTGTTGTTGCCAATAGAAGGATATGAAGAGAATAGTATTTTGCAAAATTGGCAAGAACATTATTGTCGCCAATTAGCTACAACTTCGTTGTTGCTAATTTGCTACAACTTTGTTGTCGCCAATAGAGGGATATGAAGAGAATAGTATTTTTCAAAATTGACGACAACATTGTTGTTGCTAATTAGCTACAACATTGTTGTCGCCAATAGAGCATAGGCTACCTCCCTAGGATAACTGGGATCAATGGAAGGTAGGCATGGTCGAGTACCAAAGGTAAAATTGGCACCAATTATTGCAGCAAATTCCTCTGGTAAAGGGTCAAGCTCTTGGTGGATAAACCTAAACACATGGAACCTAGGGTCCAAATATCGGGTAGCAGTAAAAATCAATTTTCTATCAAAAATTACTCTTCTCAAGAACCTCATATTCGAATATAAAGCTAAAAGAGGGTCCTCCCAAGTTCTCAATCATCCAATAACCGATGCAATTTAACAAGTGTAAAAGTCATAGTAATAGGAATTTTCAAATGGTCTAAGCTTAGAAATAATGACAGGTAAAAATAAATAAATAAATAAAAGGAAAATGACCAAAAAGGAAAGAATAGGGAAAAGAGAAAAAAGAGAAAGTACCTAGCAATTGCTTCCTTAGGAAAGAAGGAAGTCAAAGGTACAAAGACCAAGGAAAATGGGCACTATTCATAGTAAAGGGATGATAGATGGTCGTGCCCCAAGAAGTGAGACACGGCCATCCCATTTGTCACTTCTAAATGAGTAAAATGCATTTTTCTATATTTCTCATGTATTACACATACATGGTGCATTTTCTCTCATTTTTGTAGGGAACCCAAAAGTGTCATGGCCAAGGTAGATAAATTCAAAAATTTTGGACATAAAAATTGTATCAGGGTATGTGAAGTTAGATTAAAGCTTCTAGTACAAGGAAAAAAACTAATACTCAAAAATAAGTTCTACAGCTGCCATACAAGGGTAGTGAAATAATATAAACTTGCCTACAAATGCCAAAATCTTCTTGGATCAAAAGCTTGATGACCACTTTCATTTATTGAGGATGGGAGATGAAAACTATAATGAAACAAAGTCCAGCCAAAGCCTCATTGTAAGCCAAACTAAGTAAAATAAAGTTACATTATGCAAAGCATACACGATTTCAACAAAATTTAGGTCATTAATTTCTTTCCATAAACTCAGTAACACAAATTACTTGGATAAAACCTCAGAAACTAACATCATATAACTCATATAAAGCTTCGAACTACTTGCATAAAGACAACCGACTCCATAAATTGTTCTTTAGGAACTAAACAGACATAATGTAACATTAGAATAAGGGGATATCCTTCTGCTCTAGGAGAATATTAAAAATTCACATGTTACATTACTGATAGAAATGACATAGCATTTGCTCTAGAAATAGAAAACTAACCAAAAATCAATTTGGAATAAAACATAAAGCAATCACCAAACTTTGGAAAAATAAATGGAAAGTGAAAATCCCATCCGTTTAAGATCGAGAAGTCAAAGAAACCTAATTCATTAACTCTAATTTGCATAAACTAAAAAACCTAAAATGCGATTAACTTCCAAACATATATATCAGTATAAGAACAAACAGCCAACATCCCCAATAGCGAAGTGAGAGAGACTTGATTACTGCATCAGTAATGAGAACAATAGCCACAAGGCAACCGAGGCTAATTTGCTTGGTTGCATTGATCTCTGCTGACTCTGGATCCTCATGAGAATTTGGATCTGAGGTGTTAATCGCTAGAGCCAACTAAATATGAAACTCCTCTCTATAATCAAATTTGCAACAAGTTTGGCAGCAATGGACTCCCGACCTTGAGTTTGAAAGAATAGAACATGAAGATACTTTTTAAGAGCTATAGTTATTAGAGTAATGACTACAGACTTTGATTGGCAGCTGCCAATGAGGAGCAAATAACGTGGCCCCACCGATCGGTGGGAAGAGTAGTATGGCCTTGTGTTTTACCCTCTCCCGATCCTCCCTCTTTCCTTTTCTCTTTCTATTTTTTTATGTTCTCCTTTTTCCTTATGAATTTGTGGCCATTATATTTTGTATAGAGGATTACGAGATCTTGTTTCTAATTAACTTCATTATTATTATTATTATTATTATTATTATTATTATTTAATTTCTTATTTACCACTAAAATGTATTTTAGTTACAATTATAAATCCAATGGCCTTCAAAATTTATTATTAATATAGTCACTAAATAAAAATTTACATGAATTTAGTTTAGATTAACTTATAATTTAATTAATTAATTGACTTAAATTAAAATTTATAATTTTATGGTTTTAAATTAAAGTCAAAGAATAAAAATAGGTTTCTAATTTTTTCAATTTTGCTACAGAATGAAATTTTTGTAGGGAAATTCCGTACAGAAGTATGGTTCCATAGGTAAATTATTGATGGAATATTATTTAGTCGGTAATTTACCTACGAAATTATGGTATTGTAGGTAATTTCCCTACGAAAAAATAATTCCATAGGTAAATTACCTATGAAATTATTTTTCCATAGGTAAATTACAAACGAAATAATTTTAATCGGTAATTTACCTATGGAACCATAATTCTATAGGGAATTTCACTACGAAAATACAATTCCATCGGTAATTTACCTACAAAAGGATGATTCCATCGATAATTTACCTATGAAAAAGAATTTTGTCGATAAATTTCATGTGAAATTTTAGCTACGAAATATTGGTGCCAAATTTACGACGGATTTTTTTAAATTCGTCATTAATTTTTATCGGTAAAGTTGGGTGGCAAAATTTCCCTCCATTATTGACAATGGATTTATTATTTCGTCACAATATACATATTTTCAGATAATTTTCCCTATAGAAAAGATTTTTTCGTCTGTAATTGCCTACAGAAAATTTTTCGTTGGTAATTTTTTATCGGTATTTGAGAATTTTCTTGTAGTGCCAACACATCTCAAAATATCTTTGTCTATTGTACTGCCAGCACATGCATCTTCAGTCCATTCATTTGATGACATCTTAAGGAGATTGATGACTACAAAGGAGACCATTAGATGATGAGATAAGATGTTGTAGTCTACACTAGCAGCAATGCATTCTCTACAAGCATTACCAATAATAGTATAGATTCTACAGATAGTGGTATAGGGTATCAGGGCTTATCTGGTGACTACAGGTCAGAGATTTAAGGCAAGCTTATAGGTGGTTGATGAGTCGCTCACCCATATTAGGGAGTAGGGCACTCATATTAAGATTGAGATCCCTAGGGATAGATAGGTTATAGTGGAGTTAAATGACCAACTGAGGAGAAAAACTAGGTACCTAAGGGGTGACCTGATAAGGTATCTTAAGTAGCACTCTAGGGCAGTCACGAGGATAGGCCAAGGGTCAGAGCGACTAGCTGAGGTGATAGCATAAGCTTTACATCCTTTGATAGTTGCATTCTAGGGTTCCATTTCAAGTTAAAACAAGATGATGAGTAGCCGCTAGTAGCACCACAATCTATTACACCAGCCAAACTTCCTAGGTCCTCAGCCTTTAGACCTCTACCTAGGCCAACTTACCATAGAGGACTAGGGCCATCACAATAAATTTATTATTTTGCATTACGAGAGTTTAAAACTTTATTTAAATTTTTTTAATGTATATAAAATAAAACTTGTATTTAATTTATGCACTTATCTTATATTATGTTTTATTTTATTCATGTTTAATATACCTGGAAAGAAAAAATTAAAAAAATGCCATTAAATTAATAAAAAAATGTAATTAATATGTGATGACATAAAAAAAGAAGAAAAACATAAGAGAAAATAAAAAAAATAAATACAAATTTAATAAGCAAGAGCACTAATATCAAATCCTTCTTATAGGTACCTCAAACACCTATCAAGAGGCATATACCTAACACCATAACCAAAGAATAGGCCAAGGCACCCATCTTCATCACAAAAAGTTGCCTGAATAAGTTGGAATAAAAGAGATGCATGGTAAAAAGAAGTATAGATGTTTTCAAATTCTAGGAGGATTTTACATCCCATTTTCCTTAAGGATGTACATTCATTATGAATTGGACATGTCTTTGTTATTAGGGCTAAGTCATGGAGAAGCCATCTTTTGGACCTTTCACCATTGATAAACCTATAAGACCTGGATCATCATGAGGTTAGAATGGAATCCTATCAAAGTAAGAACTATATAATGTTCAAAATGCCATTGTAGTAGTCAATGTCCATTTGGGCTATAACCAAAAGGACTCTTGGGATATGAGACATACTTTGTTAAAGCATGGGATGCTTCGATCTAAATATATAAGAAGTTATAAGACTAATGTTGACAGTAAAGAACTATTGGATAAGAGGTAAAAGGCTAATAACAATGCAAATTTAAGGAAGACATGAGGTAAGACCAAGTATATCGACAACCTTGATGATGTTTTTTTACCTATATTTGTACCAATCTACAAAGTGGTGATGTGGTCATTTGGAAGTGTATTGAATCTAGCCAAGATCATAGTATTAAGCTGAAAAATATCTAAAATAGATATATATTTACAAAACTTAAGCTTTAACCTTACTAGTGACATCTCACAGATGTATATTTGCCAAATATTTCTCAAGTAAAATATTATTTCAAGAGGGGCAATTGCACCTACAGGGGCTCCAACCAGCACAATTGGAAGGTTAGGTATGTCTAGAAAGGAAATTAGCCAACATATTACTCAAACAACCTGATTCTCCATGCCTAAAGTACTAATTAGGCACACCCAAACAACCTGATTCTGCATACTCCAAGCACTAATTAGACACACCCAAACAACCTGATTTTGTATGCCTTAGGTGCTAATCAGACACATTCAAACAACTTGATGCTGCATGCCCTAGGGATTAATTATACTCTATCAACTTATCTTTATTTTGCATGCAAACAAATTAGTGCTAATAAGACAGTCACTCCAAGGTTAACACATCGATAAATTGATGTTAAATACCTAAACCAAAGTTAATGTATTGATAAGCTAACGATAACTACCCAACTAAGAGACTTACTTCCTTAGATGGTATATTTTTTTAAATAACCAAGAGACTCACAACCTCAGATGGTATGTGTTTTAAGTAATCAACAAACTCACTACCTTAGATGGTACATGTTTTAATCAACCAAAAGATTCACTACTTCATGTATGCATCTTTCTTCCTTTTACTCTGAATTTTGGCTTACTCTGGTACTAATGCCCCAGCTCCCTAAAATTGAGGCTAGTTGTAGACACGGTGATCTAAGGCAGTTTAGATCAGGGTTACCAGATGATGAAAAAATAGTATATTACTGATAACAGGTATGGATCTCAAAGTTTTGATTATGTATTTTCACATTTTTCTCAAAGATTTTATTATTTATCAAATGTTTTCAAGTTTTTAACAAAATAGAATGAAAATCCTTTATTTTGGACTTCAGTGGTGACAAATGATTACTGTCATCTAAGAGACGATCATCTATGGCTGTCTCTCTCTTATCCAAATTAGATTAGGGGTATTTTTGTAAATTTTGGGATTTTTACTTGAGGAATGGTTGTCTATGTTGAAACCCCAAATTTCCCAAATTTTTAGAAATTTAAAATAGGAAGATAAGTTTTAAAGGATTTTGATCCAAATTTTGGGGGAGAATATCTCTTGATTTGGCAAGATAGAGTTGGAATTAAACTCTAGCTCTACCCTAGGTATAAAATGAAAATATTTAGGGTTTCTAGAAGAAGGGAATCACACTTGGATACAAAGGCATTCTTAGAGAGGAAAAAAATCAATTTCTCTCTCTCTAAGAAGGTTTTTCTCTAACAACTCTTTTCATCCAAACACACACAATGAATCATTTGATCTTTTGAAACACAAGGAATACAATCGAAATGGAGGTCTGGACTTCAAGGAATTTAGAGTTAGAATATCTCTTGAGGGTAATAATCTAGGCTTTCTTTTAATTTTCGCTCTCTAAAATTGCCATGCATGATCATATTAATCTTTATTGAAATAATTGTATTTATATGCTATTTTTTATTGATTGGTGTGCTTAAAGTGTGATAAAGTATGAATCTGGATTAATGTGAATGTTAATGGCATGAATAAATAAAGATTCCTCTATTGTTATATAATTTTAAGTTTTATTGTTATTTTATAATTCCATAATTTGATGAGTTTTCATTATGTTTAAGGTATGATTTAGGATCATAGTCTTATTTTGGCATGTTATAGACATTAATATTTGAGCATTTTGTGTTATTTGCATTTTTTGCATGATTTTTGGGTATTTTGCTGCATTTCGCTCTGTTTTGCGAGTGACGGATGGGAAGAAGCTCCCAAAGATGGCTGCTTACCAAAGAAACAGATGGGACATCATAGGAGTCTCTCCCCATCATATCCTTCAATCAGTCTGGGCCATCCATCACCATTTTAGGGGCTTGTAGCTAATCTATTATACATTTATACATGTATTTTATACATTTTATTGTATTTTCATTGTTTCTTTAATTCCCAAAATATTTGTGTGTCACTCTATATGATATTTAATTATGTATATTCTTTTCTTCTACAGTGTAAAATCAAATAAATTATTCTCTTTTCTGTATTTTTATTATTTATTTGTGTAATGCTAATTTATTTACCTTTTGTGGTTTTAGATAAGTATGTAAATCCTTTTACCTTTAGGGAATTTTGTGAGGTATTTTGCATTGGGAATCATGCTCCCGATTAGATGATCACCACATGCCTATGCGATTTTCTCACGTAATCATTCCATTTATTATTTAGTTAGTTATTTTTGCCTATTTTATTATCTTGATATTTTTAGATGTATTTTATTTTGAGGATGTAATAGCTAGTAATAAAGGGCTTTTTGTGCACATATTAAAGGAAAAAGCACTCCAAAATGATTTCTACTAAGTAACCTGGGTTTTCTTTCAAAACTTGGACCAATGTCCAATTTTCCACCAAAAGATAAACAAAGGATAAAAACGTATTTTTGTAAAATATGCATGAGGGAACTAATGTTCATAATTTAAATGAATTCATCGATTTATATATGTATATCATTTTATTTTTATTGTTGTTGGAGATTTACTTTTGTAATAAGTTTAAGTAGTTGGAATTTATTTACTCCTTTTTTATCGCTCTTATTATTTATTTGTGATGTTTATTTAATTCTATAGTTTTTCATCATGTGAGAGAGGAGAGTGGATTAAATTATAAAACCTAATTATAAAATAATTCCTAACCAAGATGCCTAATAAGAGTGACATCCTAAACACCAATCTCTGTTTAGGTATCAAAAGGTAGAGAATCATTTTCAAACATTCTGTTGGGTGGTGACTATATGATATCTACCTCTTCTGGGCCTATTAGTATTTACCTTTATGGGTTAACTACCAATAATAATTTGTGTTTGATCTTTTTTTATTGCAAAATAGCCAATTTATGAATTAAAGTAAGCCTCTTTCAGTATCAGACCCTAAAAATATGCCTTGAAAAGCAAACTCGAAAATGTACGTGGGCTTCGGTATACATCACACTTAGAATTTATATTTTTAGATTTACTTATCAAGAATTATGCCCCTTGGCCAAAGAGTTTGATGTCATCGTATGTGAAAAATTTAACCCCTAAAACTTTACTTTATATCCCAAGTTGTATTCAAAATTATCCTAGAGAAGTTACTCAAACATTAGGAATTCTACTGTTAGCTGCCATTAGATTGGTACCTCGAAGTGCCCCAATTTACCTAGACATCCCGATGAATGCACTTTAGGACTTTTCTGACATACCCACCTTTCCTAACAATGTTATACTACTAATCTATTTTGTCCAATATTTGACATTGACTTTAGAGGATCTAACAGGTGATTATAGGCTATTCAATGTGATTTAAGGTAAATATAATGGTTTGACCCATTTTTCACTAATTTCAGTGGAGACTTTACTTGCTTTACATGCAATTCATGCCAACCCATCCACTTTTCTATCTAGTAGCCCCTTATTGCTTTAAGTAACATAATCATTATTTTAAAGATAGTGTCCCCCTTGTGGGTTTTCACACTCATCTTTTCGTAACGGACAATGCATCCCTTTTAGGATTTTCATAGTCCTTTACCTTATTTTTTACCTAAAGTGTACCCTGTTCACTCCAACAGTTTATTATTATTATTGTTGTTGTTATTATTATTATTATTATTATTATTATTATTATATATTTATTTATTTATTTTATTCATTTATTATTGTTTTTTTTTGTAGTTTTGGTTATGAGAAAACTAAGGCTATTGGCTGAACCACCTGTTAGGGTAATTAATGCATACTTATTAAGGCACCACCTCCCCAGACAACGATTGTACCAATTTGATTCTCTTTAAAAGGGTGTTGTATGGTTGGCAATCTTGGTAGATAATGATTTCAATTTTATGTAGCCTTCTAGTATTATCCAAGATGGGCAATCTGGGTGTACGTTTTTTGCATCACCGTTTGTTATACTAGATAGTTTGGAGAACTTAAAACATAGTGAGGAATTTGCTATCTTTTCAAGGGGGTGCCCTATAATCTGCATTTGTGTCAGGTTACTATCACCTTTGGCAACAACTGCTGATAAAATTTGCTCTATAGAACTTTGAAGACTGCCATTTCACTACTTTGCATGAGTAAAAGACATGGGTAACTAGCCTAACAGTCAACAATAAAACAAATTGGCTGAGGCTTTAGGATAGTAGTGGAAGCAATAGAGGATGAATAACAACTATGTATCCCTAAATTACTTTTTAAACTATAATTTGAACCATTTTGAGTATGTGTAATAACCCTTTTTGTCTATATTATCATATACATGTATAATTCTCTATGTGTGTTTTTTTTGCCTTAATTTTGATGTATATAATCATAATTTGAAATTAATTCATAAATACAAATACCTATTCAACCTTGGCCTAGATCTTGGTGGCATCCTATCCCGTTATCAATTAACTCTTTTAGGTTTTCTTGATTGAATATTTTCTCTCATCTCCTATTTTTTCCTAGGGTGCCTTTTTTCGATTTTCTCCCAAGTGGATTTTTTTATTCATTATTATTTTTTCCTCTTTTTTTCTTAATCCATCTTTGTTAGAGAACCTTTTTTGGCCTTTTATTATAAGGAGAATCAATCACTGTGACATATCAGGATTTGGTCTTCATAGGGCTACTGGTCATATCACCTTTGAGAACTTATATCTCACCCATTTTTCTTTTGGTGACTCAATTTAAAAAATGACTTTCTAACTTCTCCTTTTTCAAGGGTTGAGCTTATTGTCTGGTGTTTAAGGAAATATGAAATAATGTTTTTGGCTAGCCATGTTTAGGATTTTTTTCACATTTGAGGTCCTTTTTATATAAATTGTTTAGGAAGAGGAAAGAAAATATGGTGGGACATAAATTGTATGATTTTGTAAAGTAATAGAATATGGAGTTTTCCTAATTTTGTCCTGAGATATCTTCTGTTTCATCTTTAATGCTTTTGTTGATTTCCATCCTTGGAATTCTAATATTTAAATATGTTCACATTAGTTTCCCCTTACTTAAAAAAACCTTTAAATAGGAATCTGCCACCATAAAATCCTTACCACCTCTTAGTGTGTTCTTATAGGTTCAAAGACATTATCTTTCTTTCTTGTTTTTTTTCCTTCCCTTTTCTCTTTATTTTTTCTTTTTTATTTTCTCCCTTTTTCATTATTATTTTTTCATTTTTTATTTTTCAATTTTCTTCTCTCTTTTTTATTTATATTTCCTTTCCTTTTTTCCTTTCTTGAGTAAGATTGGATATCACTAAGATTCCATTTTTAAGTTAGCTAATACTCCAAGGTTAAATGGAATAGTATTCACCAAATTAACATTAAATACTAATGTTTTATGCTTGTGATTATATATGATGAAACTACTTATGCAAGTGATGTTAAGCTATATGTGTTAATAGATTATATTTATCATTGTTGGAAAAAGTTCTAGTACAAAAAGTATGTCCACCAAAACATCCTTGACCACTTCTACTAATACTAAAGTTTAAGTCGATGCCTCCTTAACTGAGCATTCCATATATGCTTCTGGGTGGACTTTTAAAATTCCCTCAATTAAGGTAGGCATTGCTAATTATATTGCTCGAAGGTATTCTTCTCCCAGATCTGGCATTTAATGAGCATTTATTAGTTTATGGATGTGGTCTTTCAAGGTGTGGTAATCATTTATCTGATGGCTAGTATGTTGATGATAAGTAGAATAATTATTGGCACACATATTCACTTTTAAAAGCAGAAAAACACATTGATTAAGGAAAGCAATAAGCATAGTACAATTATGTATTAAAATATGAAAAAAATAAGAAATCAAACATAAAATGGGTAATTCATTTAGATGGAGATGTTGGTCCTCGCATGTATATTTACAAAAAAAAAGGATTTTTTGGTGTATTTTTGGATAACAATGGGGATATTTGATCCTTGCGATTTTGGAAAAAATCACATTAATTAAGTTAAGGTAGAAAAATCTTTTGTATCTATCAAGAAAAAAATCTTTACTTTTTTAAATATTATTTAGGATAAAAAATGGGATATTAGTCCCTTTTATCATAGAAAAATCCCACTCAAATTTGTATAAATTTTTTGGTGAAATTTTAAGTTAGCATTCGAAAAATCATTTATTATTAAAGATCAATTACGAGAATAAAATACTGAAATTTAAATACAAGTATAGTAATTGTAACATCCTAAACTTTTATTTGACATGTATAGTACATTCTAGAGCATGAATAGTAACACTAAAATGATTTTTGGTGTGATTGCATTAGTATAATACAGTGAAATTCATAAGTGTTTAAGTATTAAATGTGCATAGTCTAGAGAATTCTAAGGATGGCTGACCTAATGGGAAGTTTGTGCTAGCTATTAGATGAGATAAGGTGATTTAAATGGAGTCCAATGATACAATTTAAGAAGAAATTGAGCTCAAATAGGTCTTCAAAATAGACGGTGAAAAATTTACTTGGTACCATAAATTAGGTTAACCATAAATTTGATCGAGCCTTAAAATGCTCTATAGAACTTTAGAAATTATTTCAATTATATATATTCATTAAAAATAGCTTAAATAACCTATTGTAAATGAGAAATAATTTTTTTTGATAGTTTAGGATTTTTAGTTTGGATCGGTTAATTTTTCCTTTGGAGCTAAAAGTATACATAAATGATGTTGGAATGACTTAAAATTTTAAATACATCTTTCTGTATATATTCTTGCACATAGGGAAAATATTTAGAATATTTTGATGAGAGAAAAATCAGTTTCTAAAAAATGGAAAAAATAGAGGTTAAATTAATTAAAGAGCTTAATTATCATTTTTAATTTTTTTAAGGGCATAAATTCCATAAATAATTGGGTTAATATCAATTGAAATATGAAATTAGGCTTGGAAAAGTATAGAGATTAATGTGGTGGTTACAGGTGCCTTAAAAATAAGCCATTAGATCAAATAGTAAATGGTGGATCTTGACCCTTGATTTGGTGGACTTAAAGGCAACCTAGAGAGGTCTAGAATTCTTTACAATTCTGCCGAAAATTTTACCATTTTCCTCCTTCTTTCCTCTCAAATCCAATCCACCTTCCATATTATCTTTCAATAATTTTTCTTCTTACTCTTTCCATTTCCCCCAAATATCATGCCCTAATTTCACTCACATACACTAGAAACCATCCTCTTTATCACAGAGATCGAATTGAAGCCAAAGGAAGCTTGGAAAATAAGGATTTCTAGTGAGAGAAAGTTACACCAATTAGGTAAAATCTTGAGTTTTTATTAGATTTAATTAGAGATTTTGATATATACTTTTAGAACATCATTAGTATGATTATTTAGTAACATTTATGTACTGAAATTCATGGAATAAACTCACAAAATCTCCCTTCTTCAATTTAGCCTAAAGGTGGAAATATTATAGAGTATGCCTTAGAGCCCATGTAAAAAGGATGAATTTCATATGTATGAATTTATATTCTTAATAAAAGGCATTATTCATTTATTAATGCTATGTTTAAATACATGAGTTTGCAAATCTTAAATTAATAAATGAAGTCCTTGATATTATAAACACAGTGCAAAGGCAATCATAAAAGTGTTCATGACATAAGGTGTTTATTGCATGCAAATGTGTTAATATCTAAATATCCTTAGTCATAGAACTAACAAGATAGGACATTGTTAATTCAAACAAACTAGCACATGTTATGCTTCTTGAATGGTTTAAGTAGTGGTTCTCATAACTGTGATTATGGAAGATAATCAAAGCTAACATGTGGATGCTTGTTAGAAGAAGAAGTTCATTGGAGACCTATACAGAGAATCCTCACATGGATATTAAATATATATGAGTGAGGAATCTCTTCATAGTGATTGTGCAAGTACCTTAGACTTGAGATCACCAAATTTATCTTAAGTAGCAAGTGGTATATTTTGACTCCATAACTGATTACTTCAAACTGGGAGTGAACATAGTTAGGAGATTGGATATATCATGACTTACTTGAAGATAGTTGAGTGATTGACAAAGGATTCACCATCCTAGATTTAATAAGGGAAATTATCTGGCATGATTCTATAATTGCCTTGTTTAGAGAATCTCTGGCCAGAGTAATATGCCAAGATGGAAAGAGATCCATGTAGGGCATTTTGGAAACAATGGTTAAATTAATAGAACATACATAATTAGATTTATATGAGTGGACAGAAATCCATACTCAGAATTTAATTGAGATAAGAGTGGTGGAAGGAGTAATTGTACGGTAACTGTTTCTATGGAAGGGTATAGTCAAACCACTTGACTTTCCTGACATTGAGGTAGTCATGATGTCTAGCTAAAGGCCACTCATGATTTTTATAATAGTGTATCATAAATATCAATAGAGATTGATAAAATGATTTAAAGGAGTTTAGATCACGTGAGTTTTGAATAGAACTCACAATTACATATTACACTACCAATATGGACAGGAACCCAATAGGTCACACACATATAAAGAAAAGGATAAAATGGTAAAATGACAAGGATAATAATATTTGATATTATTATGGGGATAGAGAAGTGAATAAGAGAATAATTAATTAAAGAGTTTAATTAATTATGATAAAGTAAAATTATTCGCAGAACTTTTTAAAAATGTTCTGTAAAATGGATCTAATTGAAATAATGTATTTCATAATTAATTATTATTGGAAGATAAGTGTTATAGGGCTGATATAATAATTAATTGATCCATTGGAGGAATTATAAAGGCCCAAAGAAGTGAAGTTGGCGTAGAAACTCTCTAAAGAAAGGGCCACACGCCAACTAGAAACAAAAGGCCTTAGAGGCCTAAATCTTGGACCAAAATACATTAAATATGTTTCATAAGTGTTATAGAGCCTACATATTTAATTTGGTTGGATTTGGAATTCATCTGGGTAATTAAATCCAAGTATATGTACAAAGGGCCTAGTTTGTGGGTTTTGTGTATAGTATTTTGTGAAAGGGCTTAAATTGGATTTAATTGAGTCCGAATAATTATAAATAAATCCAGAAGCCCAATTAATAATTCTCCAGCAATTTTAAAGAGCCCAATCCCATTATGAAGTTGGATTTTTAACCTAACTATAAAAATCCAAGTGATGGTGTATTAGGGTTAAGTGTGAACAATTAAGAGAAAAGTTTTTCTCTCACTCAAAAAGCCCTAGCTGCCACCTTCCCTAGCTAGCATCTAGGGTTTTCGGCCAGACATTCTTTCTCCCAATTGTTGGTTCATTCTATCCTTCTCTTATGTGGATTACTCATTGGAAGTGTTCCATTTTGGACATTGTGGTTTGCGACAACCCGGTGAAAAGAAAAATCAACTGTTCAACAAAAATCAAAGGTGATTTTCCTTATTCTCATTAATATGTATATTGTAAATTCATGGTACTATCAGATTTATTGGTTAAAAATTTTAAATTCCACTTATGTATGAGATGCATGTAACCGATAATTCCCAACATGGTATTAGAGCCTTGGTTTTGCCATGATTTTGCAATTCTATATTTTTCTATGAAATAAGTTTTATTTTTGAGTTATTTATTTTATGAACTTGAAAATATCAGATTTGATTGTTCATGAATGAGAAATATTGATTTCTGGATATATGTGATCAAATATATATAACAAAACATAAAAACAATTCTTTTGAGAAAGGAATTATGGTTTTGCTGTGAATGGCTTTTATTTTTCAATGATGTTTAGGGGCTGTTCTAAATTAAAATTTTATTGATCCACTCTAAAATCATTTTGATAATAATTTATGTGTTTAATATGTGATATTAAGCCATAAGATCAAACAAAATTAAAATCGAACAAGTTTTGCATGAAAACTAGTTTAGTTTTAAGTTCGATAAATTTGTGTTCTTTATGTGTTCTAGGTATGTTCTTGGTGTGTTCATGTTTAGAACGATTTTTAATCTTCTAAATCTGATATATATGATATATTAATGTGTTTTTAATTAATTGGATTAATTAAAATGGGCCTTAAATTAATTGGATTAATTTTAATTCATTAAAACCACTTAATGGGCTTAATTATGTTTACGGACTTGGTTTAAATTAGTGAATGACTTGGTGAATATAAGGAACTGATTTAAATCAAATATAATAAACTATAATTAAGTTCATTAATGGGTTTTAAGGGCTGGAGTGGGCTTGGCTCATTCCAAAAGGCATAAATGGTCCAATAGACACAAAACTAGTTTGTGTGTGAACACATTTAGGGTTTAGTTTGGTGGGTTTCGGCCTACCTTTTATCTAAAGCCCAAAATTGATTCTTTTAATTATTTAATTTAATTAATTAATTAAATAATCAATTAATAATTAATTAATAATCAATTGGATTGATTATTAAGGCAAGAACACATGAATGCAAAAGGGTTTCCTAAAATGAAAGTTTCCAAAATGAAAGCATTTCCTT